>BPTQ01000004.1:19435357-19593510 GCA_019973895.1 Chrysanthemum seticuspe | reverse complement strand
AAACATCGAATTATTATTATTGTTAGATTCATTTCCAATCATATCAATTTCAAACACACCATTCACAGTAATTGCTTTAAAATAAAATACACCATTTAAAGAAACATCAATTCCATTACTTGAAATAGTATGAGTAAAACCATCATCCAACAAACTTGAAAAGGAAACAACACCTCTAATTATAGAAGGTGCATAATGACAATTTTTTAATAACAGTACTAAGCCCGAAGGCAATACTAAACTAAACGTTCCTATGGCTTCAACAGCTGCATGTGCGCCATTTCCCACGTGCAGATATTGCTCCCCATAGGCAAGCTTCCTCTTCACTCTAAACCCCTGCAGTGTATTACAAATGTGAATACCACAACCCGTATCATATACCCAGGAATTATTATGATTTAGAGTAAATAATTCAATGACAAATAAATTACCTGAAGTACCGGCGCCCGAGGACCCTTCATACTTCATCTTATTTGCCCGCAATTCATTAAGATAGAGAGCACAGTTTCTCTTCCAATGCCCAACACTCTTACAGTGATGGCATGCTTGATCCTTTTTAGGATAATCCTTCCTAGGAGTAGGGTTCTTCTTGGGTTGAGGTTGATAGGCCATCACCTGTTTGCCTTTGTCAACCTTTCCCTTACCCTTCCCCTTCTTGTTGTTCGCACGCTGCGGTTTTGGCTTATTAATTCTTCCACCCTGAATAGCCAGTACCTGGGCGGTAGGAACCTTTTGAGGCAACCCTTTCTCATAATCAATGAGCAATGCGTGTAGGTCAGTAACTGTCTTCCCCACGCAGTGCATATTGAAATTTCTGACAAAACCATTAAAATCCTTGTTAAGGGATCGATTAATCAGATTCACAGCCATGTCATCCTCATAAGTTTTGCCAAGTGCTTTTAGCTGGTCCATGTAACCTTTCATTTCCAGCACATGAGCACTTACGGGTTTACCCTCTCCCTGCCTACAGCTGTGTAACGCGTCGGTCAAGTCATAAATCTCGACGGCAGCTGGTTTTTCAAACATAGTTCGAAGTTCATTGAGCATATTATATGGGAAATAATGTTCAAACTGCTTTTGAAGAGCAGATTCCATTGTTCCCAACATAAGACAAGCCACATCATTATGACGCTTATACTCCAGTTTCCACTCGTCCTTTTGCGCTTGAGTAGCTTCAGGACCAGTTGGTTCAGCAGGGCAAGGTTCATAAAGATATTTCATACGATCAGCAACTCTACAGACAATTCTCAAAGAGCGGTGCCAATCATTGAAATTCTTAGAGCCAGTCAACTTTTCTCGATCAAAAAAACTTTTGAACGCAGAATTTAGAGCAGTGTTAGTGTTATCGGTGTTTTGAGCCATTTCTACAGAAAAAAGTTCAAGTATTAGTATTTTCGATAATACACTTTTTCAAGAAAATAAATATACCCAACGGTAATATAAACATATAACCATATAATTTTCTCGAAAACTAGGATCCAAATTATCATAGGTTCATCACATCAGTTGATCTGCTAGCAACAAACGCATATAATAAGGTAATCTGTCGAACATTAATTGGCAAACAATTTCCAACTCCTAGATCATTATGGGATTTATATTTTCCAACGCTATTGCAAATATAAACATGCTTTATCCCATCTTATGCCATTGAGTCCAAGATCTCACTTCCTACTCAACTTAAGTGTCTAACTTAAAGAACTGCAAATATGTCCATGCAAGATCTCACTTTACATAGAGATTTACCTCTCCATCACAATCTAGCCAAGTACTCTCATGACTAAATTGCAACTTCAAGTGTTCCTTTAATTAGATGGCATATACTTAATTTAAAAGGGTACTAGTTTTGATTTTATGTGGTCAAATCAAATATGTACAAAGATGTCATGCATTCATCTTGTAGCATAATTTTAATAAAAAACTTTTTATTACCAATTCATAAAGATCAAATTATCAAAGTTTTGATTGAGGTATTGGGTTCACCAATCAAGGAATAATTATCATCCATTATACCGTACTTTTGCATAAGTGTAAACACTTAGTGTTTCGGATAATTACCACCGAAGTGGCGCATGGAATTAAAACTAATTCGCCCTTAAGATGAGCTTGCACATTTATATGGCTTACTAAGTAGCTCCACTCGAACTTACAGGGGGCAGAGGACCAGGTACGCGCTAAAGCACAACCTAAGACATCCATTCAGTGTGACTATGCGCACTTCTTTAAACCCCTTTTATTAGTTCATTCGAATGGGTGAGCCGTTCAGTCATTGTACCAAAGTCACCAATCAATTAAACTATATTGACAACTTAACTCTTCCAAAACAATTAAATTTCGCCATTGTTTAGTCCGTATTATTTTTCTATTCAAAATTACCCTTTGCTTAAAACTGTCTAACATAATAAACAAACAAGTAACAAATAAAAAAATAAATTACTAACAAACAATGCGCACATAATAAACAATTTATACGTGTAAACAAGTAGCCACATGCACATAATTGATTCATTAATATATTAATTGGAGTCTTCCCCAATTCAAGATTTATCATAAATAAATATGTCTCAACAATTAAACAATATATCAAAGCAACTTATCCATGACTAACATGCATGTATAATCATGGATATCATAACAATTTATACAAGTAAGTCACAAGATCGCATATAAAATTCCATGACACATAACAAATTATTCATGAATTAATCACGTAATCAATATTAATTCTAGGTTTTAATAAGGTTAGCAAACAATTTTATAAAAACACTAAAAATTTATGTATATGTCGATTTAAAAAAAAATGGTACGCCCCAATTTAAAAAAAATTCGACCAAAACATAAACATAAACCCTAGATTAACATAGCAAACAACATACAAGTATTTGTTTTATTACGCGTTTATGTAATTAATTACTCATTAAAAACCAATGACTCGTGATGCCACTGTTGGAATTAGATATCAAGACATTCATATAAATAATCACAAAACATCAAAGTAATATTGCGGAAGCGTATAGGATGTATTAACGAATAATTAATTAACATAAAGAATATGCGTACCTTTGTTGATTCTAGCCGAACAAGAATCAAATCCACAAACTAGCAACGGATGAACCCTAATTAGATTTAGTTAGGATTATGTGAATTACCCCTTACCGTTTTGTAATTCAATCCAAGATAATAACAAAAGTATGTTATTACTAAGTTCTTGTACACACGTACTAAACCGAATTAAAGTACCGCTAGTTTTTATCAAACCAAATAACTTGATGTTTGGAAAAGAGTAGATCGACACCTATGAAGGGTGTTCGACCGGTTTTAGCAAAACACACACACAAAACAATTTTAGGTTTAGCTAATGAGCACAAGAGATGGAAAAACAAGACCCCTAGCCTTGTATATATACCCAAGTAAACTTGGTGAACAAGTTGGTCCTTGTTTCCTTTTCTTGAGGGCCGATCGGTTCTAGGTATCCCTTAGGGATTCCGGAACCTTCCCAACTTTTGCAATTTAGTCCTTTTCCATAAACATTTAACGACCGTTAGTCCATTACATTAATTACTTAACGTCCGTTAGTTATTTCGTTTAATAAATAAATAAATACAACATTTATATTTAATTATTAACTTTAAATTCTCATACGTAAAGTGTGCAATCCCAAAGTCTCGAGTTCGATCCTAACTCACGTCTACTAATTTATATCCATAAAACCAACAATTACTAAATTCTGACTCCGTCCCTTAATCAGGAACAAGGACGAAACTAAGGGGGTTTCCCGCGAAGTCACGGGACCGCGATAAAATTTTGTTTTGTAGTGTTATTTTCATAAAAAAACACTGAAGTTTCAAAAATGCATCCGATCTTAATAAATTATGTTTCTAATTATGGATTAGTTAGTCTATTAATAGGTGAAAAGTGAACTTAGTTTTCACCAAATTTAATCATTTTAATCGAAAGTCATACTTTTTTGTTGTTTTTTCCTTATACTACATTTAGAAAAAATTGTGCATCCGGTCATTCCTTCCCTAATGACTAATGAGGAACCAAATGTGAAGCAAAACAAAAACGTATTTCATATTTAATGAGTGAAACCACTTTGCCTTTCAAAGATTATTTAAAATCGTTAGAGACCATAAATATTTTTATTCTTCTTTATTATCACATAAACTAATGACTCTTTTTTGAAAGGTTTATGGATAATTATTAATATTAGTATGACCGGATTCGAACTCGAGACTTCGGGATTGCACACATTACGTATGAGAATTGATGTACATAATTAATATAAATAAAACGTTATTATTATTAATTATTAATCACTAAATAAAACATAACGATAGTTAAATAATTAACGAGGTTTGGTTAACGGTCGTTAAATATTAACTAGAAGGACTAAGAATGAAATTAGATGTCGGGAAAGTTCTAGAATCCCCTTGGGATGAATAGGCCGATCGGTGGGGGGTTTCCAAACCCAATCCCACTCAAACTTGGACTCCAAGATATGTTAACTATAAATACAAATCAATGTATTCATTATTGACTAATCTTGGATCACCAATAACCTAATTTCTTCTCCTTCTCCTCTCCTCTTTGTGTGGCCGGTCGAAACACCCTCACCCAAGGGTTTTCGATTTTTGTCTAACTCAAAGATACAAGTATTGGTTTATTAGTGATTCAAGGAACTAGCTTCTCCACATCAAATCGCTATTAGTACGTGTGTACAAGAACGAAGAGCAAGCACACTTGAGCTTGTATTCCTTGGTGGTCGATTTTTGGGTGGGACGATTTTGTATAAACCCTAATTTAGGGTTTTGGGTTTTGTTACTTGATCACATCATCGTTTAATTACTTGAATTGCTAAAAGGTACGCACTTCCTTGTTTGGTTAGTTAATTACATATATTATTCCTATTGTCTTCCGCTGCTTGCTTTGATGATGTTATTTGTTTTATGTATAATTGTTATGAGTATAAAATTCCAACAGTGGCATCACGAGCCGTTAATATGATGTAATTAATTACCGAAACACATAAAAATTGAATCTTTATGATTATACGCATGCTTTTTATGGTTTCTAGGGTTTTGAATTCGAAACCCTAATTTTTTTATATATGGGTCGATTACCCTAATATTTATTTATTAAGTTTTAATTTTGTAAAACTTGTAGAAACCCTAGGATTGCATGCTTATTTTATGTGGTTAATTAATGAATAATTGTTATGTGCCATGTAATATGCGTATCTTGGGTGATAATTGTTATGCGGAATCCATGGTGGAACATGCATGTTTTGCCATGGAGTATTGTTTATTGTATATTGATTAATTGTTAAGTGATACACACATGATTTATTTATTTAATAATTATTGAATTGGGGAAGACCTCAATTATAACTAATAAAATTCGTTATGTGCTAATTGGTATACTATTAACTTCGGCTTACGCAATCGACTTGTTCGATGTATGTGGCTCATCTACCTTGCGAGATGAAAGTCCTAGTTAATGTATGCCTTTATTTACGCCTAGAATTGTTATTAGAGTTTATTGAAATAATTATGCATGTGGCTAATTGTTTATACATATGTTAAATTGTTTAGTTATATGTTTATATTATTTGAGTTTGTTTATTTTTATTAAAATGCTTTTTTGTTTACATATTGTTTTGACATGTTAGTAAGCAAAAAGGGTTTTTTGGAATAGAAAATTAAATGGACTAAATAATGGTGAAATTGATTTGTTATCTAAGAATTATTCTTGAACTTTTAATCGATTGATGCGACTGTACTAAATGGTTAGAACGGCTCACCCACTAGAACAAACTATAAAGGGGTATTTAAGAAGTGAGCACAGTCTCACTGAATGGATGTCTAAGGTTATGCCTTTGCGCTTACCTGGTCCTCTGCCCCCTGTGAGTTCGATTGGAGCTACCTAGTATAACCATTCTATGTACGAAGCATCTTAGTGCAAAGTTGTAAGTTTCTCAACGCATCGATTAAAACTTTGTAGAATTTAATCTTAGCAATTAAAATATTATGTAAGGTTTTCGAAAATATTATGCTATAAAGTTGTATGCATGCTTCTTTATACATAAGTTTTGATTACACGTCAAAAATTGTACCCTTTAAATTTAAGTTTATGCCATCTAATGATATGAAACACTTGAAGTTGTAATTTAGTTATGTGAGACCTTGATCTAGATTACAATGACAAGGTGAATTATTTTGTTGTGTGAGACCTCAGCTTTATGATTTGCAGTTTCTAAGTTAGACAACTTAATTAAGTTAGTTAGTGAGACCTATGACTTAAGGCATAAGATGGGATGAAACATGCTTACGTTTTGCATTAATTGTTTTGGCAAAATTATAAATCCCATACTTTCTAGGAATTGCAAACTTGTTTGTCAATTATTGTTCTTCGACAATTACCTATTCTATACTTTCATCACTAGCAGATCAACTGATGTGGTGAAACTATGATAATGAGGGTCCTAGATTCAAGAAAAATTCTATGGTTAATATGAATATTGACCAAGGGTATTTTATTTTCTTGAAAGATTTAATTATCGAAAATACTAAAAATTGAATTTTGTTAATTCTTTTGATTGTATTAATGCAACATTAAACCGTAAACGTAGTTTGGGCTTTGGTAAATTGATCTAGTTCTGTTTTCAAATGAATTTTTGATCAAGAAAAATTTACTAAAAGACAAACATAAACTCTTTTCCATGGAAGAAGAGTGTGACTCAATCCTATTCCTTTTCATGATTGAGAAAGGTATGTTAGGAACATTAGAATTGTCTAAATTCTAATATAACTCATAGCAACTTTAATAGTTAAGAAAATTGCACACAATGTTTTCCTTAAGAGATTTCATTACCTTCTGTTGGTGATTGAATTCTTATATGACATTTTGGTCAACCGGAAAACATGTTTGACATTTTATGAGTTATTAAATTAGAAGCTAGACTAATTACCGCAAAATTGGTAAAAGACAAACTAGTATATTTTATCTAGTTGTTTTGTTTTGACTAATTGAAGGTGCTACACATCATTATGGCGATGGTAGACCCATTGAGGAAGAAATTGCATGATAAAATTTTCAAGTTAATAGCATTGATGGATGACCCATCATCTACAGAGTAGAGTACACTCTTTTAGTACCTAAGTAATTGTTACGAATGGTCTTACAAAGGGGTAGTAACGTAATAGCACGCTATTTTCACTGGTTAATGAAACACTTACAATGTTGTCAAATCCAGTGGGAGTATTGTGGTGTATTACTGAATAAGACATTATTGTAACGTTGTCTAATTCAGTGGGAGTTACAAGATTTATTATCTTGGTAGATTTTCTTGAAATAATACATTACGTTAAAAAATGTAGACATTCATATTCTCAAGGATAGTCATGAACGTTTCCTAGATAATTAAGTGTTCCTACATCTACTTGTAATGCTTATATATCTATGACACTATCATATTACTTACATAAACAAACGAATGTCATGGTGTTTATCTACTATATGATGTTGTTCTATGCACAAGTGGGAGAAGTATTTATTGTGTGCAAAGGGACAACACATATAAATATGATTAATGGATTCTCTTGAAAGAGATTAAGATTGTCTTGTTTAAAGAACATGTGTCAAGATTATAGCATAGACTACTTTTATGTCTTATGTCATTAAAATTATAGAAATACTTGAACTTACATTTTAGGTTAAGTGAGATCTTGGCTAGATTGTAATCTCAAGGTAAATCACCACTTGTTGTGGGATCAGGCGTGGATGATTTGCAGTTTCTTAAGTTGGACACTTCAACGGATGACATAATTAAAATAAAGTAATCTAATGCTACTTTAAATATTTGTGTATTCTTGGAATGACATAAATAGTTTATTAACTTGAAAATAAATTAATTGAAACCATGATGTGGTGTTCATAATTACTTTAAATTATAAATGTTTATGTGTTTCTTTGTAAAGTCACAAACATGAAGTCTTTTCATTATTACAAGACATATAATATAAAGTAATGTGTTAACTTGTTATGTCTTCTTATTATGACATAAAGTCATTGGTAAATGACTTATAACGTATAATGAGATTATAACTGTTTATGTTTTCTTGTTGAGACATGAACATGAAGTGACTTGATCAAAAGTACTTGAGTTATAAAGCATGCAATTGGCTTGGAGTTTTATTTTACCATTAAGATGATTTAATTGGTAAATAGGTAAGCTAAAAGGAATATGTTTATCTTACAAATTGTTAGATTGTCTTACAATATTAATTCTAATGAAATACTGTATGTATATGGAATGTTCAGTTAGAAGAATCAAACATTTGTTACATTGTTTGATTCAAGATAACTATATCTTCTTTTCTTCCAAAATTTATCAAGGTTAGAAAATTGAGTATTTATTGGATATACTTAATAAACTCAAACCTAGAAGATTAATAAGACACCATTTTAGTATGAAATGTGATGAATCACATTGAGTCTTATATTGAAGTTTTGAATTGTTAAAACTACTTATGGAGCAGGTTATTAACAAACAAGATTTACGAACTGTCAATGTATTTTGTAATTGTTCTACTTGCTGAAGTATTTATAGATAGTCTTTATATTACAAAAGCAAGTGGGAGTTTTGTTTAGATCTTGAAGAGATTAAATTACAATTACAAAACACATAATCTTCTAAAATACACTAGTGAATATCATGATGAGGTCAAATATGATATACCTCAAAATGATGGAATTCTCATTCATAGATCCGCAAGGATATCTCAGATATTTGATATGATGAGAAATATGAATTACAGGATTATGATAAACCTGTTAATGATAATGATATATTACCTAATATTGAATTGTGGTAAATTATTCATACTATGAATGACAAAGATGCTGTTCAAAGAGATAATCAACTTTGTAAACTTGGTTTATCTTAATAAAGATGAGTTTCTTC
This sequence comes from Chrysanthemum seticuspe, assembly GCA_019973895.1. NCBI lineage: Eukaryota > Viridiplantae > Streptophyta > Magnoliopsida > Asterales > Asteraceae > Chrysanthemum > Chrysanthemum seticuspe. The sequence continues at coordinate 19,584,545 of BPTQ01000004.1, read as the reverse complement.
AAAGGAAGGAAAACCCTAGCGGTTTAAATTTTTTGTGTAGAAATCATATGGACAAAATTGTACATATGTTTAATGCATGGCTTGTGACAAGATTATTAATCACACTTAAGCGATTAACTGTGATTAAATATTCTTTCCTTGGCACATTAAATATATAATGATTATGATTGTCATACTTAATTTCGTTTATATGAAATCTGACAATGAATATCAAAAACTCTTTGTTGTGTGATTACTTTTGCGAGGACGATAAGTAATACAAAGGAGTTTTATGAATTCACATAATCTTTGGAAATGTACAAAAGGCAAGAATCCATGAATGGATATATGCATGCATCTAGGAGATGATTCTTATGTTTAACTATTAAATCCAATTTTTGGTTTAAAAATTAAAATAAGATAATTTCTAAGTATTCCTGAAAGCTAGTGGGAGTATTATGTTTATTTTCTTTAAAATCTTATATGATGTGGGTAGTAACATTCCATCTAAGATAAAATGTTAAGTTCTGGTTTGGAATGGAAATTCACTTGAAAGATTTAGAAAATAAGACATACAACCTTGGAAAATATGTTTATAAACATGTGCGGTAAAATAAATGAGTCTAAAAGAACATGATATATCATTTGTAAAATGGATATGTAGAACATGAATAAAATCTTAGTTTGACACAAGGATTTTTCATGAACATCATGTGATTGTTGTATCATGCTTGAAGGCAAGATGATTTGACAACATTGATATCTAATGAAGTTATTAGAATGAATATTCTAATAGAATATGTTTGAATCTAGAATTACATTCCTCAGCCTGGAATTGCTCTCAAAATTCTATAGATGACCAATACAACAATTGTTGCGTAATTGTCATAGCCAACAAACTTGAAAGTTTGGAAGGCATCAAACATTACACTGTAGATATTGAAGTTTACGAAATTTTTAAAGAGCATATTGTTGTTTGTATACAATGATGCTGGTATAATTGAGATGACACTCAATACTAGTCATGGGAGGATTTCATCCTTGTAAATGGCCATGTGAACTAGTTGTGCTCAACCAAGAGCATAGTTGCATTATACAATAAAGAATTAGAATGCTTTAAACTTTAAAATTGTTTGAAAGTTTGATTGTCATAAATTGGTGTTTGAGGATGTCACACACTTTATGAAATATTATGTGGCAATATCAAAATATTTTGAATGCACACATACAAGAACTTCACTAGTTGAATTCTTGAAATAAGTATTCTCAAAATTCCAATAGATCAAAGTTAGTTGAAATTATGCCTTGTCAAAAAGTATGAATGTCATTACTTGAGGCATAATTCATTAACAAGTATTATCATGCATTGATCTATTTAGTATTTGGATAAGGGATGTTTTGAACAAATATTATTTAAATGAAATAAAATATTTGTTATGATTATTTTCATTTTCTTAATATTATATCCTATATTTGCATGTTTAATCCGTGAATAACTTATGTTATTATAAATAGTCCGTTGTCGATCAATGATGTGGGAATGTCATTGAATTAAGACAAATATGAGTTTTGGTAGAATATACTTTAAGTATATTGATGCGTGGGACATACCAGATTCACATGATATTCAATGAATTGAATATAGGACTCATCCCAACTTTACATGATGATACTTTATGGATCTTTGTCATTAAGTATATCATGAAGTGTTTATCTTCAGACTTGAGATACCAGATAACTGATATGAATGTAGTGCATTTGTGTAAGATAGTCTAACGCTATCCGTAACTGGTAGTTATAAGGGCTATTTTCGGAAGTGTTGCAAAATTCATGAGTTATGTTTGTAGTCAAGAGAATTTGTTCCTTTGAATTTGTTTCAAAGCATAATACTATATTTGGGCCCCTCGTAGGGTTGACAAGATGTTTGTATGGCCATACCCAAGATCTATCTGGAATACGTTCAGATGATTTGGTAATCTTGTTCAATCAAATACAACGAGAAACAGAATATTAACTTATGAAATGACTTGATCCATATTCATAGTTAATGTAGTATTGGTAACAAAAGGATAAGTAAAAATGATGAATCATTAAATGGTTTTTTCCAGGAGACCATACTCGATTTGATCTGGGGGCATTGGCGTGTGAAAGCTAGACTAACCAATGTCATTACTATATTAAGTAATATCCAAGTGGGAGCTGAAAGGTTTATGGATAATTATTAATATTAGTATGACCGGATTCGAACTCGAGACTTCGGGATTGCACACATTACGTATGAGAATTGATGTACATAATTAATATAAATAAAACGTTATTATTATTAATTATTAATCACTAAATAAAACATAACGATAGTTAAATAATTAACGAGGTTTGGTTAACGGTCGTTAAATATTAACTAGAAGGACTAAGAATGAAATTAGATGTCGGGAAAGTTCTAGAATCCCCTTGGGATGAATAGGCCGATCGGTGGGGGGTTTCCAAACCCAATCCCACTCAAACTTGGACTCCAAGATATGTTAACTATAAATACAAATCAATGTATTCATTATTGACTAATCTTGGATCACCAATAACCTAATTTCTTCTCCTTCTCCTCTCCTCTTTGTGTGGCCGGTCGAAACACCCTCACCCAAGGGTTTTCGATTTTTGTCTAACTCAAAGATACAAGTATTGGTTTATTAGTGATTCAAGGAACTAGCTTCTCCACATCAAATCGCTATTAGTACGTGTGTACAAGAACGAAGAGCAAGCACACTTGAGCTTGTATTCCTTGGTGGTCGATTTTTGGGTGGGACGATTTTGTATAAACCCTAATTTAGGGTTTTGGGTTTTGTTACTTGATCACATCATCGTTTAATTACTTGAATTGCTAAAAGGTACGCACTTCCTTGTTTGGTTAGTTAATTACATATATTATTCCTATTGTCTTCCGCTGCTTGCTTTGATGATGTTATTTGTTTTATGTATAATTGTTATGAGTATAAAATTCCAACATTTTCGTTATAAATGATGCAATAACTCTTGCAATGTATTTGAGAACATCGATTTGATTCATATTTTTGTAAGTAATATTTGGTAAATGATTTCATTAGTTGAAGAAAAATGATTTCATTATTTTGCATATTCAAAAATCCTTGCATACTAAGGGATAAATCCTCACCTTTCATTTATTTTGATCTTATGGTTGTGATTAACCTAAGATTTAATATGTCTATGTTATGGATAATTATTAGTGGATGTTCATATAGTCCATAAGAGGCCCATGGCCCAATTAGCAATTAAGGTTTCTACCCTACAGTTTATCTTATATATACCCCATGTATCTCCCATATTATTATCAATAAAAGAATTCTCTCAATTCTTGTTTACAACACGTGATCAGCACCTCTAAACATCTTTTGATTGTTTCACCAAGGTACGTCATGAACTCTTTATTCTATTTGGTTATCAGCAAGTTCATATAGCTTCTAGATTTCACAAGGTTTTTACATAACTAGTACCCTTCATAACATAACTAGTACGTAGTAATATATATTATCCTTTATCATGATAATTAATTTGAATCTTTCTCATGCTATGATAATATACGGGTACGTCAACCTATGTTATTATCTATACCTATTAAATATTTATTTTACTGATCGTGAGCCTATGTTATCATCTAGAGTTTGTATAGTTAGTTATATATGAATATTTTATCGAAACAAGAGACGAACATCGATACCATAGTTACCACAGTGCGATCATATAATTAAAGTCTTTTAGTGCGTTGTTTTTTTTATTTATTTACAGATTCTATGAGTTGTGAATATGACACATATTTAAGTGTTTTACTTTTTTATTGTTTCATTATGCATGTACACTAATACATCCAGTTTGCTTCTATGGCTTCTTTATGCATTAGTAGTCACAGTAAATTAAATAACATACTACATCACGTATTATATGCCATATGTTTTGATTTGTTTATTGCTTAGTTTGTTTCACATCCTAGATCAATAGATAAGTTTTCTCGCTTCATAATTCTAATAATACCATGATTGATTTAGCTTCTTGATGCAATAAGTTACTTTAAATTTACTACTCATGTAGTCATGTATGTTAATCGGTTTGATATCTTACCACCATTCAAATTAAATAATTGGATTCTTGAATCTAATGATACTTAAACAATTAAGGAGGACTTACTTTAATATTGCATACCTAAAGAATTTGTTGAGAATTTGATAACACTCTATCTAGGTTTGTTTGATAATATATGATTATAACATGTTTTATGATATCTATAAAATTTTGTAAATCATTGTTTATGAAAAGTCGGTATACAATCTAAATCCGTAACATAAAGTTTAGACCGCAACGTTCTCACGCATTATGATGATTAAACTTTTAATAACTTTTGTTTGTTTTGAATCCAAGTTTTTATATTAAATATTTGCTTATGATGCAATGTGGTTTAATGAATTAAAAATTTTGTATGCTTATTAAAGTGTAATGCATGAAGTTGGAACTCATAATTATTTATAGAGCTGGCAAATCGTGTCTTAACAGGTCCGGTGCGCACGAATAACATAAGTTTCAAACATGAAAACAACTCGTTTAATACTTAGCTTTGGTGGTTTGAATATGACAGATATACGTTTTATTTATCAAAAAAGTTAAATATTGAACCCTAAAATACTAAAAACAAATATTTTAAAAATAAAAAAATTGCATAGTACAAATTTTCTCTTAACAGGTCTTAACAGGTACTCAATTTGCCAGCTCTAATTATTTATAATGCATGTAATCTATGGAATAATATAAATTCATGTAAGAAAGTAGACATCTGTATAACATTGATTGTTACCTAGAAGCCTTTATATTGGAATAAATTTGTAGGGCATGGAATACTGCAAACTATTATATTTATAGCATAATTAAATTAATCGAAAAACTAAAAATCAGTGTTGCTGAAAATCATAAACTATGATATGCAATATTGGAAGTAGCAATCCCTCAATTTGTGTTCTTATGTTAAACATTAGACAACTGATTTATGTGATATAACTTGTAACACCATATATATATATTTTCTAATGTGATAATTTCATGTGCTTGTTGCTTAGCATAAAATATTATGAAATTCACGGAAGTTAAAATGTCTATGTGATCTATATGTATGTGATTAATACCGACGAATGTGATATGTGCTTGGTAAAAAGGCTAGACATGACTTACTCTTTTGATCTACAATTTTTTCAAGTTAATTGGTCGAGTAATATCAAGCTTCCATGCATACTAAAAAGAAAATTATTTACTTTGAAAAAGTTAAGGGATTAATATGTGACACCATATGATACTTCCTAGATATTATCATGAATAGATGCACTAAGTGTCTGTCATTTTTTTTAATAAGTGTTTATATTATATGAAGATGTAGTCATGCATTAGTAATGAGGTTAACAATTGATGTTTATTCCTTCAAACTATGTAAAACAACGCGCTCTAATAGATTACTATTAAATCGTTTTTTTTTTGAATATGCTCAACTTTATAAAGTGTATACAATAATATGATGATCAATGTAATTGTCATGATAAGGCAAAAGATAGAAAATGATAGTGCGAATTATTTTTGTTAAGGTTGTCAGTGTATAAGGAGTTTTTATTGACTCAGATTATATCATTGAGTTTTCTTTATATATGCGAATTATTTATCATGTGATTTTATTTGATTGCATATTAATTGATTAATGATATCTTAATGGATTTCTATATTAATCTATTTATATCTAAAAAGGTGCAACTAAAGCACATGTGGTCATAAAGTATAAATTTATGAGCCAAGATTGTTGTATTGATTGGCATGACCGGTTGAACCATCCCGGATCAATAATGATGCGAACCATATACAAGAACCTTAAGTTCTTCAAAGGTTATTTGATTAGTTTTATTGTTCTCAATGGAAGTGCATTGTTCACTTATTATCACCAAATTAAAGTAAGGACTTTGTCCTATGAAGTTTTGAAAAAAAATATAAAGGGGATGTATGTAGGCCTATACATCTGCCATGTGGATCATTTTGAGTTTTAAAATCGATGCATCGTCAAAATGATCATCAAATACGCAACTAAAGTTTAGCGTAATTAGTGGCTCGGCTTATAAAATGCGAGCATGGTTATCCAAATTATATCTTTGGAAATGGTGATGAATACTTCCAAGTATTTGGGCAATTATTGGAATAAGTGTAGAACTTTTATCTTTCATACACGAATTGCTTTTGTGGAAACGTTTATAGAACGTCTTCAGTTGATTGCAAAGCCAATAATATTATGAGAACAAAACATTTAGTTTATGGGGCATATTATAATATATGAATCCGCATCTTGCCAATAATCTATAATGAATCCTCCCCAAGAGAATAGTTTTGGTCACAAACCATATTTCCTACATGAGATTTTGCAAAATGGGATGTTGAAATTGATAATTCATTCAGGGGGAGAATGAGCAGCGAGAGATATGGAATGAATTATGATATAAATGTTGATCCTCACACAAATATATAAGAACTTTAAGGGACAATTTACATTCCAGATCTAGTAATTGCCAGACATGTTAGTGACATAAATAAAGTGACTAGATCATACATACGCTGCTAGTGCTCCAATTACATTGTGTGTCCCAACATTAAAACCAATGATTGGTAGTAAGTCTATGGCATGTCTGCAACGTGATAGACTAATCGATTCCAAATAAACTTCCTCGAATAAAGAGATAAAATGGAGCAAGAAAATTAAGATGGTTGAATCGAGGTAATAAAGACCCCATAATGTTCTAGACATGAAAGTAATTGAAAAACCCCGGGTACCTGAAAAGCTATGAGATCTCAGTAAAGGACATAATACAATGTCTAGTAGAGTGTGGAATCGAATAGAACTGAATCAATGTCGATAATACTATTGTATAAATAATGCGCATGATAAATATTGTAAGAGTAAGGTGAGGATCTTGGATACCTGCAAGAAGTGCAGTTCTATAAACGAATGGCCAAAGAATGTAAAGACACAAATAACTAATGAACTATGAAAGTCTCTTGATGAGATATGGTTTTTGTAACTTGAAATCCATACACACGAATGCTAAAAAGATTGATGTTATGACTGGCAATATGAGAAACAAGTTATACGTGTCTAAAATAATAATACAATAGCTCATTTTATGCTAAGATTCCTTAAGGAATATAGAATGCATGAAGCATGTGTCATGATTTAAAAGTTCTCGAGAATAGTAATTGATCAAATTGAACAAATTCCATGGAATGGAATAAAGTAAATATTTTGATATTTTTAAGGTACAAGAAACGTGGGTTTTAACTTTACTAACCCATCAAAACAAGTTTAGTTAGTTTTGCAGATGCAGGATATATGTTTAATTCTCACAATGATCAGTCTCAAAATGGATATGCTTTTACTAATGGCGGCACTGAAATTTCATGGAGTTAGACAAAGCAAACAATCGTGGATAGTTCATCTAACCATTCGGAAATTTTAGGAAGGATACATTGCTTAATTCAAGGAAGGTTACATCAAAGTTCGTTCAAGTGACAATTTGGCGTATCTATCTGCCAAGGCGCTTGTACCTTAACATTTTGGACATTGAACCACAACATTGTAGTACGTCAACTCAAAGAGTTCAACATATGTAGTCATCAGAGGGAGATAATACGCGCTGCACTCTTTTTCCCTTAGCCATGGTTTTGTCCCACTGGGTTTTCCTAGCAAGGTTTTTAATGAGGCAGCATTTCTAAAGCGTATTAATAGTATGGACATCCAAGAGGGAGTGTTATGGATAATTATTAGTGGATGTCCATATAGTCCATATAGTCCATAAGAGGCCCATGGCCCAATTAGCAATTAGGGTTTCTACCCTACAGTTTATCTTATATATACCCCATGTATCTCCCACATTATTATCAATAAAAGAATTCTCTCAATTCTTGTTTACAATAGTCTAAACCTAAGTCCATGTTTTTTTCTTGTCTTTTTCTTTTCTTTTTATCTTTCTTATTTATTTTCTCATTATTTATCTTTTTTCTAATCACTTTTTTAAATTTCATGTGTTTATTATTTTTTTATTTTTATTTTTTTCGTTTTCGTCAGTTTTCATACTTTTTCTTACGTTTTTTTCGGGTTTTCCGTTTTTTATACGTTTTCGTCTGTTTTCATACGTTTTCGTCCTTTTTCATACGTTTTCGTCCGTTTTCTTACGTTTTCGTCTGTTTTCTTACGTTTTCGTCCATTTTCTTACGTCTTCGTCTGTTTTCTTACGTGTTCGTCCGTTTTCATACGTTTTCGTCCATTTTCGTCAGTCTTGTTACGTTTTCGTTTGTTTTCTTACGTTTTCGTCCGTTTTTTTATGTTTTTGTCCGTTTTCGTCCGTTTACATATGTTTTCGTCCCTTTTCTTACGTTTTCATACATTTTCGTCCGTTTTCTTACGTTTTCGTACATTTTCATACGTTTTCATTTGTTTTCTTACATCGTTGTCCGTTTTCATACGTTTTTGCCTGTTTTCTTATGTTTTCGTTCTTTTTCTTAGGTTTTCGTCTGTTTTCTTACGTTTTCTTCTGTTTTATTACGTTTTCATTTGTTTTCTTACGTTTTCTTCCGTTTTCTTACGTTTACGTCTGTTTTCATACGTTTTCGTTCGTGTTCTTACGTTTTCGCCTGTTTTCTTACATTTTCGTTCGTTTTCCTATGTTTCCGTTCGTTTTCTTACGTTTTCATCCGTTTTAAAACGTTTTCGTCTATTTTCTTTCGTTTTCATCGGTTTTCATAGGTTTATATACGCTTTCGTCCGTCTTTTTACGTTTTCGTCCATTTTTAAACGCTTTCGTCTGTTTTCGTCCGTTTTCATACGTTTTCGTCAATTTTCATCCGTTTTTATACGTTTTCGTTCGTTTTCAGACGTTTTTTTTTCGTTTTCATATGTTTTTATACGCTTTTCATTCATTTTTATTCGTTTTTTTGCAGTTCTATACGTTTTTGTCTATTTTCGTATGTTTTCATGCTTACCATTAAACTTTATTATATTACATGTCTAATATCAATTGTGATATTTTATTAAAAAAAAAGTTAATGTCTAATATCACTTGTGATATTTCATAAACAAACAAGTATGTTTTTTTAACCTTTAATATCACCTGAGATATTTCATTGCTCTGTATATTTTTATATATTATCACCTATGTGTTTTCTAATATTTTTATAATTTTCAGTTACAAGATAGTTTTTGTGCCTTTCATCGCAATTGACAAACGCATTTTTTTAATGCAACCAATGTTATCTATCACTTGTGATATTATACTCTTAGTATAAATAAAAGGGTTAAAGTTTCTTTAGGTGAATTCTTATTTTGTTCAAAAAAATGCTAATTTAATGCAATACCTGTTTGATTTTAAGAATTTGTCAAGTCTCTATTTTCATTGTTTGCTTCCTTTTTATTCATTTTGATATTTTTAAGTGACACTTATTTATCTCTTGTGATATAACAATGTAAGAAAGATGAAGAGTATTACACTCTTCATAATGTATGTGTTATCAGTTGTGATACTCAACTAAGAATGTGAAATATTAAATTCATACCAAATGTGATAAGAATTTAGTATTTTACCAAGTATATATGAAAGAAATGATAATAAACATCACTTATTATATTATTGTGACGATTCTGTTTATTTTTTCTTATTTTTGTTTTTGAAAGTATTTAGGAAGATTTTTGTGTTTTATGATAATATGAAATATTAGAAAAGGTGTTTAACTGAAAATAAGAGATGTTATGACACTTTTTTAAACTTGTGGTGAAATTTTTCTATTTAATGGATACATTGTGCATGTTTCGATAGGTTTTATAGCGGGATTTAAAAATATCTATGGTTGAATCAACAAACTAAAGAAGCTATGGTTGAAGAAAGCACACATCTTTATAAACAAACTGAGTACGCTCAAACACATGTGATATCACACATGATATCACATGTGATATCACCTCACTTGTGATATCACATGATATCACTGGTGATATCACAAGTGATATAAACTCTGATATCACACATGTGATAAGGTTTTAAAATGTATCTTTTTGAGGGGTCATTTAAGCCCTTATTTGATCACTTTTGTATCCGTTATTACTTAATATCGTTCCTTTTCACTTTTTAGGTATCTTGAAGGCAAAATGCTGGAATGACACTTATTCCGACGAAAATGTGCGAATATACGAAGAAAATGGCCAAAGTCAAGAATCGAGACACTCAGGCTGCTGGAACTGAAGGGGACGGCGTCAGGTGTTAACTGCGACGCCGCCGCACCGCTTTTGTGACGGCTCAGTTGCCAAATTGCTTATTTACAAGTGACGGTGTCAGGCTTTAAAAGAGTAGGTCGTCGCAACTCAGACGGCCTAGATTTGATCCAGACGGCGTCAGAGGCTGAAGGGGACGGCGTCACAAGCATAAGGTGAAGCCGTCGCAAGACTAAAGTGGCAAAGACGAAACCATAATGACGGCGACCCGACAGCGTCACAAATCAAAGGGTGACGTCGTCGCGAATGTCATATTATATATAGAATCCGAATTTTTTAGTTTTCAGTGTGTAGTCTTTTGGAGTAAAAACCTAAACCGAACCAAGGCTGTCTTGTACAGTATTTTAGGGTTCTAAACCCTGACTTACATCAAGATAAGTGTTTTACTTCATTAATTTAATTATGTCTTCAATTACTTGTGTGTATGCTTGCATGTTCTCCATGTCCGGCTAATTTATTTGTGTGTTTGCTTAGGGAATATGAAACTTAATTATTGAATATTGATTGGTTGTCTCTTATCTTAATTGTTAATGATTTAGTAATGCGATAGGTCATCCGTTGTGTAGTTAATGCTTGATTAATCTTTGAGAACCTTAGTTTATAACACCTAGAGTTGTTGTAGGCTAAACCATCCGAAGAGTACCTTATAGTTAAAGTTTATAAATCCTAGAGACTTTGTAGGCGATAACCTTTGGTAGTTTCAAAGAGTTAGGGATAAACGCATACCCTACGACCTTAGACACACAACGCGATTAAGAACAAGGACGTGATAATTCAACCAACAATAGGAGATAATTAAGGAGTAATAAAACCTAAGTAAACACATCTTTAAACCATCATACGAACACACAATAATTAGACATAGACTACCCTCACCTTAGTTAATTAGATAATTAGATAGTAGAAGTAATCGGTAGAAATACCAACCCCCAAATCCAAACCCCGAGATTCGTACCTTTCCATTTCCTAAAAAAACATAAAAAGATAAAAAAAAAATAATCTTCCTCAACCCCAACCTTAGCGTAGTAACCTCTCACTAGCATTCCTATTCCCCTAGAGAACGATATCAATTCCCGTGGCTTACCCTAATACTACACTACAACGATTAGGTTCACTGCCTAGGGTGTTGAAAAACTTGCTCGACAAAAAGGAAGTTCCTTTGACCCCGAGCGCGCTGAGTAAGCGTATCAACATGCTATCACCGGTAATATCACACATGATATCACAAGTGTATCACCAGTGTTATCACTCATGATATCACGTGTGATATCACAAGTGAGGTGATATCACCTGTGATATCACAGGTGTTTGAGCTTCCTCAGTTTATTTATAAAGATGTGTGCTATCTTCAACCATAGCTTATTTAGTTTACTGATTCAACCATAGATATTTTCAAATCCCGTTATAAACCTATCAAAACATGCACAATGTATCCATTAAATAGAAAAATCCACCACAAGACTAACAAAAATATCATAACATCTCTTGTTTTCAGTTGAACAACTTTTCTAATATTTCATAATATCATAAAATACAAAAATCTTCCTAAATATTTTCAAAAACACAACCATCACATTTTTAGTTGAGTATCACAACTGATAACACATACATGATGAAGAATGTAATACTTTTAATTTCCTCACAATGTTATATCACAAGAGATAAATAAGCGTCACTACAAATATCAAAATGAAAACGTCTGAAAACGGACAAAAACGTATAAAATAGAATGTAATACGTATAAAACGGCAAAAAACGTCTGAAAACGGACAAAAACGTATAAAACGTATGAAAACGGACAAAAACGTATAAAACCAGACGAAAACGTCTGAAAATAGACGAAAACGTCTAAAAATGGACGAAAACCTGAAAAAACGGATGACAACGTATGAAAACGTCTGAAAACGGACGAAAACGAACAGCAATACATGAAAACCTAAAAAAAACAGACAAAAACGTATGAAATGGATGAAAATGGCCGAAAACGTAAGAAAACAGACAAAAACATATGAAAGCGTAAAAAAACGTCTGAAAACGTATGAAAAATGGACGAAAACGAAAGAAAACGGACAAAAACGTATGAAAACGAACAAAAACGTAAGAAAATGGACGAAAACGTATGAAAAACGAAAACGTAAGAAAATGGACGAAAACGTATGAAAACAAACGAAAAGGTGAGAAAAAAGACGAAAACGTATGAAAACAGAGGTAAATGGGCGAGAACGTATGATAATGGACGAAAACGTATAAAAACTGACGAAAATGTCTGAAAACAGACGAAAATGGACGAAAACGTAAAAATGGACGAAAACGTATAAAAACGGACAAAATCGTCTGAAACAGACGAAAACGTATATAAACGTATGAAAACGTACGAAAACGTCAGCAAACGGATGTAAACGTACGAAAACGAAAGAAAAAAGACGAAAACGTAAAAAAACAGACGAAAACATATGAACACGGACGAAAACGTATAAAAAAAACGAAAACGTATGAATACAGATGAAAACGTAGGAAAGCGAAAAAAAAAGCAAAAAACCTGAATTTCAAATAAAAACGTGAGTTTCAAAGAAAAAAGGAAAAAAAAGAAAAAGAAAAAAAATGTTAATAAATAAAAAAAACAAAAAGACAAAGAAAAAGGAGAGAAAAAACATGGATTTAGGTTTTTATATTAAATCTTAGGTGTATCCTCATCATTAGATCAAAATAGATGGATGGTGAGGATTTGTCCCTTGATAAGCACTAAAATAAGAGTAAGCATTTGAAAATTCCTCGTTACTGGAATTAATTATAAAATTCTTTGACTAACTTATATATATTCTAAAACGCTATTGATATACCATAAAAATCTAAGATCTTTATTACTATTATATATACTATTGAGCGGGGCATTAGGCCTTCACACGCCAAGTGTCAAAAGCCCATGTGTGGCACATTAATTGCAAACTTTTCCAACTTGGCAAAAATAGTCCCTGATGTTCAAGTGGCGCTGCAAAATAAGTCCTCCAAGTTGGCAAAAATAGTCCCTAAGGTTTAAGTGTCGTTGCAAAGTAAGTCCTTCATAGCAATTTGGCAAAAATAGTCCCTATCCAAATTCACGTCTGCAAAAGCAATCCCGCTGCATCGCGCGGGTTTTCACACTCGTATATACTATTAGGCGGGGCATTAGGCCTCCGCACGCCATTTGTCAAAAGCAGGTTCACTCAACATTAATTGCCAACTTTCGAAAGTTGGCAAAAATAGTCCCTGAAGTTTAAGTGTTGTTGCAAAGTAAGTCCAAATTGGCAAAAATAGTCACTAAGGTTTAAGTGTCGCTGCAAAGTAAGCCCTTTATAGCAATTTGGCAAAAATAGTCCCTATCCAAATTCACGGCTACAAAAGCAATCCCGCTGCATCGCGCGGGTTTCCACACTCGTATATACTATTAGGCAAGACATGAGTTCTTCACATGACACGTGTCCGCATTAATTGCCAACTTTCGCAAGGTGGCAAAAATAGTCCCTGAGGTTTAAGTGTCGTTGCAAAGTAAGTCCAAGTTGGCAAAAATAGTCCCTAAGGTTTAAGTGTCTCTGCAAAGTAAGTCCTTTATAGCAATTTGGCAAAAATAGTCCATGTCCAAATTCACGTCTACAAAAGCAATCCCGCTGCATCGCGCGGGTTTCCACACTCGTTAAAACTAACAAAGTAACAAATAAACAAAATTTCAAAAATATATGGATGCCATATTTAATGCAAAATACTATTTTCATTTATTCATTTTCCACATTATATATACACACACTGACACACACATCTAATACAAACCATAATCATCGACTCATAATGGAGAAAAACATAAAAATGAAATTGCTCATTGTTTTTCTAATGGTTATGGCCTCATTTGCATTCACAACTCGAGGTAAATAGTTTATGCAGTATTTTTTTTTGCCAGTAACATTTGCATACAATATTTATTATAGGTTTTAACGCGCAAATTATACTGTTTGTTTTTGGTAATATAACGTAGCTAATTTTGTGTTAAACAGACATGTAGCAATTTCAACCTGTATCTAAATGAATTAGTTAACTTGGGCTATACTTTATCGTAAGGGCATCTCATGGATTCAGTGGCCCCGTGCCATCACCACAAATAGCCTTTAAAGATACATAAAAAAATACACATGTATCACTAATGCATAAACTAACTAAACTCAAAGGTGGTCTTGTGCAATGGCACCGTTGCACTCCTCTAAAGACGGCCCTTATCGTGTTCAAAAGAATGTTGACTTGTTTTTACTAGTGAAATATAGGATAAAATATCGTTTTCTAATATGATGATAATAAAGCTGATGGATAAAACGCAACTACAACTAGTTTTGTCAAACATAGTCTATGAAGTACGGCGTATTTTGTTTAGATTAATGTTAAGTCCCCAATTTTTATAACATTCACTCAACTTTGTGAATAACTTATGCAGGTTTGGAGCTTAACTGGGATGGGAAAAAATATTGTTCAAATATGGTGTGCAAATTGGGAACCGGAGATGTGTTTTGCACAGCGGATTGCAACCCTCGCGGTTGGACTCATGGTCAATGTATAGACATTGCTAGTGAAAACGATGGAAAAGGCTATTGTTGTTGTTGGACTCCTTGAACTCGAATCCAAACCCGAACCATTTGGTTTTGGGGCTATGAATTATCGGTCTTTATTACTCTTTTAGTATTGTAATTTTTCCGGGAATGAATGACTAAAAATGGTTATTTTGGATACTTGTGTGTTAATATTTGTTTGCAGATTTACAAAATAAATGCTTGTAATGACTAACCGATAAAATAAATAAAAAGGTGAACGATGTATATATTATTATAAATTTTTAGCACTAAAAAAAGTGAAGAGATATATATGCACATTGCTCAAGCTTTACATTTTAACCGTCATATATAGTAAACTTGCCGAAATACTCACTTTACAACACAAAACAGACAAAGTCCGGAACACATTACCTTCAGAGGGGAAGGAATGTCATTTACGAGCTTACTTATTACCAGATTTAAGTTCCCGGGAAAGTAAGACTAACCCAAGGGTAGCAAAGCCAGACAAAATCGTTGATCCATAGAAGAGAACAAGTAACGTTCCTCGTAAAGACTACACAATATGAAAAGATTATTCAGTACAGTGGCAAGATGGGTTTAAAAGACTGTTTTGCATACCTTTTATAGGTCAAACGGGTAAATATAATCAGCTTAAAAGGGAACGGGTCAAACGGGTTGGACGGTTCAAAAGTGACCCAAAGTGTTTGTTAACAAAAAATTGATAATTTTGGACAAGAGTGTTCTAGGTCAACCTAGGCTCATTAATCATTATAACCATTGCTTCGAAGATTACCCGAATTAAGAAAGAATCACAGTACCTTGGCAATCAACAAAGCGTTTTCATTTGCATACTGGAATGTGCTCTCGGGTATATTCTGAATGCCTTGACTTAATTCCCATGAAATAATCCTGAACATTTAATAGTTCAAGGTCATCCAAAGCTATAAAACTCTTTCGCGTTACAAGTATGAAACAAATAATTAAGATAAGAAAATTACGCATATACAAAGCCAATTGCTGCACCGATGTAAGCTTTCTCTCGTGTTAATTCAATTTGAAGCTCTCCAAACTGTATAACATATCACAATATTTGTATGGCAACAAGACTCTAAGTCAAATTTTTCTTTAAGTATGCAGATTAAAAGAGTACCTTGAACATCCGGGTTTCCTCTTTCGACCCTCTGCCGGTTTCATCAACTACGGGAGTGGCAGACAAAAGCTTCCCGGTTGATATCATTGCTTTGGAAATCTACACCAATACAAAATTATCAATAAGAAACTGTATCCTCTCATCAAATAAACGTTAGATTTTGACACAAAACTTTTGTAAGTATTTTTGTCATTCTAATTGCTTACAATATCAAAAATTTGGAAAAAAAATGTTTCAGGTCAACAAACGCACCTCTTTCTAACCATGCAAAAAAAAAACCCATCGTTAACCCGTTATGCAAACTGCCCCCACCCCACCCCACCCATGCTTGCAACATGAAATTAATTAAAGATTTTAGGGGTTACCCTTTGTAGTTCACCTTGACCATATTGCCCCATTGACTGAAATCTTCTTCCGGCAGAGGTCAAACGTGTGCCCAGGGCTATTCAGTAATCACCAATAACAACTAAATCAGCTTAAGGGGAAGCTCATGTTCCAATGAACATATATGCAAAGATTTTGCTTTTACTCTTGCCTGATTTGTTGTTGCTGGTTAAAGAGCTGAACACTACAGGTAAATTGTTTACCAAAGCCGTTGAAGTCGATGTATCTGCCGTCTCCCATGCTCGAGATATGTTTAATAACATCATTCCTAGCTCTTGTCCGCACTGATGAAAATTTTCAATTAGGTGAGTTCACGCAATCATATGCACTTAGTATCATTAACAACATGTTGTAACAAACATACAATTTTGACTTCAAAAGTCAAACCCTTGCATAGCAAAGTATGCAAAACTAGCCCAATTTATTATTTCTAGTTTCAAAGTCTACTAAAATGAAGCTTGTAAGTCATGTAAACTTACGACTTTATGTCCTTTTTCTCTCTATCTCAAACAAGTCGAGGATGAACAATAGTACAAATAATAGATAACTGAAACAGTGAACTAACAAATGCATACGCTAATATATCTAACAATACTTTAACACAACTGTTGCATTAGTCCTCGAGAAATTCACATCTAATGAGTTATTTGTAACAACAGAAAATAATTATATAATTCTTGAGCTAATTAAGATTAAAAAAATCCTAACCTGCTCCATCACTGGTCCATTCGAGAGATCAAACGCAGCATCATTGAGCTACACAGTTTATAAGTCACTAGAGTAAGAACAATCACAATAAACCAAGTTCCATGAGCCTTAACTTAAATGATTAACTTTAGCCAGTTCAAAGATAGTGTAGAGTCTCACTAACATCTAGACGAAGATCACTAGGAAGCTGCGAAAAGTAATCAGGCGGAAGATTGAAACTATCCTGCAAACCAAATATAACTACATTCATTCTCTTATATAAAAACATAAATCAAAACCAATCGACAAAAGCAGCATTAGATTTTTTGTCCATGTACTTAAACTATATGCATCTGTCCTGCAAAACCAAACATAATTACAAGGGTGTTTGAGTTTGGTTACTAAATGTGCTTATCTGCTGACTGCATTTTGAAAATATCAGTTTAAAGAGTTTAAGCGGAGGGCGTTCATGATTGTTCATTAGTACAGCAAGTCTTTTGAAATAAGCCATAGCACGTAATCAGTTGTCAAATAACACAGTGTTTGGATTTGCTTCTATTGTTATCAAAGGATTCAAAAGGTTAGATAATCATAAAAGCAAGTTGTATATACCATGCCCAAAATATTATTCAAATCTGCTTATTTTATCCTCAAATAAGCACATAAAATTAGGCCATAAGTAACCATCAGCATTTTTGTTCCTATTCAAACACTTACACAACTTTGTTATATCAAGACATTATGAATACTATAAGTAGATAAGCAGCTTTAATGTATCATATCTAAAAAGCTTCTACAGATTTAGGATAAGCTATCCAACACAATGCCGGGCACTATGTTTTGATACAACATAAGCTTTTATGCCATATATAGCAGGGAGTTTGGGAAAGCATATTTACACAACTTATGCCTATTGATAACAGCAACTTATTAGCTTATGCATAGTGTTTGGGTTGGTTTATCAACTTATTTCAGATACAGGCTAAGCTTTTTTTAAGTGCTTAACAGCTTATTGTATTATGGTAGAGCTAATAAGCCATATGAAGGTGTTTAGCTAAGCTTCACTAAATAGGCTTATCGGCTTACTTGAGATATAAAAGGAGGAAGCAGCTGATTTTGTTTAATAGGCTTTTTGGTAACTTTTAAGCTATTTCAAATAAGCTGACCAAACACCCATCTATTGAAACACCTTAATCAAGCTGTTGTAACAAGTAACAACCCTAAAGCCGAAGACTACTCACGCACCCTTCCAGTTTCAACTAAAAACCATTGTGGAAGGATACTAGTAGCCAATCAATTTAGCCTATAAAGGGCTGAAACGTCTTATCTTCTATTGATGTGGGACGGTTAGTGGTCTATCCAAAGTCCAAACACTAGCAAAGGTATAAAACCCGACTGTTTGAAAAAGCTTACCCAATTACCCAATTACCCAAACACCCCCTAAATAAATCATAAAACTATCTAAACAACTAACCACTCAGGGGCGGCCTAATGTGAGATCAAGCTCAATTACCGCTAGCTGCAAGCAACCCTTAAGTAGCCACACAGTGTTTGGATTTGATTCTACTGAAGAAGGCAGAAACGCAGTTATCTGAGTGTTTGGCAATGATACTTATCCAAGGATTTAAAAGGTATATTAATCATAGTCATATCAGCAGTTTGCTTCAATCCAAACACAGCTGCTTATCAGATGCCTCAAAACATTATAGGCTGGAAAAAGCAGTTTTATGGTAGCTTAATTGGAAAAATAGCTTCTACTTATTTGACATAAGCTTATAAAGTATAAACCTATCCAAACAGCTCATAAGCTATTCTTATAAGCTAACGCGAAAAACTTTTTCAAATCAGCTCAGCTTATTTGAAATAAGCTAGTCCAAATCATCTAAACTGTATGTCTCAATCCAAACAACACTTAAGGGGGTGTTTGGAATTGCATCTATATTAGCTTATGCTTAAAAATAAGCACCTCCTAAAATGTGCTGATTCAAAACTGCTGATACAAATAAGCATAAAAAACACAAACAACAAAAACCCACATTCAAAATCAAATCTTACAGCAAGTTCTTGAAGTAGAAGCTGTGGGTCAAGTGATTTAGGTGAATCAGATGATGATGATGATGATTCAGTCACTGCATTTCTTGCAAAAGGTTTTAAATTTATAAACTGCTTTTTGGGCTTAAACTTCACAGCTGGAATCCTGTACAGATTACGCGAAGAGCACGATCGCGGCGAAGGAAGTGGTCGAAAAAGAAACAAAGAAGAAGAAGAAGAAGACATTGAGTTTGTGTGGTGTGTAAGAACTGAAGCTGTTGTTGGGAACTCAATATGTGACCGTTTTGTTCGTTAATGTTTATGAGTCGGGATAATTGTTTGTAAATCTGTCAAATTTGTCACTTTTTCTAGGTGTGTATCTATCTATTAATCCTCTTAAACAATGCGATCTTTTTACTAATCATACTAACTTGTGTAATGATTAAGATTTCCGTTTGTTTCTGTTGAGGTGGCAAGTACACCGGTTTTTTTCTTTTTTTTTTACCACGTGGCCAAGTCAACGTTGACCACTCTAAGCGCACTTTTTTACCCGCCAAAAAACACACTTTACACACACGTATCCCCAAATCACACACACTCTTTTCCAAAATCACTCCTGACGATTGATAGCTTTCTTCTGACCCTAATTTTAATGCAATTAAAGTATTAAGGTATGTGTTTTGTTAATTGCAATTTAGAAATTGTTAATTTAACCCAATTACAGTTTTGATCTAACCCTAATTTTGTATTTTGTTTCTTTCAGAATGACTATTCCTGGACCCGATGGTGTTGAGTTGGATGTTTGGTTTGATGGGATTTTCCTGCACGAACCACTAAGGTATGATAGTGGTGTGATGGCTAACATGTATGTTTTGAAGAATTTAAGAGCATGGTCATTGAGCGAACAAATTGTGCCCACTTATTTGATGTATACTATAGAATCCCAGAACGTGATCTAGAAAAGGGTTTAGTAAAAATAGGTAATGACTATGACCTGATTCACATGTATGACCTCTCAAAGTTTCATGGTGGAATAGAGGTATACTTGGACCACTGTGCCATTGATTTGTCACAGTATTTAGCAGACCCTGACTCTAGTGCAACTAGTGATGGGACCTCTAAGAAAAGAGCAACACCTGTTAAGAGGTACTGCAATGTGTTTACACTGGAAGAAATGAAGAGTTGGGCTGAGAAGGAGACTGAAGAAGAGGATGTGGTTAATAAGGGTAAATGCATAATGGTGGTTGAAAGTGACATGGCTAGTGATAGTGATAGTGATAGTGATAGTGATAGTGATAGTGATAGTGATAGTGATAGTGATGACAGTGATTACTCTCAGAAGTCCATTGATTATCTAAGTGCTGGTGAAGAAGAGCTCATAGAGCTTAGAACTAGGAAAGCAAACAGAAGTAAGAGAAGACCAACACCAATTCCAAACATTGCTGGTTCTGGTTCTGGTTCTGCAAGTACTAGTTGGGCTGCTGTTCAACAAAAATGAGGTCTTACTTGAACATGATGAATTCATAGGTGATTTGTTGAGAAAGTTGAAGGGTGATGGTGATGATTCTGATTTGCAAGACCCTTTTGTTGGTGCTGAAGATGTGGTAGAGAAATATCCTACATATGATCCCAGCACACATCGGAGGTCACAGCTTCCAGAGGTAATGAATGTTTTTATTTTATGTTCATGTAACAGTTTGGTCAAAAGTTTGGTTTATATTGTGTTCTGCAAGTAACAGCTTGGCTAATAGTTTAATTTGTATTATGTTCATGTAACAGCTTGGGCAAAAGTTTGAGAGTGTTGCACAATTGAAGGAATGCTTAACATACTATGCTTTGGCCAATGGATACTCAATTTGGTATGAGAGGAGTGCAACAGATAAGGTAATTGTTGTTTGTGGCCAAAGACCACCAAACCTCAAGGATCCTGATTTAGGCAAACAAAGGAAGCAATTCAGGTATCCTTGTGAAATAGTTGCAGATGTACCAAAATGTAGTTTCAGATTATATGCTAGGCTTAATCCTGAAAAAACATCTTAGATTAGGTCTTTAAAGTCTGAACATAATTGTGTGAGAAATTTCAAGTTTGGGTCACTAGTGGACTATAAGTGGATAGGAAAACAGTTTGGTGATCAAATTAGGAAGAATCCAGATATCAAGCTAGTAGATATAGCTGATCTTGTAATGAAAAAGTATAAATGTAGTGTCAGTTCTAATCAGTGTAGAGCTGCAAAGAATTGGGCATTAAGTGAGTATTAGAAAACTATAGAACAACATTATGGGCTGCTTAGATCATATGGCAAAGAATTACTGGATAGTAACCCAGGGTCCACAGTCAAACTAGGAGTTTCAGTAACAAATGACAAGACTTATTTTGATAGGTTTTATGTCCGTTTAGCTGCATTAAAAGAAGGTTTCAAGAATGGTTGTAGAAGGGCTGTTGCATTGGATGGCTCTTTCTTAAAGAGACCTAATCAAGGTGAGATTTTAACTGCCATAGGAAGAGATGGGAACAACCATATTTGCCCTATAGCTTAGGCTATTGTCAATGTAGAAAACAAGGACAATTGGACTTGGTTTTCAGAACTTCTTGGAGATGACTTAGATATGCCAACTGGCTAAGGTCTTACACTCATGTCTGACCAACATAAAGTGTTAGGATTTAGAAAATCCATAGTGAAGTGTCGGTCACCCCCAACTGTTGTCTAGCATATGTTAGCTCGTAGACATATCGTTATTTACTTGTTTATTAGCTTAGTTATTAGTTTAGAGTAACACCGTGGAGGAAGGACGGGTCTTTACCCACTATATGCCTGATCCACAGTCCGACAGGAGGACGTTTAGGTTGTAACTATAAATACCCCTTCCATCCTTGGAAGGGGTGGTGCTTCTTAATCTAACCTTTCATTTTTGTTTTACTTTCTCTCACTAAGATCACCCTCTCTACTCTTTCTCTCTCTAAACATGGCATACTTGATTCATCACCATCCTAGACCACCCGATCATCAAACAACATAAAAAGTATGATCCTAACAATTGGTATCAGAGCCAAGGTTGTGTTGTTTGTGTTGATTCTCGTGGTTTGTTTCATGGTTTTATGCGGTTTGTACGGTTCTTAGTGCGGTTTTGATGCGGTTTGTTGTAGTTTGGTGATGATTTTATGTGTTGCTGCTACTTGATGTTGTTGATGTATACGTTGTGGTTATTTTTTTGATGAATTCGTTGTTATATGCTGATTTTAAGTCGTTTGAAATTGATAGAATCTGCTGATTCGTAAGTGTGGTTTGTGGTCATGTTCTACGATGCGGTTTGTCCAGATTCGTTGTATCTGAAGCGGTTTGTCCAGATTCGTTGTATATGATTTGGTTTGTCGAGATTCGTTGTATATGACGCGGTTTGTCCAGATTCATTGTATATGATGCGGTTTGTCCAGATTCGTTGTATATGATGCGGTTTGTCCAGATTCGTTGGTCAAAAGCGGTTTGAACTGGTCAAAAGATGTTTGAACTGGTCAACAACAGTTTAAAAGGGTCAAATGCGTTTTTTTGATAAATCTGCTGCGGTTTGTGTAAACAAGATGAGGTTTGATTCTTAATGCGATTTGATGTTACAAGTTTCTGCTGCAGTTTGATGAAAAGAAATGCGGTTAGACTCAAATGCGATTTGTCTCAACCTATTGCGATTTGTTAAAAATCGTTGCGTGATATGAAAAAGACCAAACTGTGTTTTGATTGACCATGTGACCTCAACCAAACAATACCAACCATTAACCCACGACTTCTGGTTCCAAAACCATCATCAGTCAAATACTTTCACAAGAAACAAAAGAAATAAAAACTCGGACTGTTAGAGTTAATGGTATACCACAGTCGACCCAAATCACATCCGAATCTAACATCATTCACTCATCATCATAGACCCCATGAACCTCTCAATCACTCTTCAACAAACATCAATGAATATCAAATGAAAATAAACCAAATCTCAGATTGATTCAATTTTTTATCTCTAAAAGATTTGTTTTTAATTGAATCATCATCATCGACATCAAATTGTGTTACTTTCTGAAGATAAAGAAAGCGTATAACAAGCATGTTATATATTTCCTCAGATTCGTTTATGACCAACATCAAAAACAAACATTACACAAATCATAAAACCTTACCCGAGACCCTTTCATAGGATCTGGAAGCTCTCGTTTGTGCTCAACTATAAAGATAGAACGAAAAGATTTTGTGTTTTTGAATCGGTGTTGATTATACTGATGTGATTAGTGTTGAGATTCAGAAGAGGATGGGAGATATCCATGATGAGAATCGAAATATTTTTTTTCCCAGATATGAGATGGAGAAAATTTAGAGGAGGGGAGGCGTTATGTTTAAGATTAGGGTTTGTCATTGGGCGTATGTTTAGGGTAAAGTGAATAATCTGTGATTTATAACGTTTTATTATAACCGGATACTCAAATAGTCACATGGATTGGGTTCATTTGTATTGAATAGGGTATTGTTTTTATTGGATCGTGTCTCAACATGATATATTGAAGTTGTATCTGAAAGTTTTTGGGCCTCGTGTGATAGCTGTTTTGGACTGAATCGAGTGTAAATCCAGTTGGGCTTAAGCATTTGTCTTTTGGGCTGACAAGTAAAATGGACATATACATGTCACGCTGGATTAATGAAGTGTAATATAAAATTTTGTGATATATCAAAAGTTGTATTGAGTTTAAGTGATATATTGAGCAGTTTTTTGATCACTAACTTTTCACGAGGTTATACTTCACGGCTTGACGTTGCAACGCTTATCAAATGTGACTACGGAGATGACTCGTTACTTCTTATTCGGGCTTGACGGATTTAGTGGTGATTTATAAAGTGATTCGGGCCTACAATTAAAGACGAACCGTTTAATATATCACTCGAATTGGGTAGACTTTTTGAACCGGGTCAAGATAATATTGTACATTTGGGCCGGTTGATGATTATTCTGCAATTTGAGATGTGATCATGCGATTTGTTAAAGAGATTTGATGATAATGAGATATGAGACATGCAATTTGATGATACGATTTGAGAATTGATGAGAGTTGATAATGAGACTTGTTGTGATATGTGATTGGATGATGAGATTTGAGGTGATATGTGGTTGGATACTTTGGTTTATTCATTTTCACAGAAGACACTATTTCACGGCTTGAATTGTTTATTGAACAAAGTTGACTACGGGGTTATTTAAGTTCAATATTTCTTATTTGGAATTGATGTGAGGTTTTCTGGGCGCGTTTACAGTTTACTTATTTCATCTTCTTTCTTTCTACCCTTCCGCGAAGATGACTTGTTTGGACATTTATTGAGTGTGATAAAGACTTGGGTATTTAGTTACTTTTGTGATACTTTCTCGCTTAACCCACAACGTAGCTATCACTTTGGTGTCTCACGCTGTTGAGGATTCGCCAAGAGGTCCTGTACATTGGGTACACCGTTTCTTTTTCACGAGGATTAGTACAAGTTTAAATAACAAATCTTGGGAATTCTACTTCATGATCAACTTTGGTATATCGGGTCTATCTCTCCAAGTGGTCAAAACTATTGCCGGCAAAATACTTAGATGATGTGTTAGCCAAAAATGTTACTGGTTGGGATGTGATCAACAATTCCCATGAGATATTCGACGCCACAGAATGTCAATGATACTTCACAGTCTAAGAAAAATCTTTCAAGAATCTTCAGCTTCAGTCATGATTTTTCAAGATGTTTTCTTATGACAAGAACTTCTCGTGCAAATGGTCGTACACGTTATGATGCTTCCAAAAGCTCGAAACCATCATGGGGGAGAAACGTGTACCTTGATGTTTTACGGTCAACCTCCTGGAGAAAGTAGTGTATACTACTCTACTTAGTATGGTTTGTGAAGTATTCTACATATGGGAGAAGAATTTTTGATGATGGAGATTGAACCGTTGATGAACTGCTGCATGTTCCCCTAAAACAGATATTCACTGAAACCAAAATTGTCATAACACATTCAAACTGACATTGTTTACGGTTTAGTCTTGATTTTGTAAAATCCCGCGAAAGAATTTATTTCTCAGTTTAAATCATAGATTTGTAAAATCCCGTGACAATAGAAACATCCTGGTAAAAGTAAAGTGCATTTCCGGTTCTATCTCTCGGTTTATTCTTGGTTTTGTAAAATCCCGCGATAGAAACTATTTCTCGGTTTAAACAATAGAATTGTAAAATCCCGTGATGATGGAACCATTCTGGAGAAAAGAAAGTGTAATTTCGGATCTTATCTGATGTTGGTTCTACGGTTTCTACTTCGAAGAAGGGATAAAGGGTGTACTTCATGTATTGGATGATTGTTTGGATATTTTTCATGGCTGTTTGGTTATTACAAGGTTTTACGGGGTTATGTGCTTTTAACCATGGTCGGGATGAAACCATTATCGTAGTTCACTTAAAATGTCAACAAAGGCTAGATCAGGGCTTTTACCACAAGATGTGACAACGACGTTAATTCATTATTATTTATTTGAGGTTGAAGTGAAAATTCACGGGCGAGTGTACTTAGTATCTGAAAGTATCGGGGATGGTTGGATGAAGATTATTCGAGATCCTTGTTCGAGCTTTTAACATTTTCAAAGACGAAGACTTGGAAATCTAGTTATTTTTGGGTGATTTTTCTTTTTCCTTTTTACCACCACAGAATAACTATCACTTTAAGGAATTACATTGTAGTGCTCAGTGTCACATTGAATTGTGGATTTTCAAGAGGTGATGTACATCTTATACTTGATGGTTGGTTGGTTGAAGAGTATAGAGTACTTGGAGATTCAAGGGGGCATGAATTCTCGGCACCGCTCTTAGTCACATTGGTGCAAGTTTAAGTCACGAGTTCGGGTTATTCTACTTCAGGGTCAAATTCATCATATTGGGTTTTCTCCATCAGCTGTCACGACAAATAGCCTATGGAATGATAATGGGGTTGATTACAAGTTTACCAAGAGATGTAGAAAAGAAAGAGATTTATGCCATTTGAATACTTCAGTTCAAACCTCGTTCTCCGAAGAAAAGAAAAGTGTACGTTTCAGTGCGCTTTATCTTCAAGAAGAAGAGAAATCTTCTTATGACGTTTGAACACAACAGTTCAAGCCTCGTACCTCAAAGAAAAGAAAAGTGTATGTTTCAGTGCGCTTTATCTTCTGAAGAAGAGTAATCTTCTTATGACGTTTGAACACAACAGTTCAAGCCTCGTTCCCTAAAGAAAAGAAAAGTGTACGCTTCAGTGCGCTTTATCTTTAAAAGAAGAGAAATCTTTTTATTATGACCATTCTCATCAACATGCTTCATACTTTTTCCATGCGCGCTCAGTCATCAAGTGATCCGAACTACCGTTGATTGTTCTCTTATTCCACTTGCTCGATTATAATGGCGATGGCAACATCATATGCAACTTTTGCGGGGAGAAGTGCGAATAGACTACATTTTGAAGATATTCACTTGTTTAATCAAGAATGGCAACTCCGTATGCAATTCTTAAGGAGGAGAAGAAGTGTGAATTTTCTGCATGTTGATTGATATCTGAGAATAAATGGTCAGACGGCTCCAAACTCATGTAAGAACTGAGCTTCTTCTTATCGGGTCATCTTTACATGGAGTTCCTTATAAGAGTCGTTGGTTGACATCTTCTCACGGGCTGATATGATTAATGAAAAAGTGCTTCCAGTTGCGGGGCTGATTTCCTTGATGAACATCTTTCTGTTCTTGTTTGATTGGGAGGGATTTGAGTTAAGGGGATTTGCTATATACAAGTTAACGGGAATGCATTTGGTGAGAAGAAGATGTTAACATTCTATTTCCCAAACGGACAATCTTGAAGAAGGTCGAGTCTACAGTCTGTTCTATATTTTCTGCTGCATGTTAGAAGACTAAAGACGAGTTGCATTTGATTATCTAAAGACTTCTTCTTAATCCAGGAATTTATCAAAAGGATTGTCTGTTTAGGGGAGAGCACTAATTGGGGGAGAGTGAAAAGTCATATTTAATCCCTAATTAGACTTGCTCACACTATTCTTCAGCAAGTTTATTCTCACAAGATTTCAAATGGTCTTCTCAAAAGATTTCTAGTACATGGGCTTATAATGTGTTGCTGATTCTAAAGTATCAAAACCAGCAAGGGGGAAGGAGACAAGCATCTAAACGCAAAACGAGTAAACTTGATGAACTTAATACTTCTAAGTGATTGAAGAAATCCTGGGAAGACAAATGTCATGATCGCAGAGAAACTCAAGGTTTGACTCATGGCGTTTAGTGTTCTTATTCCATCTATGTGGGGGAAGAGACAGTGGCGGAGCCAGGAAATGCCATAATGGGGGGCGTCAAACAATACAAGTTAAACTAACATGTCGAAAATTTTTCATTTTTAGTATGACTAAAAAAATCGGGTCGGGTTTGGCTAAAAGCATGTAAAAAATTACTTTGATGCAATTAAGACTATTAGAGGTGTGCGTATGTATGATATGAAATTTGGTTTCAAACGCAAAACGAAATAAAAGAACATCATGCACATTGTATTAACACGCTAACATTGTATAACCAATGTTATTAAAAGCAATGTGATTATAATACTAGAAATCTAATTAAAAAAGTTGAGCAAGAGAATTAAAGTTAAAACTTAATAGTCCTATGACATTAACAACTAAACTATACTAAAAAAATTTACATAATCAGAAAGACTTATAGCTCAAAATCAATAATAGTTTTAAAACTTATTTGTCAATTAAATTTAGAGTAAACTACACCGTTCGTCTTTGTGGTATACGTTGACCATCAAGTTTCGTCCCTTGACCAAAAAAATTGCATCGTTGGTCCTTAACTCCGAATCGTTAGTCATCGTTGGTCCCTCATACTAACTGGTTGGACTAACGGGCGTTAAGCCTTGTTAAGTGGAGGGTATTTTTGTCTTTTCACACCCACACCATAAGAATCAAGATCTCCTTTGTAAACATCATAAGAATCATCGGACCAAAGCTGACATTCCTTTGAAAAATTATCAGTGGCCAACTGTATATCTTTGAGTCCAATTCTCAAGTGTTCCAACTTGTTTACCTGCAGCATTATGATAAGGGATAAAATAGTGAGGAAGGTTGTACTTGCTACCCATCACCGTATTTGATGATCTATCCAACATTTGATGATCTATCCACTTCACATCAACCACATCTTCAAACACTCTTTAACACACCCACTTACTAGATTCACCTCTAGATCCAACAACACACACTACTCACACCTTCAACTATGTGTTGACCAACCGTTGACTTCACAATGAAGAGATCTTTCCTTCCAATGTACAACATTGTCTTCCTCCTTGCAGCCGCCGCCGCCACTCTTTGCATAAAAACCATGCTCACCGGCGGCTGCGGCGCCGACACATTTTTTTTATACCAAAACACTCCCCATGAAGAAACTAAGAAAACCCATGTTTTCAATTCCACAATTTTGCAGTTTTCAGCTGTTGGTTTAGCTTAAAACTTGCTTAGACAAAACGTCGAACAGTTGGTGGGTGGGAATATGCAAGGGTTAGATAAAAGGTCTTTTTTGTATGCTGGGAAACATAGGATTGATCTTTAGGTGAGTGTTTATTTGTTATTGGAATATGAAATTGATTTAAGGGGTTTTTGTTTATTTGGGAAAGATGAAGAAGGGGCTGGTGGTGGGTGGTTTGACGGCAGCAGGAAACGGTGCCGACAATGGCCGTGGTTGGTGGTTTGATCGGATTTTTAGTAGTCGTTGGTTGATCGGTGGTCTCATCGGATCGGTGGTGGTTGTTAGTGTGTCATAAGATTTGTAGTAGATGTAGGAATTAAACCATTAGATTTTGGGTAAAAAGGATATGATCTTGAGTTGGGAGATTGGCTTTTTCGCAAATATATTTTGTTTGGTTATACTGGTGTTTGGTTATTTTTGGATCATGTTGTATCAAGTTTGATAAATCTGTTTGTATCATGGTTATGTTGGTGTTATGTTGGTGTTTGATAAGTGGATAATGATAGAGGGAGTGTGTGGTGGGGAGAGGTGGTGGGGAGAGGTGGGAAAAGACATAAATACCCTCCATTTAACAAGGCTTAACGCCCGTTAGTCCAACCAGTTAGTGTGAGGGACCAACGATGACTAACGATTCGGAGTTAAGGACCAACGATGCAATTTTTTTGGTCAAGGGACAAAACTTGATGGTCAACGTATACCACAAGAGCGAACGATGTAGTTACTCTTAAATTTACATCATGCATTGAGATATTAAACTTATAATAAGCTAAAAGTATTACTGTATATAATACTAGTACATAGCAATGGCCTATAACTCTACTTTTTAGACACAGAGAAAATTTATAGGTCCACATTATGCACATTATCCGGTACACATATAATAAGGGTAAGACTGTAAATTAGTTAAATGCTTTGGACAATTTTACAATTCACACTTTTCCACTTCCCTTCACCATTTCCGGTTATGTTTTCCCCATCTTTTCCGACCAACAAACCAGAAATAAAACCATTTTCAGCAACAAGAGATTGCCTTGATTGTTTGTAATCAATTATAGTTGAGGGCACTTGGTTTATTATGGTGAGGGCACTCAACTTTTTCTCTAACAATTTCACTATTTTTCTACATGTTTTTGTGAGTCTGCCAAAGCTTTGTTGGGGGCAAGTCCCCCACTACTCTTGCAGTGGCTCCGCCCCTGGGAAGAGATGGAAGAGTTAGTTTCTGGTGATAAAAGAGGTACACAAGTGTGTGATGATTTCGATGTTATCGCAATCATCAGGTGAGAGAATTGTGTACATTGGGGACGCTCAACTGTTTCACTTAAGAGCTTAATCAGTGATTCAGTGATAATCACTTATTCCGGAGTTGACATCCGCCAAGATAATCAGTGATTCAGCCTGCTACTTCAGTGTTATTGGTTATTCTGTCTTTGGGTATTTGAGTACTTTGGGTTCTTGAGCTTCATATACTATCATCAAGGGAGAGAAATGTACTTCAGGGATATTTAGCAGATTCATGTGATTGGACTTAATAATTTATTCCGGAGTATTTATCCGCAGAGATGATCAGTGATTCAATCTGCTACTTCGGTGCTATCGGCTATTCTCTCTTCGGGTATATGTGTACTTCGGGTTTGTGAGCTTTATTCTAAGAGACTGACGACATCACTTCAACTACTTGAGGGAAATGGTCTCTTGACAACTTTTGGTATTCTTCGCTTCAGACTTCAGTGGAAAAGAAATTTGAGAAGATTCATTTAAGCGTGGGATGATACGTTGCTGTTCTATCTTGATGATATAACCCCGAACGGAGAATCTCGATAATTATTCTTAAAAGGAGCAGCAAGATCGATGATATGGTGTGTTTCCTTGTGCACCTGGCTAAGGCAAGCTTGTAAGAGAGATTAGAATCTACTCGAAATGATGATTTTTGGTTTGGGGGGTAGTTACCAAAGTCTCGCTTTCTTAAAGGCTCATGTTCAGTCGTCTATTCTGGAGCCTCGGAAGCTTTGGTGGTGGAAGTTTAAGAGATGATGACTTTTATCTTCTACAACGGGGCTGTTTGATATCCTTATCTCGGTACTCGTATCATCATCTTTCTTAAACTATATCATCTACTCTATCTTTGTGAATATTTATTAAAAAACAAAATACAAAAATATAAAACCAACAAAAAGAAAATAGAAAATTATAAAACCAACAAAAACCCATAAAAATCAAAAAATTGAAAAAGACCAACAATGGCACGGGACATCTACGGTTTTAGAAATGTCATTCAACAATGGCACGGGACCATAGATGAAGTTCGAGCAGAAGGTGTAAATATTTTTTTAAAACATGTCTCAAAATATGGCTTGCAGTTATTTAAGACTGTAACCCGTGCATAACTATGTCTTGCTATTATTTCAAATATGCAACCCGTTTTTCAAAGAGGGAAAATGCTACGCTTAAACGATTTTCACAAAACTCGAGCACTTATCCAAAATAAAAATGAGGAAAGCATGTCGAAGGACTGTTGTTCCTACACAAATGTTTTTATTTCTAAAATTCTTCAGAAAAATATTTGTTGTTCTCAAAATGGTGGAAAATGAGTTTCTTGAAAATCAATCATACTTGGTGTTTTCATAAATTTGCAAACTCAATCAATGACTTCAACGGTTTTAAACTTTTCATGAAATAAGTCATTGATTGAGGGGGAGAATGTTTTCAAATTTATATCATCTAAATGACCTTATTTAATCATCTTATATACTTAACAGAAAAAGATGCTTGCCTACGTCGAAGGACTAGGAGTCTAGGATATGATTATTAGGATTAGATGATTAGAGTTTAATGAACACATAATCCTCATGCCTTTTTATGATCCGATTGATATGTTGGATTGACTTTTATTAGTCGATTGTTGTTTAGGTGTTGTCGACCACCATATATCTGTTTGTGTTGACTAACGTATGCAGATAAGATGGTTTATAAGAATGTTCCCGATCCGGATCCCACAAATGAAAATGATTGGATGCCGATAGGAAAGGGTAACTATATCTTGGGTCGACTGATAACGCTACACGCGTCGTTCGGGGTCAAAGGAACTTCCTTTTCGTCGAGCAAGTTTTTCAACACCCCAGGCAGTGAACCTAATCATTGTAGTGTAGTATTAGGGTAAGCCACGGGTATTGATATCGTTCTCTAGGGGAATAGGAATGCTAGTGAGAAGTTACTACGCTAAGGTTGTGGTTGAGGAAGATTATTTTTTATCTTTTTATATTTTTTTAGGAAAGGAAAGGTACGAATCTCAGGGTTTGAATTTGGGGGGGGGGGTTGGTATTTCTACCGATTACTCTACTTATCTAATTATCTAATCTAAGGTGTATGTAGTCTATGTCTAATTAATGTGTGCTCGTATGATAGTTTAAAGATGTGTTTACTTAGGTTTTACTACTCCTTAATTATCTCCTATTGGTGGTTGAATTGTCACGTTCTTATTCCTAGTTGCGTTGTGTGTCTAAGGTTGTAGGGTATGCGTTTCTCCCTAACTCTTTGAACTTACCAAAGGGTCTCGTCTACAAAACCCACTAGGGATAATAAACTCTTACTCTAAGGCACTCTTTGGATGGTTTAGCTTACAACTACTCAAGGAGTCATATTCTAAGGTTCACAAAGATTTAATCAAGCATTAAGTACACAACGAATGACCTATCGTATTACTAGATCATTAACCAACTAAGATAAGAAACAACCAATCAATATTCAATAATTAAGTTTCATATTCCCTAAGCAAACACACAAGTAAATTAGCCGGACATGAAAAAAATGCAAGCATACACACAAATAATCAAAGACATAATTGTATTAATGAAGTAAAACACTTATCTTGGTGTAAGATAGGGTTTGGAACCCTAAAATACTGTACAAGACAGCCTTGGTTCGGTTTTGGTGTTTACTCCAAAAGACTACACACTAAATACTGAAAAATTCGGATTCTATATATAATATTACACATGCGACGGCGTCACTTTATGTTTTGTGACGCCGTCGTGTCGCCGTCATTAGGGTTTCGTCTTGGCCACGTTAGACTTGCGACGGTGTCACCTTATGCTTGTGACGTCGTCCTCTTCAGCTTCTGACGCCGTCTGGATTACATCTAGGCCGTCTGTGTGCGACGGCCTACTCTTTTATAACTTGACGTCGTCACTTGAAAATGGGAGTTTTGGCTTCTGTCCCGTCACAAATATCCTCCGACGGCGTCACACTTAACACCTGACGCCGTCACCTTATGTTTTCAGCAGCTTTGAGTGTCTCGATTCCGACTTTGGCCATTTTCTTCGTATAATCGCGCCTTTTCGTCCAAATAAGTGCCATTCCAGCATTTTGCCTTCAAGAGACCTAAAAAGTGAAAAGGAACGATATTAAGCAATAACGGATACAAAAGTGATCAAATAAGGGCTTAAACGACCCCTTAAAAAGGTACCTTTTAAAACCTTATCAAATATCCATACACTTGGTATTTGCTTGTCCTCAAGCAAATGTGCTTTTAGCCAATTAATTTATAAGTTAGAGATCATGAAGCATTGGTTTAAAACAGTCCACAACACATATAAGCCCCGCAAAAGTCATAACAAGCACGGAAATTACATACTAGCACCTCACATAGGGTGTTTCGATACTCACATCTCTCTCGGGTGTATATGAAATATAACAAATTGGAAATGGAAGATAAACACTCATTAACCGGTCCTAGTACATAGATTACCATAGGCTTGAGAATAGATCAAACCTCCATCGCTTTGGCGTAAGCACCTAGGAAAGACTATCAAAGAGGTCTTTAAAGGGTTGTAATGTTAGGCTTACGGTAGGGAAACAAAGGGTTTGGTGGGATAGGCTATATAGTGGTGGTAAGTCAAAAATCTCTTATGTTACAAGCATACGAAGAATGGCGTTGCTAAGCCAAGACTCGACACTCTAAACTCTAGCTAACTGAAATAAACAAACATAAAATTAAAGGATAGATGTAGGATGGTAGCCCGTATGTTTATTTTATTTTATTTTTTTATTTTTATTTTTTAACACTCTATTTTTTTTTTCGTTTCTCTTTTTCTATATTTTTTTTCGATTTTTTTTTTAATTTTTTTTTCATACACTTTTACTCTACCATCCTCTACGGTAACATCAAAATGATAGGGATTTATAGGCACATCCCTACACTTGAGTTTTTATTACTCTAACACTAATTTGACCCGAATTGAAAAGATCAAAACACTTGGGGTACATTATTACGCAAACAAAGGGAATTTGAATTTAACGTTCCCTTCCCATCATTTCATAAACTTTAACTTTTCCCATGAATCCCAATCGTCCCAAAACTGTATACAAAGGATATGACTCGACTTAGCAACTCATGCAAGCAACTAGATAATTGAACTAAGGGTTTAAGGTGATAACAATAATGCACTAAAAGTGAGTGCATATAGGGTAGGCTAAGGCGATTTGGGTGTATATTTAGGGGTGGGGTGTAAACAATGCTCTTCATTGATATTCCGAAAAAACCGAAACATCACGAGAACCGCGAAAAGGATAGGCTCTGAGGGGTTAACTAGGGGTATCGTGTACTAAAGATAAGTACAACGCAAAGGGTGTGGGGGAATTACTCAACCGAGGTGGAAGAAGTAATTATATTACGGGTATCAAACAAGGGTTATCCTAATGCCTCTTATCATTTAGTTATTCCTAACTACACAAGTGTAGTCTTACTTGCGATCTCGGAATGCATCACAAAACAAGTTCTAGAAACTAATATACTACCGGTTCACACTCTAAGCATTAAAGATGAATGCTTTTAATTCCTACTAATCTAAGGGCGATCCTCACTTTTTGGGTGGAATTTAGGTGGTAAATGGTTTTTGTGCTAGTCATGAAACTTCCTATCCGTGAGACGCTTTTGTTAAGACTAATGACCCACTCCTATATATCATGAAAAATTTTAAATTTGGTGCTAAAATTACCCTAACCGACATTTTCTCATGGTTTATTACACAAATACAATTGGACAAAGCAAATAATCAAGGGTAAGCATAGTTTCAAAGTTCCCGTTTTATTTTCCCTCCCTACTTTTAAACTGAACATTGTCCCCAATGTTCCCCAAAAGTATCAAATTTATGATAATGGAAGGTAATTAAAAACGAAAGAACTAGTACTCCCCTGATTAGCTCGGTAGGATCCGTGTGTGAAGTAGTGGTTTAATTCTTTCCAAGAAGAATTTATGCGTGAAAAGCTCCTTCCAATCTTATGTAACTTCTTCTTGATAAATTAAACCTGCACACTTGAAGAAACAAACGAAACCTTCGCGTAAAATCGGCGGTAATAATATATAAGACTCGATTTAAACTAGGATATAATGCTTGTGGAATGGATGTTTACAAAATTTCTGGAAAATTAAGACCTGGAAAATTCCAAAATTTTTTAGTAGCTCAGAAAACGAGAAAAAAGTAATCTGTTGTTTTTACTCCTTCCTGACGCCGTCAGGTTGCGATCCTGACGCCGTCAGGTTATCCTGACAAAAACTGGTCTGCGATTTTCTGGAAAAAATTCTGGAAAACTTACATCTTTAGAATCTGGAAAAATTTCTGCAAAACATCCATTATGACTCGATACAAGCATTTGACTCGAACAAACACACAAATATATCTTTTAATGAATTGTTATTCTCATGTTTACGTTTCCTTGAAAACGTGTGTAATCCTCCCTACACTTATCCCTTATGTAAAATACCTTTATATGCAATTAAGACGAGGTTAAACAAAATAAAGCATTTTTACAAATTTAAACATGAGAATAAACAATCGATAAAAGATATATGACACTAACAAGCAAAAAATTAAGCATGGGTTGCCTCCCACAAAGCGCTTTTCTTTATTTAAGAGTCTTGTAGCTAGACTCGTAGTCGTGCTCCTACGTTACTTCGCTTTGCATTCTCAATGAGAATTCTATCATGTTGATAAAATTTTCATCGACTCTATATCTAGGCCCTAGGGTCAAGCAATCCTTATAATAACGCCTCCTTCTTTCCCACATAAATTTATAACCTTTTTCAACACCGTCCTTGCTTTTGTCCTCAAAAGCTTTGATGTTGTCTCGTTCATAAATTGGCAAGTGGCTATATTCATTTGTTTTCCAAGGCATCCTATAAGTGATCTCATCAGTTCCTTCCTTAAACCTAACCGTTCCGTCGTGCTTGTCATGGCTCATTTTAGATGTTTCAACAAACGGTTTCCCTAGCACTACTTGGGATAAGCTATAGTCAATGACGCATCCTACATCTTCTAGGACCATAAAATCAACTAGGTAGGTGAAATTTCCTATAAAGACATGCACATCCTTGACTCTTCCCAAAAAGTTGTAAACTCCACCTGGATACTTAGGGTCTCTCCTAATATTAAGTCGCTCATTCATAATGTCATTGTAAACAGCAGATGACATCACATTAATGGGAGATCCCGTATCTATGTAAGCGTGGTCGACACTCGTATATCCGATCATACAAGGGATTTTTAGGTTCCAGGGATTTCCTCTCCTAATCTTTGGGCATATCCTAATAATAGGTGATCGTGGATTATCGATGATGTATTGATGGTAAGCAACCTCTTCCTTAGTGGGGTAAAGATTGAAGTAAGCACTATCTTCCACATTCATATTTTTGTTCATCATGCCATCTTCCGAATTACTGTTAATCATAGAGCCAACTACAGAGGCACTGACTACTTTCTCAACAGCTTCCCTAATTATACTATCGAATATTTTCTGCAAATCCTGAAGGTCGGTGTTCCTACTCACATAACGGCTTCGGCGGTTGTGTTGGTCATTAGTTTAGGTTTTGAGTGACAGTGATTTATTTGGTGTTGGGTTTTTGAGTGGTGGTTGGTTATCACCTTCCATGATGAAAAGTGATGGGGTTACGAACAAAGGTCACGAAGAAGGGGGATAGACTAAGAGGAAGCTAAAAATGAGAGAAAAAAATTTACTTGATAGGAATCAAGTATAGAAACCTAAACGAGGTGGACTACTAACTAGCTATTCTATTCCCCGGCAGCGGCGCCAAAAACTTGATAACGCTACACGCGTCGTTCGGGGTCAAAAGAACTTCCTTTTCGTCGAGCAAGTTTTTCAACACCCTAGGCAGTGAACCTAATTGTTTTAGTGTAGTATTAGGGTAAGCCACGGGTATTGATATCGTTCTCTAGGGGAATAGGAATGCTAGTGAGAAGTTACTACGCTAAGGTTGTGGTTGAGGAAGATTATTTTTTATCTTTTTATATTTTTTTAGGAAAGGAAAGGTACGAATCTCGGGGTTTGAATTTGGGGGGGGGGGTTGGTATTGCTACCGATTACTCTACTTATCTAATTATCTAATCTAAGGTGTATGTAGTCTATGTCTAATTAATGTGTGCTCGTATGATAGTTAAAAGATGTGTTTACTTAGGCTTTACTACTCCTTAATTATCTCCTATTGGTGGTTGAATTGTCACGTCCTTATTCCTAGTTGCGTTGTGTGTCTAAGGTTGTAGGGTATGCGTTTCTCCCTAACTCTTTGAACTTACCAAAGGGTCTCGTCTACAAAACCCACTAGGGATAATAAACTCTTACTCTAAGGCACTCTTTGGATGGTTTAGCTTACAACTACTCAAGGAGTCATATTCTAAGGTTCACAAAGATTTAATCAAGCATTAAGTACACAACGAATGACCTATCGCATTACTAGATCATTAACCAACTAAGATAAGAAACAACCAATCAATATTCAATAATTAAGTTTCATATTCCCTAAGCAAACACACAAGTAAATTAGCCGAACATGAAAAACATGCAAGCATACACACAAATAATCAAAGACATAATTGTATTAATGAAGTAAAACACTTATCTTGGTGTAAGATAGGGTTTGGAACCCTAAAATACTGTACAAGATAGCCTTGGTTCGGTTTTGGTTTTTACTCCAAAAGACTACACACTAAATACTGAAAAATTCGGATTCTATATATAATATTACACATGCGACGGCGTCACTTTATGTTTTGTGACGCCGTCGTGTCGCCGTCATTAGGGTTTCATCTTTGCCACGTTAGACTTGCGACGGCGTCACCTTATGCTTGTGACGCCGTCCTCTTCAGCTTCTGACGCCGTCTGGATTACATGTAGGCCGTCTGAGTGCGACGGCCTACTCTTTTATAACTTGACGTCGTCACTTGAAAATGGGAGTTTTGGCTTCTGTCCCGTCACAAATATCCTCCGACGGCGTCACACTTAACACCTGACGCCGTCACCTTATGTTTTCAGCAGCTTTGAGTGTCTCGATTCTGACTTTGGCCATTTTCTTCGTATAATCGCGCCTTTTCGTCCAAATAAGTGTCATTCCAGCATTTTGCCTTCAAGAGACCTAAAAAGTGAAAAGGAACGATATTAAGCAATAACGGATACAAAAGTGATCAAATAAGGGCTTAAACGACCCCTAAAAAAGGTACCTTTTAAAACCTTATCATCGACAAAAGAAGAAACAGAGCTTAATTGGATCTCTATTTAGAGTTGGCATGATAGATGCAACGTCAGAGGTCTCACTGCATCAGCTGATGGTTTTCTTTCACTCTAAACAGCAACAACAGAAGCCGCTTCTACACCACCTAACGTATCTTTGTGCAGGATTAATAGTGATGATACCATGTTCGTATGGTAGAAAAATAATTGTTTGAAAATAATTGGACTAAATTTTGGAAATCAACCGGACTTCATTTTATCAAAATTTAAGTCACTCAATCAACGACTACGGTCATGGATTGAGGGGGAGAGTGATTTCAAATAAAATATTTTCAAACGATATTTCTTCATAAAAGTTCGTTTGTACAAATTAAAGTGGTGATCTAAAGATTTAATGTTATGTCATGGTGTGATTTTCTTTAAAACTCAAAGATCTTTCAAAATGAAAATTCTGTTCTTGTTTGATTGTGAAATTTTTTCTTTTACCTAAAGATCTCTTAAAACTATCATACCTGACACTAACAATCTTTAATATCTAAAATTGATCCTTATCAGCTATTTTCAAAATTAAATCAGGCCACGTCTTTCCCCAAAATTTTCTAAATGATTTAAATCAATTGGGATCACAAATCTCAAGAGGTTTGAAATTTTTGATCGGGGGAGAGATCGTGATTTAAATCTCAAATCTGTTTTAGTCCTTTAAAGGCACTCCTGCCTCCATGTGTGCACATGATTGAGGAGGAGCATTTATCCAAAAACAAGATGAGTATTTAAATCAGGCACATTTTCTCCCATGTTTTCTAAACCTAATTAAATCACTTGAGATCCAAACTCTCAAAGGGTTTGATATTTTTGATCGGGGGAGAATCTGTGATTTAATATATGAAATCTGATAAAAGGTGATCGTGTTGATTCAAAAGTGCAGGTTGCTCTCCCATATGTGCTAAACACTTTCGAATCTCAAAGCACATATTGAGGGAAGCATTTCAAAAGAAAATAAACTATCAAGGTACAAAGATTTATATGTTTCAATCATAAAGTACCTTGATTGATTTTCTAATGGTTTTCTTAATGGCTTGTGTGATTGTGGAAGTACTTCAAAGAACTCCTTCCTCTATGTGTTAAATGATTTCAAATAACCAACGCACATATTGAGGGGGAGAGTTTACCAAAAAATCAAATGGCTTTTTCCATAAAAATTGTGATCAAGAATATATTTCAAAGAACTCTTGCCTCCATGTGCTAAACAATTTCAAAATCATATGCACATGTTGAGGGGGAGCATTTCTAAATGATAAAAAACAATTAAGGTAAAAAATGCTTTGATATTATATCACAAGTACCTTGATTGATTTTCCAAATGATTTTTCAATTGGTTTCGAGAAGGAAAGAACTCAACCAAAAGACCGACCATTTTACTTTATGCATGGTGTTATAAGGATGGTAAGGTTAGGTATTCGTTCCCACGATCCCGCCAGAACCGGAGATATCTACCCAGGGACAATCCACTAGATAGTGTAGAAGTCCTTAGGTATGATTGAAAAAAGGAGAAAAGTGAGAATACGGGAAGAGTGCAGACTGAGATAGAGCTAGAACTGGAATAAACCGAACAAGGTTCTAGTAATGAAGTCTTGGTAAGCACTGAAGGGGTTGAAGAATGAAAAAGAAATGAAATGAGAAAAAGGGTGAAAATAAATAGCCCTCCAATAATTCAACCTTAGGGCAGAAACCGGGTTCAATTCATATGCTACTGGTGGTTACTAAGGTAACACTGGTATTGAAGACAAGACGTCATGGACCCAGCGACGCACTGCACAAAACTTCCCAAGCTACACAAGTTCCTCTTAAAAGGACTTGTTTCATTCTCACAGGGAACCTACATAATCAATCGAATTTCTCTTAGAGATGGTTGATATTGAAGAAGGAGATCCTCTCCCTAGTCTCCGATATAGGAAACCAAAATGCACAATTGAGTCTACAACAACGAGATCATCCACAAGAAATCTCATTAGGACACAAAATTAATGAATACTTGCTGTTTCACACAATGTGGAAAGTAAGTATATATTGAGAGTCCTACGCATTATCCTTGTGGTATTGCCAGTGTAACCACCCGCATTTTTAGGTTACTTTTTATTTTCGAGAATTTACTATTCACTTTTACTATTCAAATTCACTATTCATCTCGTAAAATTTTTAATCCACATTCTCGTAAGATAAATTATTTTAGTAATAACCTGAGAGTTCGACCATCGTTAGATCATTTTCGCAAAAGTTATTAAGTAAACATCGTTTTAAAGTTTCGTTTTAGACGGTCCACCATTTAAACATCACGCGCTTAACGAAAATCAACCCTGATAATTTTCCTCGCATCAGATAAATTTTTAGATCCTTCATGATTAATTTGAGAATTTTTAAGAATTATTATTTTTAATATTTCCAAATAAGCCCAGCGCTGAACAAAACAAAACTTACGTTTTAAACAATTCTACTTACATCCAGACTTAACGATTCCTGCACTGTGTTTCTAATATGTTTTTGACACTTTTACATTTTTGGAAAAGTCAAACATATTTCCCTCCTCCTTTGACCATAAAGGAATTAACCTTGTACGTTCTACATTTCTGCTTAAATCGCGTAACTTTTAAACTTCACGAATAACTGTAAAGTTATCCCGCGTATGACGAAAACCACATTTTGACATCTCATATCACTTTTAGACTAATTTTAGTCTACTCTAAATAAATTCACGGTCATTTCCCTGAAATTTCGTTCTTTTCCGATAAACTGCGAATTACGCGTTTTTGACCCGTATTTCCAGCTTTAAACAGCGTTTTTGCACCCAATGAGACTTATCACCTATTTTATATTTTTAGATGGAGTATAATGATGAGTTTAATCATTCCTATAAGTTTCATATTTTTACGATACCCGGTTTTACGTTTTATGGCTTCGGTTAGCGATTAAAGGAACCAAAACTCACTCCGTAACCAAGATAAGATCAAAACTAACCACATAAGTCATCTTATCTCTTCCATGACAGAAATTAGGGGGGGAGTCATCATATTGGTGGCATCATCCTAACCTTGGTTCATTAAGATCATTACAAGTGTCTTAAACCTAACCATGGTTAATATTTAACCCAATATATGGTTAACCAAACTTACCCTCCTATAAATAGGAAGTGAAATACATCCCAAAGACCTTCACAAACTGAATTGGGTCGTTCATACTCTAAAACATTCATATCTTCCATCATTTGATCTATAAACTCCAAGTTTATGCAAGGAAGTTCCAAAAGATCAAGCTACTACATCAAATCTCTAGCAAGTTTAAGTGATCTTCTTGAGTTTAGATCCACTCAAGTCACTTAATACTTCATCACCAACTCTTCAATATTTCAAGGGTGCCAAGGTGTCGAAAGCTAGCTCAATCCGAAGTCCTAAGTGTTCAATCAATGTCCGATCCTTACTAAGTTACTCCTTTCTTATTGAAAGCCAAAAGTTGTAAGCAACTTATCACCACCATCATCTCATCTTTATTATTCATAATTTTAACTATTTCATGCTATATATATAGTTACTATGTTGATCCATGATGTACATATACTCAATCACTTGTTTTAATTCACATATTGTCATAAAAGTAACAAACTAGTAAACTAGTCATATTCTACACATGTGAGACCATTAGAAACAGT
Source organism: Chrysanthemum seticuspe (assembly GCA_019973895.1). NCBI lineage: Eukaryota > Viridiplantae > Streptophyta > Magnoliopsida > Asterales > Asteraceae > Chrysanthemum > Chrysanthemum seticuspe. The sequence goes on along the minus strand of BPTQ01000004.1, from coordinate 19,542,634 downwards.
AACATAAGGACTTTCTAACTTACATAATATGGTAGACAAGATAAAAAGGTAAACATAGCAATTTGAATCACCCGAAACGGACAAACGAGTCAAAAGTTATAGCCAAAAGAAGTTAGCAAAACCAAAACGCCGAAACTGTCAATAGCTTGCTGTTTTGAGTTCTGCCGTTCTAAAAATGGTACTTCTGGTCCGAATCATCAAAAAGTTAAAACACGAAAGTTGTCCGGAACGACGTTTTCCCTTAATATCAAAAAAAGCTCGGACCTTGAAAACGCTTAAACAGGTCATAAATCTTTCAAAAACAGAAACTGCCGTAAATATAGTCACATAACTATACTTTTGTCACAACTAAAAACAAACCAAGAGGCCTAATGGCCATAAGCCAAGACCACGGCTATGGCTAAGGTCAAGGCTGAGTCTCAAGACCATGGTAGTCAAGACCAAAGTCACGGCAAGGCCATAGCTAAAGCCTCAAGGCTTGTTTACCCAAGACCGTTAACTAAGGTAATCATATTTATGAAACGACGAGAACTTGTAATAACCAACTTTACAATTTAGAAACTTGTAAGCTTTTCTTTAAACACTTGTGATATAAATTAGGATGATATTTTTAGTAATAACCATTATGATTCCTAATCATAACCAAACAACCTTGTAACTTGTGTTTACAAACCATATGACACTTATGATATATAAATAAAACATATCTTGAGGGGTTTCATTTGAGTAAACGTATCGACGAGTTGCTGGATTTACGATTTAAAGTGTCCTAGCTCCTCGAACGTTTACTGCATGACCTCTGAATTATGATGGCCCGAACGGTAGTACGATATCTATAAACTAAACATGTTTTCACAACTAGACTATTTCTATAAACAACATACACAAAAACCATGTACTACATCATGATCAACATAGAGACGTATATAGGATGGTTTATGTTTTCCTAAACATTATTCCAAACCTAAGTCGCAACATTCTATTTTAGGTTGCTCGTAGAAGTTCTCATGGCATATCCATCATTCTCATTTTACATTTGATATCATTTACTCTACGGTGAGTTCATAGCCCCACTTTCTATTACTTAATTGTTTTACAAACCCTTGGGGGAGATACATGCTTTATTTTAAACCGAACACATTGCTTTCAAATTCTATACTTATCTGATTATTTTACTTGCACTAAGTTACCGCATTTGCCAATCTTAAGTCCCTAAATCATGAATCATTAATCACGAGTGAAGTGAGCGCGAATATTGTGGATAGATCTATCGGGATTGACGAATCCCGTTTGTTTGACCAGGATCCGGTAAACAAACGCACTATATTTGAGTACATCAGGTAAAAACGGCAAATTTTACCTACTTGGGTCATCGGTTACTATTATATGACAACAAGTTAACGCCTTGATTGCATGATGCTTAGTGAATAATAACTGTTTTGTTTTCTAAACCATAAATGTGAGACTAATTACCTCACGTTATGAATATTGTGTTCAACTGATTTCCTAAACTCTATGAATTTCACTCAACCTTTGTGTTGACAGTTTTAAGCATGTATTTCAGGTCCATAATGTCGGAAGTTGGCACGGAAGGGCAAGGACAAGATCAAGAAGGCTATAAATAATTTATCATTCACAAAACATCAAAGATATATATTGATGTATTTTGTAAACAATGGAACCAACTGGGACCTATTTTGTAAACTCTGATATATTTGAATGATAAAGCTTTCTTAAAACGACTCCTTTAGAGATCGTTTTCTATTATTATGACTGTTGTGCCATGAAGTAACACCTAATTGGAATTCCGCTGCGTATCTCGAAATTGGGGGGTGTTACAGATTGGTATCAGAGCCACAGTTATAGAGAAACGGGTCTAATCGAGACTTAAACTATAACTATTTTTACAAACAAAAACATTTTATAGCCTTCCGTTCTCCGTGCCTTCCATCCTCCAGACGATTATGTGACTTTTAAACATTTTAAGCTATACAAACATACTAGTATATTGATATATACACTTGACATAATTTCAATCATAAACAAAGTACTCAACATATCTGCGTATGCCTATTCTAAGGCATTACGGAACAATCATATTTTCCTAATCTCCCAATCACGCATCTACTCGTGCTTTTTAGGATTACGAAACTTTATCCAAGACATTGTAACTGACTACAATGGTCTTTCCTACTTCCCAGACATTGTGAGATACAATGGTCTCATTCATTTTTCAAGACACTATGAGATACAGTGGTCTCTATTACATTCTCAGACACTGTAAATCCTACAGTGGTCTCTATTACATTCTCAGACACTGTAAATCCTACAGTGGTCTCTATTACATTCTCAGACACTGTAAATCCTACAGTGGTCTCTATTACATTCTCAGACACTGTAAATCCTACAGTGGTCTCATTTGTTTCTCAAGACATTATGGGTTACACAATGGTCTCTTCATCATTTCTCAAGACATTGTGGGTTACACAATGATCTCTCTATCATTTTCAAGACATTGTGGGTTACACAATGGTCTCTTCATCATTTCTCAAGACATCATGAGTTATACAATGATCTCTCTATCACTTCTCAAGACATTGTGGGTTACACAATGATCGCTCCATCATTTCTTAGACATTGTGAGTTACACAATGGTCTCTATTATTTCCTAGACATTGTGAGTTACACAATGGTCTCAACTATTTCTCAGACATTGTGAGTTGCACAATGGTCTCAACTACTCCTAAGATATTGTAAGTTATACAATAGTCTCTAAAAATTATCTTCTAAACATTATATGATATCGTTTTGCATGAAACCTGTCACAGTCTATCAATTTCCATAATGGAAATACAAGAAATGGGATTTCTAAAAGATAAACTGACTCATCATCTACAAAAGCTGAAGTTCAGCAACTTTCTCTACATTCATCAAAGTTCTCTTCTGAAACCTTCATTGTTAAAGGTCCGTGATTCTAGCCAAGTATGGACTATTTTAGAATTACTTAAGATTTCCTTTCAACACGTATCTACCCATACTATCTTCTATGCAATGGAATGTGAAAACATAGGTTACAAGTCTTTTATGGCCAGGACTTGCAACTGGATGGTTTGATATCACCTTTGCTTAGTGGACAATTTCTCAAAAGCTATGAACATATCACAAGTATACCTAATTTAGGTATTTGAAAATTTTATCGAACCTCGGCTAAATATAGCCTAATCACCTATATTTAACCCTGGGATAATGGATCATAGTCTGATTAACTATGTTCAACTTAAAATTTTCAAACACTGATAATAGTTATACAAGGGTTATATTCAGGTTAATTTCCTACTTAAACTCGATTAACCACCAGAAAAGATCTAGAGACGCGATAGTGTCTTACCACTCAGCAAAATCTTAACATCTCATTTATACTACCTAATTTCATTCTTGAAATTTTCATACATGAGATAATCCGAACTACTATCTTGGGATAGTCATCAAATCTTCTCGTCATTTCTTAGAGGTACTAGCCTGATTAGGTTTCAAGGCTATCATTCCGCTATATTCCTTTAAAATTCACTTTTGATTTTAAAACAAACTTGACATCTCTACCTAAGAATAACGGTAAACATATGCTACACTCTTCTAATCGTCAACATGTCACATCATTATCTGAACCCATTGAAATTCAGTACGTAAAACTTCACTGTACCACGTTTCTTTCAAATCCTAGTAGACAGAAACACTATAGCCTTCATCCCGAAACCACCTAAGACATGATCAACTTTGAAAATAGATTGGATAATCACTTGTCACTAACAAGACCTTCCCTACAACGACAGTTATCACATCATTACAAACCATTTCACATCACCAATATCTTACACCTTTGATTAACAATAGTTACCCTAACAACAACAAAACTATTCCATTTTGAGGCACTATATAGACGAATGTGTTAGTTAACCATGTGCTGGACTAAGGTGTTTAGAGATCACCCACGAAACAACTAAGGAAACTATACAAATACAAATTAGGCTCCATGCCGCACACTATCACCAAAAACTCCATGTTAGAAATTAAGGTTTTATTGATAGCCTCGATACAATAAGATATGATTCGTTTTGAGAATCGGGAAAAGCCAAACTTTAGGTATATTGGACTCTATAAGATTTTAACAAAACCCTTTAGGTTATCAACTTAAGCCACATGGTATATAATACATTCTATGACCAAAAACTTGAGAACACAAAGATTAGAATTCGGCGCATACATCCACATTTCCCTAGACGATTCAACATCGGGTAACACACCCTGAATTCCGGGACGGAATTCCCATTAAGGGGTTGAGACTGTAACCACCCGCATTTTTAGGTTACTTTTTATTTTCGAGAATTTACTATTCACTTTTACTATTCAAATTCACTATTCATCTCGTAAAATTTTTAATCCACATTCTCGTAAGATAAATTATTTTAGTAATAACCTGAGAGTTTGACCATCGTTAGATCATTTTCGCAAAAGTTATTAAGTAAACATCGTTTTAAAGTTTCGTTTTAGACGGTCCACCATTTAAACATCACGCGCTTAACGAAAATCAACCCTGATAATTTTCCTCGCATCAGATAAATTTTTAGATCCTTCATGATTAATTTGAGAATTTTTAAGAATTATTATTTTTAATATTTCCAAATAAGCCCAGCGCTGAACAAAACTAAACTTACGTTTTAAACAATTCTACTTACATACAGACTTAACGATTCCTGCACTGTGTTTCTAATATGTTTTTGACACTTTTACATTTTTGGAAAAGTCAAACATATTTCCCTCCTCCTTTGACCATAAAGGAATTAACCTTGTACGTTCTACATTTCTGCTTAAATCGCGTAACTTTTAAACTTCACGAATAACTGTAAAGTTATCCCGCGTATGACGAAAACCACATTTTGACATCTCATATCACTTTTAGACTAATTTTAGTCTACTCTAAATAAATTCACGGTCATTTCCCTGAAATTTCGTTCTTTTCCGATAAACTGCGAATTACGCGTTTTTGACCCGTATTTCCAGCTTTAAACAGCGTTTTTGCACCCAATGAGACTTATCACCTATTTTATATTTTTATATGGAGTATAATGATGAGTTTAATCATTCCTATAAGTTTCATATTTTTACGATACCCGGTTTTACGTTTTATGGCTTCGGTTAGCGATTAACGGAACCAAAACTCACTCCGTAACCAAGATAAGATCAAAACTAACCACATAAGTCATCTTATCTCTTCCATGACAGAACTTAGGGGGGGGGAGTCATCATATTGGTGGCATCATCCTAACCTTGGTTCATTAAGATCATTACAAGTGTCCTAAACCTAACCATGGTTAATATTTAACCCAATATATGGTTAACCAAACTTAACCTCCTATAAATAGGAAGTGAAATACATCCCAAAGACCTTCACAAACTGAATTGGGTCGTTCATACTCTAAAACATTCATATCTTCCATCATTTGATCTATAAACTCCAAGTTTATGCAAGGAAGTTCCAAAAGATCAAGCTACTACATCAAATCTCAGTTTAGATCCACTCAAGTCACTTAATACTTCATCACCAACTCTTCAAGATTTCAAGGGTGCCAAGGTGTCGAAAGCTAGCTCAATCCGAAGTCCTAAGTGTTCAATCAATGTCCGATCCTTACTAAGTTACTCATTTCTTATTGAAAGCCAAAAGTTGTAAGCAACTTATCACCACGATCATCTCATCTTTATTATTCATAATTTTAACTATTTCATGCTATATATATAGTTACTATGTTGATCCATGATGTACATATACTCAATCACTTGTTTTAATTCACATATTGTCATAAAAGTAACAAACTAGTAAACTAGTCATATTCTACACATGTGAGACCATTAAAAACAGTAACATAAGGACTTTCTAACTTACATAATATGGTAGAAAAGATAAAAAGGTAAACATAGCAATTTGAATCACCCGAAACGGACAAACGAGTCAAAAGTTATAGCCAAAAGAAGTTAGCAAAACCAAAACGCCGAAACTGTCAATAGCTTGCTGTTTTGAGTTCTGCCGTTCTAAAAATGGTACTTCTGGTCCGAATCATCAAAAAGTTAAAACACGAAAGTTGTCCGGAACGACGTTTTCCTTCAATAGCAAAGAAGCTCGGACCTTGAAAACGCTTAAACAGGTCATAAATCTTTCAAAAACAGAAACTGCCGTAAATATAGTCACATAACTATACTTTTGTCACAACTAAAAACAAACCAAGAGGCCTAATGGCCATAAGCCAAGACCACGGCTATGGCTAAGGTCAAGGCTGAGTCTCAAGACCATGGTAGTCAAGACCAAAGTCACGGCAAGGCCATAGCTAAAGCCTCAAGGCTTGTTTACCCAAGACCGTTAACTAAGGTAATCATATTTATGAAACGACGAGAACTTGCAATAACCAACTTTACAATTTAGAAACTTGTAAGCTTTTCTTTAAACACTTGTGATATAAATTAGGATGATATTTTTAGTAATAACCATTATGATTCCTAATCATAACCAAACAACCTTGTAACTTGTGTTTACAAACCATATGACACTTATATATATAAATAAAACATATGTTTTACCTACTAAGTGCTACAAAACTAGGGAGCTTCATGTGAGGGGTTTCATTTGAGTAAAACGTATCGACGAGTTGCTGGATTTACGATTTAAAGTGTCCTAGCTCCTCGAACGTTTACTGCATGACCTCTGAATTATGATGGCCCGAACGGTAGTACGATATCTATAAACTAAACATGTTTTCACAACTAGACCATTTCTATAAACAACATACACAAAAACCATGTACTACATCATGATCAACATAGAGACGTATATAGGATGGTTTATGTTTTCCTAAACATTATTCCAAACCTAAGTCGCAACATTCTATTTTAGGTTGCTCGTAGAAGTTCTCATGGCATATCCATCATTCTCATTTTACATTTGATATCATTTACTCTACGGTGAGTTCATAGCCCCACTTTCTATTACTTAATTGTTTTACAAACCCTTGGGGGAGATACATGCTTTATTTTAAACCGAACACATTGCTTTCAAATTCTATACTTATCTGATTATTTTACTTGCACTAAGTTACCGCATTTGCCAATCTTAAGTCCCTAAATCATGAATCATTAATCACGAGTGAAGTGAGCGCGAATATTGTGGATAGATCTATCGGGATTGACGAATCCCGTTTGTTTGACCAGGATCCGGTAAACAAACGCACTATATTTGAGTACATCAGGTAAAAACGGCAAATTTTACCTACTTGGGGCATCGGTTACTATTATATGACAGCAAGTTAACGCCTTGATTGCTTGATGCTTAGTGAATAATAACTGTTTTGTTTTCTAAACCATAAATGTGAGACTAATTACCTCACGTTATGAATATTGTGTTCAACTGATTTCCTAAACTCTATGAATTTCACTCAACCTTTGTGTTGACAGTTTTAAGCATGTATTTCAGGTCCATAATGTCGGAAGTTGGCACGGAAGGGCAAGGACAAGATCAAGAAGGCTATAAATAATTTATCATTCACAAAACATCAAAGATATATATTGATGTATTTTGTAAACAATGGAACCAACTGGGACCTATTTTGTAAACTCTGATATATTTGAATGATAAAGCTTTCTTAAAACGACTCCTTTAGAGATCGTTTTCTATTATTATGACTGTTGTGCCATGAAGTAACACCCAATTGGAATTCCGCTGCGTATCTCGAAATTGGGGGGTGTTACAGCCAGAACATCCGAGTGATATGTAAAATATTCACGATGAAGATGGAAATCTTTCTAGAGCCAACATCAAACAAGCTCTTGGTGGGTGACATGTGAGATCTTTCAAAATATCAAGCTTGTGACAACTGGATAGAAACGATGGGGCGATTCATTCTTGAATCAACCTTGGTCCAGGAAATGACTTGACGAATACTTTTGAAAAACCATTCGATGTGCAAATCTTCTTTTCTCTAGCACATCGAATGTGTATTCAGTTTCAAATATAAAAAGTATTTCTGATTGAAAATTGATATTTCTCATAAAACCTTCATCGTATTGCAAAACTCTTTCTTCTAAGAAATACGCGATTGTTTTCAAATCAATTTTTCATCAATCAGTGAATCTCAATTCGCTGGTTCACTTACTCTGTGTTGTCTACTTTGGGACACTCCGGTTTGAGAACGGCTAGATCAAGCTGCGAAACCCTGTCAAGGAGATTCTTAGGAATTCTACCTGATCACAGGCAGTATTTATACTGATCAACGGGGAACCGTGGTTCTTGAAACTGTATTCAACGAAAGTGAACAAAGACACTTTCATGTGTTTTAGTGCTAACTGTTGTTTGCAGGAACATTGGACGGTTGCAGCTGATCGATATTGATAAGTCAATTCACAACCGCATGCTAACAACATTCACACTTAATTGAAGAAAATCATGACCATCAAAGACATGCAACAAAGATGCTTCCGCTACTATGATGAAAAGATGTCATGATCCAAGTAGTGTGAGCATTTCGGTCCAAAAGTCACAACATCACATGAAGGCAACACAATAAAGGGTGATCCAAAGATTTACTGTGGCTGATGATTTCAAAAAACGCTTGAAGATCATCTAGACGTGGATCAGTTCAAAAACCTCCACTGAAAGTACAAAATAATCGGACTGTGAAGAGTCACTGCTAAAGCACAAAGATGCGTAAGTTGAAGAATTAAAGTCTATGAGCTCAAGACTGAAGACAAAATAGAATGCTAGGTGTCAAAATGTAAATCATGGGGTGACCTCCCTTAGGGGGAGATTGTTAGGATTAAGAAATCCATAGTGAAGTGTCGATCGCCCCAACTGTTGTCTAGCATATGTTAGCTCGTAGACATATCGTTATTTACTTGTTTATTAGCTTAGTTATTAGTTTAGAGTAACACCGTGGAGGAAGAACGGGTCTTTACCCACTGTATGCCTGATCCACAGTCCGACAGGAGGACGTTTAGGTTGTAACTATAAACACCCCTTCCATCCTTGGAAGAGGTGGTGCTTCTTAATCTAACCTTTCATTTTTGTTTTACTTTCTCCCACTAAGATCACCCTCTCTACTCTTTCTCTCTCTAAACATGGCATACTTGAATAATCACCATCTCAAACCACCCGAATCATCAAACAACATAAAAAGTATGATCCTAACATAAAGGACTCATTGAGGCTGTGAAACAGGTAAAACCAGATGCTGAGCACAGGCAATGTACTAGGCATATTTATGAAAACTTTAGGAAGCAATTCAGTGGAATAGAGTTTAGGAATCTGTTTTGGGCAGCCTCTAAAGCTTCATATCCTCAAAAGTTCAATAAAATAATGGAAAATATCAAGGCTATAAACCCTCATGCTCACAAGTACTTGATAGAGAAAAACCTAAAGTTATGGTTCAGGGCTTTTTTTGAGTTAGATAGAGGGTGTGAAGCTGTTGAGAGTGGTTTCAGTGAGTGCTTTAACTCAGTGTTTGTGAGTGTGAGAATCAAACCTCTTCTCACTATGTTGGATGCAATTAGAGTAATAGTACTTGAAAGGCTCAACACCATGAGGAAAATTTCTTCAGAATGGAATGATGAAATATGTCCATCAATCATGAAGAGACTTGACTTAATGAAGGATGACACAAGGTATGATGCATTTCATTATTTCACTTTTACTTAACTTTTACTAAACTGTTACTAATTAATTGAAAACTTGAATGAAGGTTTTGGCATGTGATTCCTGCTGGTGGTGATGCATTTGAAGTTAGACCAAAAAGTGATGTATTCAAGGTTGACTTATCAACAAGAACTTTCAGTTGCAGATTGTGGCAGCTATCTGGGCTGCCATGTGTTCATGCCATATCTTCTATTTTCAAGGTCAATATGGTTCTAGAACAGTTTGTTCCAAACTGGTTTAGGAAAACCCTTTACCATGTCACTTATAACAACTTCTTAAAACAAGTTGGTGGAACTGAATTTTAGCCTGATCAAAGTCAATTCTCAACAGTTCTACCACCAAAACTAATAGTTATGCCAGGAAGGCCAAGGAAGAAGAGGATCAGGGCAAAAGGTGAATGTGGGAGTGGAACAAGGGTATCAAAGGTAGGTGGTATTGTAACTTGTCCAACTGTTATCAGATTGGTCATAACAAAAAAGGTTGTAAGAATCCCACTGTTCAAAAACTAGTTAACGAAAAAAAGAAATCTGGTAGGCCAAGAAAAGGAACTACACGTGGTGTTGTTGGGTCTAAAAATGATATAGGTGGGTCTGCAAACCCATTGGGTGGGACTGCAAATGCTTAAGGTGGCCTATAAATGCTCAAGGTGGGTCTGCAAGTTCTCAACATGGGTCTGCAAACCCAATGGGTGGGTCTGCAAGTTCTCAACATGGGTCTGCAAGTTCTCAACATGGGTCTGCAAATGCTCAAGGTGTGTCTACAAATGCTAAAGGTGGGTATGCAAGTTCTTAAGATGGGTATGAGAGTGGTGTTGGTGGTATTGGGAGTGCAAGTGGTGTTGTTAGGGGTTCTGATATCCCAGGCTTGAAATTTGCATCAACTCCAACAAGGGCATTCAACAAGGTTGGTGGTGTTCATTTTGCAAGTAAACCAAGTGGTTCACAACCAAGACCACTGCAACCAAAGATATCAAGAGGATTTACTTTTTGGTTTGGAAATGAGGACAATGCTGCTAGCCAAGGTAATCAAGATGCAAGCCAAACAGAAGTTGAAGTTCCTACTCAAGATAAAATTCCTACCCAATCAACAAATGAGGTGCAAGCACAACAGCCAGTGCAGCAACCAAGACAAAAGGTTATAGGAAGAGAAAGGGGCCCAAGTGAAAGAATCATTAAAAACAAGTTGGGAAAAACTATTCAGGGACAAGGAAGCTCACCAAACACTCCTATGAACTTAGACTAGTCTCTGATTATGTAATCTTTTGTGTATTAAGCTAGTTTTTAACTTAACATGCCCTCTTTTGTGTATTAAGCTAGTAAGTAACTTGGGCATTGACAAACTTGCAATATGTATGTATGCTACTGAACTAGATGCCCTCTTTTGTGGTATTTCACTTGCTATGAAGTTATATGACTTGATAAAGTCATATTTATGCTATGGTTGTGTATTTTGTATGTATTTGACTTTATAAAGTCAATCTGTATGTATTTTTGCATTATACTTGTCTGCATTAAACAAGATTGCACTATTGAATGCACTATTTTTTTCAACCTTTCCTGTAAACAAGACTGCACTATGTTGGATGCATTAGAATCTTTACTGCATACAATAAAAAGTAACTGCATCAAGGCTAAAAAGTAACTGCACTATTGAATCTTTCCTGCATCCACTAAAAAGTAACTGCTTCATATTTCACATCCATTAGAATCTTTCATGCACCTTGACTGAACTAGCAAATGCACTATTTTTTTCAACATATCCTGCACTTTGACTGAACTATTGACACACTTCAACCCCTATATAAACCCATTAGCAGCCACACTTCAACCATAAGCAGAAACACTTAAATAAAAGAACCATAAACATAAACATCTTAAACTGCAATGAGCTCCAACAAGGGAAAAAGTATCTGCAATGGTGAGCATTCATTTAAAAAAAAATTATTATTAATTAATTTTTATTTTTATATATTTTTTTTTTGTAGACATCATAATTATTTCTAGTGATAGTAGTGACACTTCTGAGGCATCATGGTATGACTATTTTCCAAAGCACAAAGCTGCAAGCACAATCAAGGTTGAATATGAAGAGTTAACCCCAAAACAGATTGCAAAGCAAGCTTTTGATGCTAGGATTAAGGTTCTAGGGCTGCCAAACAAAGAAACTTCTAAACTTCTTGGTATCAAGCCATTTGATTCCAAAATTCCAAAAGATGGGTCTGCAAGTGGTTCAAAAGGCAAGGGCAAAAGAAGTATGTTTTAGTTGTACTTGACGGTTTATGTATGGCTCTAATGCCCTAGAATAAAACTCTTGTACCCAAGGAGCTGAATAATGTAAATTGACTTTCTAAAGTCAATTTTAAGTTAGTAATTTGACTTTCTTGTTTGTTGAGTAAAAATACTACAAAGTGCATACACATGAAACATGCAAACTGAAAATATAAGAAAACTGCAAAACCAATTTAAGAAAACTGCAAATTCTTTCATTGTTAATAACTAGTAGTTTTTGACTATATAGAGTCAAATACCATTACAACAAACACTATACTACCACAATCCTAGACAAACCTACACTATCTTACACTATCCTACCCAATTCTCATACCTAATACAAGACATACAACCAACAAAATCCCAACCAAAATGACAAAAATTCTGCCATACAATTGTAATTTTGACTTTGTGACAGTCAACTCTTGCACAAGCCTTGCTCTCTCCATTGTTAGCACACCACTATGCTCTTGCATCTCTATGGTTTGACTACCTCTCCTCACCCTAGCATGCAAATCCAATAGCAGCTGCCTATAGTAATCACTTGATAAATCTTCATAAAAAAACTGATACACACCACACTTTCTTTTCTTATCCTATAATTAAATCAAAAAGAAAATCAGATGTAAAAAAACAACACAATCAAAAAATTCCCAATTAAAAAAATTAGGGCTTCCATAAACGGGGCAAGCAATAAACCTTTTCCCTGGATATTCTGGTGTCCACGCCGTTTTCACAGTCAATCGATGGCCACATTCACAAAAGGGTCGAACGTATTGCCCTATTACACGAGGAGTGCCATTTGCATAAGACATGGTGGTGGTGGTGGTCGTCGTGGTGGTGGTTTCTGATTTGGGGATTTGGTTTAAATAAACAAATAAAAGAGGATATAACCGTTGGTACTTGGCCACGTGGGAATGGCTTAAATAAAAATAAAAGAAAGTTAACGGTGTACTTGGCCACCTCAGCAAAAACAAACGAAAATCTTAATCGTTACACAATTTAGTATGATTAGTAAAAAGATTGCATTGTTTAGGAGGATTAATAGATAGATACACAACTTAGCAAAAAGTGGTAACTTTGAAACATTTAGATGCAATTATCCCTATGACTTTAATAAGTGTTATAATTTGACACGTGATGATGACGTATCACGTTATAAATGGTTTTCAGATATGACACGTCATCATCAACTAATAAATTGGAACATTTATGAAAGTTTGTTATATTTTTATAGCTTTAAAAAAGTTCACGTACCAGATCAGTACATTTGAAAAAAAGTACAATGCTATTCTTCGACCTAATCCTTTTTAAAATTGTTACTTCACTTTTCCAAATTATAACTCCTCATTTACATTTTGGATTTCTCAAAATAATAGTTTATTTCTTATCTCAATCAAGTATAATAGAGTTTAATGAGTAAAGATGATATTTGATTAGTGGAACAGTGTAGTAGTCTCACTTTTATTAAACTGTATGTTTTTTATCTGAGGAAAAGCGGACATATCGGATTTAATGTTTTATTTTCGTAAATATGAATATCTAGCCTGACCTATTGAATAATGATGGAGATAAGTTTATTCAAATTAAAAGGAATTTGAATGTAAAAATTAGTTCTTGATGAACAAAATGCCTATTTATAAAACTTTAATGCAACCCCTTTTTTTTTTTTTTTTTTTTTTTTTTTAGCAAAAATATACACTTTTGGAAAACCTTTTTTCACTTTTCTTTATCCACGAATGTCATGTCTCTTATCTTGTAAAATTCTTTTGAGAATTTTTAAAATCCCTTTTATGCTTTTCACAAGATATGTCTTTTAATTAACGTGTTCTATCTTGTGAATGTTTTAAGAATTTTTAAAAAACATTGTTTTTTCAACCTTTTAGTTTAACCCTATCCATCAAACCAGCTAGCAACTTTAGATGATTTAATGAGAACGCATTTTCACATTCACAATTATTTTTAAGGTCAATATTAACATGTCTATTTTTGTCAACGTAAACATCTTTATAAGTTGAATATGTCTGCTATCTATAAAGAGTGTACCTTTTTTCTTGAAGCTTTAATCTTGAAATTTAAATTGATGTAGATAAGTGGCGGAGCTTGAGCATCATGTTTGGGGGGGTCAAAAATTTACGAGAAGTAACAATCTATATAAAGACTATATATCATTAGAACTATATGTATATATAGATAACAAAGATAAGACATAAACATAAAAACTAGTAACAATTATTACTGATCACACACAAGTGCCAACCGACAACTATTCTTTGAACTCTTGAAAGCTTAATACATTCATGTCTACTTAAATTATTATAAATGAAACTAGTTTCTACTGGAAGGAAAAAAATCACATATGAAGAGGAAGTGGTTACATCTTTGCTAAGTTCCTTTTTGTTTTAAATATTGACTTGTTATTACTCACGTCTAGCTTGTTACCACAATTTTAGGAGGCCAAAACATTAAATTTGATACTTAAACCCTTATATCCATAAAATTAGCTAACTATAACCCAAATTTTAGGGGGGCCAGCACCCCTTCGTGCCCTTTAAATCCTTCGCCTATGATGTAGATTGCTTAAATTATCCTTAAATATTCCTTAAAATTGGCAACTTTTCAAAAACTTTGCAACTCAAATTATTTCTTTTCTTAATCAATTCTAAACATGTCAGCATTTCAAAAACACATTGGATATTAATTTTAAAAAACACATACTTTGTATTTCAAAACACACGCTTTGCATCAAGGGTCGAACCAAAATCACGATTTTAAAAGCATAATTATTTACCGCTTTAACAATACATATAAAAAACGCATTTGCTTAAAAGCTTACAAAACAAGTAATGTTGTTTTATAAAAATAATCGTATTTTGAAAATGCAATGCAATCTATTAATTAAATATATATTTAATTACAATTTAAGCCATACACTTTATTGACCCGAACTTACTCCACAACATATACATACAAAAATTTTATGCACACATAATTTGGCGCTACTATACTTCATCGTTGTTATACGCTGGTAATCGTCAAATATGTATAATACATTAGTGATAAGTCCCTGCTTATATTGAGAAGACTTCGTTTTAGATATTGATAAACAATTTGTGACCTGATTTATTAATATACATTAATTAATAGTGAATCAAATCTATTAATTACAAATTTGATTCATAAACTTTTATAAAAATGAAGTTATTGTAATGTTTCACAAAACTTGTACGTATAATTCACAATTAAACTTATATCACATAAGATGATATTTTGAACTTTGGTTCAATTTTTTTTTACACATTTTAGATTTATAATAACATAATAATAATGAGTCTTACATTTAAAAAAAGTTGAATCGAAGTTTAAAATGTTAGTCTTCTTATCTTCCTTCTCAATATAAAGTCTCTTCAATGGGATTCAGATCTCTAGCCAAGTTTTATTTCAAATAAACGTTTTTGTGAAACTACTTATATACGTGGACGTAATTTGAATACATGTATATATAGTACATTAATGATACACAATTAATGGACGACGCGTATACAATTTAGAAAAACTTGCACTATCATTTTCCTCAACATGCCCTAAGAATAATTGACATTGTTGGGAATTTCAGTTATTCTAATGTCTTCGATTTAAATATATTGCCAACATACCCTAAACTTTTTGGCTTTGACCTTTACACGGTACTAAAATAAATACTATAACTAATAAACACTTGTGTTAGGTTAAACAAGTGAATAAAGAAGCGTTAATTAAGTGAATAAAAAGGGGGTTTTGGTGTAGATCATCACAACCATTTTAACAATGTATCCAAATACTATAAAATAACTATCGACAGCATTTGAAAATACGATAACCATATAATAACTCTGAACATAACAATGAACACCAGCAATAATTGGCAAAATATAAAAAAATAAAATAAAATAGACAGCTAACTTGATCATCAATACTGGTATGATTGAGATAAATTAGTTAAAACATACTTCAAATATTCATCTATAGATTACAAGAAACTGGTAACTCTTTACTACTTTATCATGAATGATGGATAAATATTAGGATAAATTACACATTTAGTCTTTGAACTTGTTTTAAACTTTTGTCACCTACCCCGTCCATCCACTCCACCACCACCATCGTGACCTTCCTCCACTTTAAACAACCAACCTCACCCGAATTGAATTAGCTCACACACACAAAAATTCCTTCAAAAACACAATTAAATCTCACGAAGTAAGGAATGGCGAGGGTGGTGCAAGATCGCTGGAGCGGGTGGTCACACTTAGACAAGCGTTGCAGCGGTGATTATTAACGTATATAATAGTTTAAAATTATTAAATTAACATCCTATTAAATTAGTTTACGAGAGTTTTGTTTTGAGTATTAACTCGGATTTCTAATTATATGACTCATTTATGCAACTTCAAACTCTTAATTAAGCATATAACTAATTAGACATGGAAGTGAGTCATTCTAATCATTTCTCTTAGTTTGATTGCCATTTCTAAATGGTTTCATATAACTTTTACTTAATCACTTGCATGCTCATCGATGTCTTTGTAGTACAAAAATAATATGTATACTACATATAAAAAGGAAACATATATGCTAAAAAAACTTATAAATGAGTAATGTTGTTTTACTAAGATATCTTTTTTTTGAACGACGATTAGATTAAAAATTCACTAGCAAGACACTAGTGAAAAAAGAAATTACAGTGTGATTGTACAAGCAATTTTACGATCTGAGATCCAATCCAACCAACTAGGATGTAAAATCTTATTCCTATTCAAAATCCAAGAATGCGAGAAAACCATGATTTCTTCCATAAGAGTGTCCTTCCTCGTAGGTTTTAAATCAAAGCAGATTTGGTTTCTGTATCGTCAAATTATCCAAAAGGATGTTTGTATCACAACATCCAAACATATTTTAGCATGCTTGTTGAGAGTTAACCCGTCGCTCCACTTGATTAAACAGTTGATGTCTTTGGGGAAGTCGCCAATATTCCACCATCTGGAAATTGAATTCCAAATAGAAACTGCGATCGGGCATCTTACAAAGAGGTGAAGATCAGTTTCAATATCACCATCACACACAGGGCATCTAACAGAGTTAAGTTCAATTCCACGTCTATCTGAATCGAGTGGGGAGACGATTCAAACTTAGCCGCCATGAGTGAATATTAATCTTGATCGGGAGAATCTTGTTCCAACGAACAGGATCATCATTGGAATAAAGGAAAGAAGAATCAATTATGTATCTCATCTCAGATACTGAGAAAGATGTAGAGTATGTCGAATTAAAAATCCATCCATCAGGTAAAGATGTAAGAGTAAGACACTACTACACAAACAGGTTTTTCCCACGGTAAAATCTGTGAGAAATCTCATGAAAAAAGGCCCTTTTTCATGGATTTCACACGGAATTATTCCGTTTGTAAAAACTCCGTGGGTAAATATTTTCCCATCGATTTTCCTACGGGACGTTGACTATTTCCCACAAATATCATTGTGGATAATCCATGGGTTTAATTTCCCACAGATTTCTCACGAAATTTCCCACGGTTTCTAGTAGCCATTTTCCACACATATCCGTGGTTTTTTTGCCACGGATTTCGAACGATTTTCAC
Organism: Chrysanthemum seticuspe; assembly: GCA_019973895.1. Lineage (NCBI taxonomy): Eukaryota > Viridiplantae > Streptophyta > Magnoliopsida > Asterales > Asteraceae > Chrysanthemum > Chrysanthemum seticuspe. The sequence continues at coordinate 19,524,999 of BPTQ01000004.1, read as the reverse complement.
ACTACAATTCTGCCACTGATTTCTCACGAAATTTCCCATAATTTTTAGAAGCCATTTTCCACTCATATCCGTTGTTTTTTTGCCACAGTTTTCTAACGATTTTCACACTAGAATTTACTCATATCCGTGGTTTTTTTGCCACAGTTTTCCAACGATTTTCACACTACAATTTCTTACGGTTTTATCACAGATTTCCCACAGAAAAATAAATTTTCACCAAAAAATTCTTTGAGAATTTTGTGATTAATTTGTGGGAAACACGTGGCTAAATTCCGTGATATTTGTATTATAATAGAATTTTCGAACCGGTAAATACAAAAAACTAATATCTAAAACAATAAAAACCATTAATAGATCACCAAAATAAACAAATCCAGTACCTAAAATGACATTTGTAAAGAACATATAGTCGTAATCTAAATTATTACATTCCATCAAAACACATTTAAATTTACAAATATATTCAATCTATCAATTTTGACCTTAAACTAATACTAAAAAAATGTGCATAATCTATTTCTATCTTTTGGCCACAACACTTGCAAATATATTCAATATCAATTTTGACCTTAAACTACTACTAAATAATCTATTTCCTGTTTTTGTTGCCTCTCTTCGATGATCTTTATATTTCTCCTATCTTAGACATAAGTAGCTCTCCGACCTGTGTTCACAAAGATACAAAACCAAATTAGTGCTTGTAACCAAAATAAAAGAACCTAATGATACACAAAATTAGAGCTATTTAAATCTAACACTTAAAATAAAAATCGAAACAAGTGATACAAATAACATCAAATCATTCAAGGTCTAAACCACGAATAAATTTCATCACAGATCAATTTTTTTAAGCCTCGCTTCATTATAACAATCCGAACACTAAAGAGAAGAAATATAACTATAAAGTTATCTTTTTTCTTTAAATTCGTTCAAGGACCAAACATAAAACGAAAACAACATTCGATAACAAGTAGACACCTACTCGTAACCCTCCAAAGGATCTTGAAGAAAACGTGCAACATGTTGAAGAAAAGTATCACGATTAGGCTGTATATTTGTGTATCTGATGTTTAAATTAGTGGGTTTAGTATCCGATTGATGATGGGAAATGATGAGATGAGTGCTTTGATGATAGATTAAGATGAGATAAGATGTGGTTTGTGCCTTTGTGTACGTTTTTTTAGGTTTAGGGCAACATGAAACAATCAAATGTACGTTATTATAAATCTGATCCGTGTTTAAATCCTTGAATGGATCGGGCTTCATGAATTTTTTTGGGCATGGGCTTCATTCGGTTATGGGGTAAAAGATATTGGGGGTCCGCATTTTCCATTAGTGCTCAATATGAAGTAGGGGTGTTCATCGGTTCGGTTATCGGTTTGTTCGGTTCGGTTTGTTCGGTTAATTTTTTTTTGGTATAACCGAAAACCAAACACCCAACCGAACCGAAAACCGAAAACCGAACCGAATAACCGAATATATATATTTTTTTTTAATTTTTTTTAATAATTTTTTCATTTATTTATATGTATTTTTTGAAAAAAAAAATAATTTTCAAGCTTAAAAATATTATATATATATATATTATAAAAGAGTTTTAATATATTTTTTTAATATAAATATATAAAAATATATATATATTTATTTATTTTCGGTTTTAGGTTGGGATGGCTAAAACCATAACCGAACCGTAAACCGAACTTTTATTTCGGTTCGGTTCGGTTTTGGCAATTTCGGTTCGGTTACAAGTTCGGTTCGGTTATTTTCGGTTTGGTTCGGTTTCGGTTTTCGGTTTATTTGGATATTACCCAACCCATGAACACCCCTAATATGAAGACATTTAGTTCAAAAAATAAATATTATATATCGTAAATGTTATATATCGTGTGGGCAAGTAAATGGAGCCATGGAGGTCCGCATTTTGCATGATGTTAGTATTATCTAAAAGCTAGCAAGTGTTTAAGCTAAAAAATTGATTAAAATAACACTTTGGCTAAATTTTTGGTAGTACTTGGACAATGGTTATATTTCATTTTTCTGGGTTCGTAATGGTATTTTGGCGATTACAAATTTTCACGGGGATACTTTTTTTTACAAGATCGGAAAACCATTATCAAATTCATTTAAACCGTTAGAGAAACTTTAGTTTACCCCTTTTCGATCCGGTTAATCAACCTGGTAAGGAAAAGGGTTCTTCGTCTGACAATAGTGCAAGTTTAAGTCACAAGTTTGGGTTATTTTACTTCACTCTCAAGTTCGTCACATTGGGTTTTCTCCATCAGTAGTCTCTACAAAAAGCCGTCAGAATGATAATGGGGTCGATAAAGAGTTAGCTGAGAAGAGTATACACGAGTAGAGAAGTTTTATCAGCAGTTAATTCTCACAAGATATTTATGGTACTTCACACTTGTTCGATTAATTGGACATACATAGTTTCGTTGTCTCCAATTCATCATCAACATACGTGGTGTATGATTCTGATTCATTGAAAACATCGGGGGGAAGAGAGTGTACAGGTTCTTGTTTCTTTGACGACTTTTGCGAAAACCCTCTCCTTTCATGAATTTCTTCAGTCAGGGGGAAGAAATGAGACGATATGTGGTTCAAATTTCTTACTTTGGTATTATCGTCTCACTTTCAGAGAGTTATCGTGTGTGAAGTTACTTTCTCTCTCTAACTTGAAGATGGTGTTCTTCCATCTTTCTAGACCTCCCGATTCACCATATCAACCATAGAAACGATCCTACACTCGACATCTAGCTTTGTGACGGGACGGGCTATCGGTCCGGTTCGGTTTTTGTCAGTTCGGTCGGTTTCGTCGGTCCGGTTCGGTTTTGAACCTTCGGTGCTCAGCCCTACTTGTGATACTGGCATAAATAGTTCGATTAGTAGCAAAACACATATAAGACATACTAAGTAATGTGGGAATGTGTAAGTTGGAAAAATACAAGAATGATATTTTCTGTGGGAAATTCGTGGGTATTTACACACATATTTTTCACAGATTAATTAAATTGGTAGGTAATCTGTGGGAAAGTACCCACATATTTTCCACGGACATAATCGTTTTCTTTTACTTTTTTGATATAGTTACACGTTCACGCATATACACATCGATATACATGGATACAAACCATCTATAGATACAATGAAGGTCATAAACAAGCATACAGAACATATACGTGTAGATATCCACACACATATAATAGTTTGTTACACAAAAAGGTTATTTCTAAACCTACACATACACTTGTGATACTGACATAAATATTTGCATTAATTGACAAACACATATAATATGAAATTACAAACACATATGAAGACATATTAAATAATGTGAGAATGTGTAAGTAGACAAAATAAAAAAACGATATTTTCTGTGGGAAATCTGTGGGTATTTACACACATATTTCCCACAGATTTATTAAACGGTAGGTAATCTGTGGGAAAATACACATATATTTCCCACGGACATAGTCGTTTTCTTTTACTTTTTTGATATATTGTTACACGTTCACGCATATACACATCGATATACCTATATACAAAACATCTATAGATATAATGAAGGTCATAAACAAGCATACATAACATATACGTGTAGATATCCACACACATATAATGGTTTGTTACACAAAAAGGTTATTCCTAAACCTACACATACACTTGTGATACTGACATTAATAGTTACATTAATTGACAAACACATATAATATGAAACTACAAACACATATGAAGACATATCAAATGATGTGAGAATGTGTAAGTAGACAAAATGCAAAAACGATATTTTCTGTGGAAAATCTGTGGGTATTTACACATGTATTTCCCACGAATATATTAAATTGGTAGGTAATCTGTGGGAAAATACACACATATTTCCCACGGATATAATCGTTTTCTTTTACTTTTTTGATATATTATTAAACGTTCACGCATATACACATCGATATACCTAGAGACAAAACATCTATAGATACAATGAAGGTGATAAACAAACACAAACATATATATGTAGATGTCCACACATATACAATGGTTTGTCATGTAGATATTTCCCATGACAAACACAAAAACAACGTTTGTGGGAAATACGTGGCTAGTGACCCACTGATTTCTCACAGACCGGTTAAATAGATACTTTATAAAAAAAGGTCATGTGAAATTCGTGAGTAATGGAGCTAAAATTTGCCACATACTTTTGGCCGTGGCTAATATGTGTGAAATGTGCCACAAGTTTCCCACGGACGTCTAATAAACACAAATAGTGTGAATATGGTCGCAAATATGTGGGAAATTTGCGATGGATTTCCCACAAAATTTGGTCAACAATTTAGTGTGTAAAGAGTGAGAAATCCGTGGAAAATTTACAACATATTTCCCACCGAAATTTGGTCAACAATTTGGTGTGTAATTTGTTGGTATCCTGTGTGGAATTTCACACAGTTTTGTTTCTGTGGGAAAATTTTTGTGGGAAAAACCAGTTTGTGTAGTAGTGACATTTAACAGCATGTTAAGAAGCCCGTTTAATTGAGTACGCTCTGGCCCATCTCGAATAGGCCTTCTCCAATCCCAAAAATAAACATGTTGCTCCGAAGATATGCCCACTCTGTCCCGAATTCGACACTCTTTGTTATTGTCCAGATAGTATAGTCTTGGGTATGTGCTTTTTAAACACGACTCTCCAATCCAGTGATCGTTCCAGAACCTGAAAGTAAAACCATCTCCAACCTTTTTTTATGAATATTGAATGTAGATTTATGTCAAGTCTTGACAAGTGCTTGTTTAACTGAGTAATATTCTTCCATGGGCACGGGGGCAACGAGGATAAGTGGTAGTCGGGACCGATTTTACCTTGAATACCATGGATAGAAGTTACAATAAGTTTCCAAAGAGAGTTGGTTTCCGAGTAGAAGCGCCACCACCACTTTGTTAACATAGCAACATTAGAAGCAAAAAGACTACCAATTCCAAGATCCCCACTACTTTTCGAAGAACAAACACTTTCCCAAGCAATCCAAGCCAATTTGTTGTTTGAATCCATTGCAACCCCCCCCCCCCCCCAAAAAAAAGAAAGTACGCCTCAATTTCTCTAAATAACAAATGACATTTTTTGGAGCTTTGAAAAGAGAGAAGTAGTAGGTACCAATAGCGCCAAGAACTGACTTGATAAGAGTTAACCTTCCGCCATACGAAAGAGATCTAGCTTTCTAAGCGGTAAGCCTTTTTTTGAATTTTTCGATGATAGGCTTCCAATTGCAACTTTTGTTCATGTTGGCTCCTATTGGAAGACCAAGGTATACACAAGGAAGAGAAGAGGGTTGACAACAAATTATTGATGCAAAAAGGCTAACTTCATTAGGTGTCACACCAATGCTAAAGAACTTGCTTTTTGAGAAGTTGACTTTCAAACCGGAAGCCATATTGAAACATCTCAAGATACGACACAGATTTCTAGCATTATCAAGGGACCATTTTCCTAACAAAATGGCATCATCCGCAAATTGAAGATGAGACAAGTCTACATCGTTATCTCCCACTTTTACCCCTTCAAACAATCTTTAAGCTTTAGCTTCTTGAATGGTTACATGTAATGCTTCGACCGCAATAATGAAGAGAAAAGGTGAAAGTGGATCACCTTGTCGCAGCCCTTTACAAAATTTGAATTCTTTTGTAGGGGAACCATTCACGAGCACTGAAGCATAAGCCGAGTTTAGGCACCCTCTAATCCATTTCCTCCATTTTGAACTAAAACCCATTTGCTCCATAGTATGATCTAAAAAGTTCCAATCTAGAGAATCAAAAGCCTTTTCAAAATCAACCTTCAGCGTGAAAAGACGTTCTTTATTTTTTGTGGCCCATGAGATAACTTCATTGACTATTAACGGACCATCAATGATTTGCCTTCCTTGAACATAAGTTGTTTGAACATCACTAATCACCAAATGAACAACTTGTTGGAGTCTATTAGCAAGAACCTTGGCGATTACCTTGTATTGACATCCAAGGAGACTAATGGGTCTAAAATCTTTAATATCGATAGGATCATTTTTTTTTGAGTATTAGGGAAATAAAAGAAGAATTGCATCCACGTGGGATGAAGCCATCTATTTCAAACCTCTTCACCATATCAATGAAATTCTTTCCAATCGTATCCCAATACTCTTTGATAAATTTGAAGGTAAATCCATCAGGTCCTGGTGATTTACCTCCACCACAATTCCACATAGCCTCTTTTATTTTGTTTGTGGAAATAGGGGCATCTAAAATATTGGAATCAAATTCGGATAAAGTTTTGAACAGATTACTTTGGAACCGAACGCGGTTGGGAGTGGTATTATCAAACTTAACTTTATGAAAGTTGTAAATGTAAGAAGTTACCATGAAAGGGTCCGAGACCCAAGAGCCATTGATGTAGATGCCGTTTATTCTTGATCGTGAGAACTTGTTATTTAGCATCCCGTGAAAGAATTTCGAATTTTCGTCACCTTCGATGGCCCATTTGACTTTCCCTTTTTGAATTATGTCGAGCCTTTTGAGATGTTCCAGGTCCTCAAGGTTTTTAAACAATGAAAAGCGTTGTTCAATCCCGACATCTTCAAGTGAACCCAATTCTACTTTAGCATCAAAGTGCTCAATTTTTATTTTCAACTCACGACATAAAGCATCATTGTTAAGAATTGTATTTTGTCTCCAACGACGAATTTCTTTTTTCAGCTCCTGAAGCCTGAGCTTCAGGGATATGGCCGGGTGGGGGTTGGAACGTGTATTGTGGGAAGTAATGAGGGGTAGCCAAGATCGAGAGACTAAGTCTGGGAAGTCTTTATTAAGTAGCCAAGAATTAAAAGACTTGAAAGGAATTGGCCCATAGTCATGGGAGTGAGTTTTAAGAACAATGGGACAATGGTCTGAAAGGAGGTTTCGAGGTAAAGCAATGAGCTGTGCATTACGCCATTTGGATACAAAGTGATGTGATACTAAGATGCGATCAAGCTTACTTAGTTTGGTTCCAAATTTGTTCATCCGGGTGAACCTTTTTCCCCCTATTGGAAGATCTGCAAGCTCAGAGTTGTTAATGAAATCGTTGAAGACCTTTGCACCATATTTGCAGAACGATGTCCCCAATCTTTCAGTTTCGTCACGGACTTCATTAAAGTCTCCAAGAACAATGGAAGTGGCATGAAAGTTGAGAATGAGGGAGTTAAGACGATTCCAAAGAGAACACTTCTTAGTGTAATTTTGTGGAGCATAAACAACTATCATAAGACACTATATCCTAAATTTAAAGAGAAAACATATTTGCATAAAAGCTTACAAAATAGTAATGTTGTTTTACAAATTACCCTTACTTATATATGGCAATTGAATTTATTAGGTAATTATTTAATAATAAATTACAATTTAATTCAAACTATATTTGTTCTCACTTACTTCAAACTTATATATACACAATAAATAAATAAATAAATAAATATGCACAACAAATTGACCATACTATATACCTCGCCACTATGCGCGATAATCGTCTACTAATTTCAAGTTAGGAATAAAAACTTTAACTTTCATGTAAACCACGGGGACCATTTATATCATTTCTTTTTCTATTTTTGAAACAATATTCTAAATGTAACCAAAATTTTGTAAATCTTTTTTCCCCATAAAAATTTGAAACCCTATTGTTCCCAGCGCTGCCTATCATCATGATTGTGAGGGCCGGAAGAGCTAAATTGAAGCTAACTTATCAAAATGAACTTACTTATGAAGGTCCACTCTCTTACTTTTGTATGTTTTTTATTTTTAAATTTGAAACCCTATTGTTCCCAGCGCTGCCTATCATCATGATTGTGAGGGCTGGAAGAATCATGCATTTTTTTATTAGCTGTTTTCTAGGGTTTTGTGGATTCAGAAGGCGAGTTTTAGTTAATCATATTTGATAGCGATACAACAATCAACAGTGAAATTCTGTATATTATTTACATGCAATTTTGCAGGTGTTCTATGCCGAGTACCAAAGTTAGAGCCTCTTCCAAAAGTGGTTTATAGTGCAACTCCTGCATTCCGTCATAACAATGCATCGCCTGTACGTATTATTTGTATATGCAACAACTTCACTCATGTGATTAAGAAACTATTACTATTTAAATAAATTGTATTTTGGTTGCAAATGTACGAGACACTTTTTCTGTTAACAATTAAAACTCGTAATTATTCCAAGAAGAAGACCATAACACTTTTCATGACTTGCAGCTTTTAGGGGGTGTTTGTCTAAGCTTGTATTTTGGGCTTAAACTTAGTTTTAATTAGCAAATTATAGCTTATATGATGAACAAGCTCGTAAGCTCTTGGTGAGTGTTTAGAAGCTTATGCTAATAAGCTATGGTGTTTAGAGTAGCTTATGCTTTTAAAATAACAAAAAAGCTTGATAAGCCAAAGCCCTCTAAAATAAGTCACAACAAATCAAAACCATCCCTAAAAGGGTCATAAGCCCTAGCTTATAAGCTTTAACGATAACTATAATGAGATAAGTTTTAGTGAATATGCTATTAAGCTCCCTGATCATATCAAGCTTATATTAACATCCCCTCACATGATTTTGGTTACAGAAGATGGACGAAAGAATTAGTTGTATCTTGCGCTCTCTTAAAAAGGCGAAACTCACTCCGAAGGTAAATAAAAAACTTTTGGAGGCCGCTATTGCAATCTCAGTAGGCTACAATTCTGTCTTTAATTTCAATTCTTCTATTAATAATTTAACCAACGAGTTTGAATCAATATTTTTTCCGAGTTAGCCTAATTGCATAGCAATGCAAGTTTGGTCCAATGTTGCTGACGTGGTGTGTCAGCGACGTGGATGTTACTCGAACAGCATCCAAATAAGGGGAGCCATTGTCTCATATGAATCTTGTGATAATATAGTAATATGTACTTGCAGTTTCGAGAGTCTGAGATCATTAAACTTGAAAATATTCGGAGTGCTACAATGGAAGAGATTACAAGTGTGCATTCCACATCTTACATCTCTAGCTTTGAGCAGGTAATACTTGTTTTTTTATTGTCATGGACAAAAGAAAAGTCTCTGTAATTATCTCTTTGTTTGGTGTTGAATTACAAATAGTTATTTATTTATCTACTACAATATTATAGGGAAAGCTGTTATGATTTTATACATATATACATGCCAACAGCATTTTAACACTGGTTTTCATCATATTGATTTTCGATATATATATCCCATTCAGATATAGAGGTAAAATTGAGTGACTTTCTACTTCGATTATAGAAAGAGTTTTTTCACCCGAAAGAAACGGTCTTTTTTGTTCATATAATCTGATAAACAATCATAGTTTTTCAGCATAAAACAACAATAACACATCTAAACACTTGAATCTTTTGCAGAAGTGATTTGTTAGAGAGCTTAAATTATTCTTTGATTATCATTATTTCTATATCGCATATTTAAGCTCATAACATCTAAATGCTATTATATGTTTTTGCATTAACTTTGTAGCTAATCGTCATGTGTTCCTTATACATTTATTTATATATAGACAAAAAAAGAGGGTAAGGCTTCAAGAAAAGGCTTCACCGCCAAGGTAAAATAATTCCATTTATATTTATGCTTATACTAATTTTCCACTTAGAAAGCTTTTAGTTTTTCCTAAAAGAAGAGGTACGGACTCTAATAATATTACTGCTAAATCAAGAGGTTATTATCTTTATAATTTATTTTTAACAGTTATAAAGAATTTGCGACTTGTTTTTTATTGACATTTTTAAAAGATTAAGTTCTCTTTATGACATGATTTTCATTGTGTTGGAAAAAATTACAAAACTTTTAACATTCATCTTAATATTAAAACCAAATAACCAAACAAAATAACTATACAATTAAAAAAGTGATAAAATGGTAAAACAAATGAAAAGAGAAAGACAAAATGGTAGGTTAGAGGCATTAAGAGGTACTACAGTAAGAGCATCTTATGTGTTACCGCCTTATAGCACTTATATTGTTTCTTGCCGAGTAAGAGGTAAGAGCGTTTAAGAGGGTTATTTTTTGAAGAAAAATAGCAACTAAGTTTATTATATTACTACTAGTATAATTTTTATCATTATTGTAAACATTGCATGCAGACTATTAAGGAGTCGATGGTTGATGTTGGAACAGGCCTATCCGTAGTCGATAATGTGGTAAGCCTGGCCATATCATCTTATATTTTAGTTAGCGGTCACATAATGTATTAATTCGAGCTATGTTATATATTATTGTAGGTGGAGGCAGCAAAATCAACTGATATCCCCCCAATTGGTTTTGCATTGATAAGACCTCCCGGAAATGGTTGGGAAAGCTGTCTTTTTAATACTGTAGCTATTGCAGCTCGATATGTTCAACGCGTCCATAGACTGAAGCGTGTTTTAATCATCGATTTTGATGTTTGTTACGGGTCTCGGACTTCTTCTACATTCTATGATGACCCAGATGTATTATATCTTTCAACTCACGAAGTAAGCAACAACTGAACAAAGTTTCATTCATTTATTTACTTCTATAACCTCACTTTTTACATATATATGAATATATTTTATAGTATCGAAATAACTCACTATGATTTAGCTCACTTATAATGTTGTCTCTCATTTATCATTAGTTATTATATAGCCTCTCACTGTTGGCTCTTATTTATATTGATTTAGCTCCGAGGCTTCCCTAACCTCGAGGGCTTAATTGAAAACATAGGGCGTGGTAGTGGTGAAGGAACAACAATTAACGTGGAATTGCCAGACCTAACGGGTGATGTGGCCATGCGAAATGTGTTTGATGAGGTCATCGAACCAGCTGTCAAAAAATTTGAGCCGGACATAATTCTTGTATCCGCAGGGTGAGCTTTTTTCGATTCATATACCCAAAGCTACTATACATATATAATTTGGAGAGTTACATATATCTCCATTTAAACTTCACTAATTACATATATCCCCAACAAAAGTTTAAAATAACAAATATACCCAATTCAACTTATTAAACTCACAAATGTACCCATTTTAGTCTCTTCTAGTATAAACAATTCAGTGTATGACTATTTTACCCTTTAAATCTTGATCTCAGTTCAAGGCTTCACAATCCAAATCAGTTCGTTCCTTTAGAATGTAGAAACCTCAATGAACCTATGACAAGTGACAACAATTGACTTTTTGTTACACATTTGTGAATTCATTTGAATTATCTGAAGTCGAAAAATACCTACTGTTTGTTGATGAAAATTATGTCCATTTAATGTTGTTCGCGTCTATTGCTCTCTTATATATGTTTATCTCTTAGATTATAAGCCAATGATTTATTACATTTTATAATCATAAAATATCAACAAACAAGAAGTAAAGCAAAAAAATAACACATTGTTAGTCTATCAATAAAAATCAAACAATTTAAAAGAAATTAGAAAAAAAAAAAAAAAAAAACATTACATCGCCAAATCACATCACCTAGCATTCAATGATACAATCAGTTTCTTTTTCTTTCTTTTTTTTCTTTATTATTATTATTATTATTATTATTATTATTATTATTATTATTATTAATTGTTTAGCCTTATAAGAATTTAAAAGAGGAATATGTGCTGGCATTTTAAAATTAAAATGGTTAGAGTGTTTTGAAGCCCAAATCATGTAGAAAGAAGGATACAATCATCTAAAAAATAAGGGATAGATAAAGATGGGTATATTTGTTATTTTAAACTTTTGTTGGGATATATGCAATTAGAGAAGTTTAAATGAGGATATATGTAATCCCCCCTATATAATTATGTGCATTCACTTTTAAATTCCATATTTTGTTTGTTCATAGATATAGTGGACATGTCCTTGATGAGGACTACCAATTCCAGATGACAACAGGTGGGTATTACAGGCTAGCATTAAAGATCAAAGGACTTGCACGTATTGTGTGTGGTGGCCGATGCGTGTTTTTTTTGGACGGAGGATACCATGTGACTTCTCTTGCAGAATCAGTTGTAGAATCTTTTCGGGCTTTTGTTGATGACCCGAGTATGGCACCCAATTACAGCTTCTTTTTGGATTATGAACCATCTGATGAGGTAAAACAAGTTATTAAGGGGGTTAAGCACTTGCATTCTCTTTAATAAGTTTTAAATAAATGTCCCCTGTAGCCCTATAGGGTATTTATTAGTTTATCTAAAAATATAACGGGACATGAGGGCCGAATAGTTCATCGTCTACTGACTGTAAACCGTTTAACTAATTCTATAACGGGACGTAAGGGGTTAATCTTTTATGTTGATTCTCTTTATTGTAGCCCAATTTTTTCCACTATCCTAATGATCGACATGCTATTATTTATTACTCCGTACATACTTTGTATACAAAGATGTATTTTATTACATAGCGATACATAAATAATTATGATTGGTTAACGATTCCAAAAGAATGGATACAATCTCTGAAAACATGGAAGCTTGGATGATTTTACGTGTGGCATCTCACAAAATATTTAACAAAGAAATTATCTCTTCTGCAAAACAGTGAAGAAACCCACCAAAATGTCAATATCTTTTGCAAGATATCTCATGCCTCTTTGGACATCTTGGGTTTTGCTTCAAAGACACGTTCAAGGAGGGATCCTGATCGAGATTGCATGCTGTATATATGCACGATTTAACAACGGAGTCTACGGTTGACCATTCATTCCTAGGTGGAGCGGTGCGTTAGTGATGGTAGGCGTGGCAGGTCCTTTAACGAAATCTAAGACATAGTTTTTCAGCATCCAGTTATATGGGTATGAGATTTTGATGGAATTCACAGCATATATACCTTATCCTATGATTCCATATATAGTGGTGGTATGAAGTTGACGGCAGGAGTTTGGAGCCGTGAGCTGTTAGGATTTTAAGGTTTTAAGGATGATTATTGGTATTGGTCAAATTGAACGTAGAATCATGTATTTCTCATAAGTTAAATAGCCCGACATAAGTAAATTAATAGGCCATATGTAATTACTAATCTTTTTAAAAGCTAACACAATATGCTAATCCATAGCAGATGGTGTTACATAACCAAAATCTAAAACAAGAATTAATAGTTAAATCAGTATTAAATTATCCTAGCTAAATCTAAGTGCAACATGTTGTTGGAAAATTTTAGTGGTAAAATGAGTTTTCACTAACTTTGGACATAAGTTACTATTAGTAAATATAGTTTCTATGGTTCATGTCTTATATGGTTACGTAGTCCACTGTCGGAGCTTCGTAATGAGCCATTATATGTCCAAAATGGAGTTAAGGTGAATGAGATATTGACGCTTAAAGTAGGTGGTTGGAACAAAACCGGGAAATACTTGAATGCATGAAAATTCAGTTTTAAGAGCTAGTTAATGATTAAAGGTTGTAACAACACACTTAATGTTCAGTTACATATGTCCTTTAAATCATTGTTAATAGCATTCAAGTGGTTTGAATTGTGTATTCAATCCCTTAGTAGTATAACTATTAGCTCTTTTGTGGTTCCATAGACACCAAAACTTGACAGCTTCTCCATCTCCCCTAAGATTACACACATTCTCCTGCTCCAGCCATTGTAGCCATTGTACCCTGGGAAACAACCGTGTCGTTGTACACGGAATTGTTTTAAGGGAATCGTGTTCAACACGAGACTCGGTCACATTTTCTTATTGTTCCTTTATAATACTTCTGTCCAGGTTCTTCTCACAGGTACTTGTATTGTTATTTTTCTTCCTGTTATTGTTGATTAGAATTTCCTTATAAACGGTATCCTTTACTACAATCTTAAAACAATTATGTGTTACTGTTTATAAGGAAGATAACGATTTAGATTTATTCGTTATAATCCAGTTAGATTCAGAATAAATTGTGTTTAAGACTTATATTTAAGTTGATTGTTTAAAGCAAATAGCGCATAATCTAATTTTTCTGTGTTGAATTTTAATTTAGCTAAGTATGCTCGGAGTTTATACAACGTGTGGTATTTTATAATCGTGTTACCTACATATTGTTCTAAACACATTCCCTGCAGATTTTCTTAAAACAAGTTTGTCTAGTTTTCAGCCTTGTTTTTCCTATCCAAAAAGTTTTTTTATTTTTTTTATTTATTTTATTTATTTTTTATTTTTATTTTATTTTATTTTATTTATTTATTTATTTTTTTGTGTGTGTAGAGTTTGCTGTCAATGCAGCCACTCCAAAGGCCTGTCCAAACAGCCCCTCAAAACGTATGTGCAAACAGCCCCTAAACCATTTTTCATATAGGTTTAACTACATTTTTCTTGCTGTCCAAACAGCCCTTCAAAACGTTTGTGCAAACAGCCCCTATACCAGATTTCATAAAGGTTTTCTGAATTTTATTTTCGGGTCCAAACAGCCCCTTATAGGTCGTGTTTTAAACAACCCCTTAACCAGTTTTAGAACTATTTTTCTGCACTTTTTTGCTGTCCAAACAGCCAATAAAAAGGTATTTCCAAACAGCCCCAAATCATATCTTAGAACAATTATCTTTCTAAAAGTTTTTCCAAACACTCCTTGCATTTCAAAGTTTTTCATTAAAATACTTGTGCCTAATTAGCTCACTTTTCTAAATTTTTACTGTGCAAGCTTATGCAGATTTTATGCATTTATTTACTTCTTAAAAGTTGATCGGATTAGTATTATAATAGGACTTTATTTGCTGCTATTGGTGAAGTTTCTTGTACATTGCATAAGTTTTAAAAGAAGTGTGTTTCCTGATAACTTATTTGTGCAAAATTAGTATACTTTGTGTGGTTTCGTCTAAACACTTTGTTCTTGAAACTCTTTATACAGAAACGTATAGCATTTGTTGCATGTAATACAAAGTATTGGCAAGCAATAAAAATTGTGTGCAAACTCAGATTACAACCTATTGTCAATTTCTGTGTGAAGTTTTCAGAATGGTATATGATTTCGTTGCAATGATTTCAGAAGTGAACCAAGTGGGTTCAAACACAAAAGAGTGGTGGATTGACACGAGTGCCACTCATCATGTGTGCTTAAACAAGAGTCTCTTTAGTTCGTTTAAAGAGGTTAACAATGGTGAAAAACTTTTCATGGGAAATTCCATCACCGCTCATATTAAAGGTAAGGGTGATGTGATTTTGAAATGGACATCCGGAAAAGAGTTAAAACTCAAAAACGTTTTGTACGTTTCGGAGATTCGAAAGAATCTTGTGTCCGGGTGGTTGCTCAACAAGTATGGGTTTTGCCTTGCATTTGAGTGTAACACATTTGAGTTAACCAAGAATAAAATGGTTGTGGGTACGGGCGGAATGTTCAAGTTGGATTTAATTGGTAAGGAAAAAAATCTTTCTAAAATGAACAATCTTTCTAAAATGAACACTAATTCAATGTGTAGTTGAAACTTCGAATGTGTGGCATGGCCGACTTGGTCATGTCAATTATAATTCTATCCGTCGTTTAATGAAACTAAATTATAATTCCATATTGACTCAAATCACAAGTGCGAAACTTGTGTTGAAGCGAAAATGACAAGATCGTATTTCATTCAGTTGAAAGAAAAACCAAACCTTTTGATCTAATTCACACATATGTGTGTGATTTAAAATTGGTTCCAACAAGAGGAGATAACAAGTACGTAATCACTTTCATTGATGATAGTATGAAATATTGCTATGTGTATTTACTTAAAAGTAAAGATGAAGCAAATAGATATATTCATTCTATACAAGAATGAGGTTGAGAATCAACTAAATAAAAGGATCAAGGTAGTAAGGAATGATAGGTGAGGTGAATATGTATCTCCATTTTCTGAATTATGTTCACAACATGGAATTAGACATGAATTCACTGCGCTCTATTCACCTCATCAGAATGGGATTGCTGAAAGGAAAAACCGTACCTTGAAAGAAATGGAAAATGCCATGTTAATAAGTTTGGGTTTAAATCAGAACATGTGGGGGGAATCCGTCTTATCGGCTAATTATATTTTAAATAAGATACCTCTTAAGGAAAAAGAATAGACCCCCTATGAACTATGGATGGGAAGAAAACCATCTTATAAATACTTACGAGTGTGGGGTGCCTAGCCAAAGTGGCAATTCCGGCACCTAAATCTCAAAAGATAGGATCCAAAACCATTGATTGTGTATTCATTGAGTATGCTCTTAATAGCAGTGCTTATCGATTTCTTGTGCACGAGTAAAAGAATCCCGAGATACACATGAATACGATAATGGAATCAAGGAATACTTCATTATGTGAAACTGTTCCCTTGTTTGACCAAGGAGAATGAAAGGTCATCTAGACGAGATGACGTGGTTGTCCACGAAAAGAGACAACGAGATGATGACATCGTTCACGATGAGAGGCAACATCTATCTGAGGAAGAAGATGTTG
The DNA here is from genome assembly GCA_019973895.1 of Chrysanthemum seticuspe. Taxonomy (NCBI): domain Eukaryota; kingdom Viridiplantae; phylum Streptophyta; class Magnoliopsida; order Asterales; family Asteraceae; genus Chrysanthemum; species Chrysanthemum seticuspe. The sequence continues at coordinate 19,508,605 of BPTQ01000004.1, read as the reverse complement.
AACCTAGAAGAAGCAAAAGGCCAAGAATCGAGAAATCGTTTGGACCTGATATTGTTTCTTTTATGGTAGAAAGTGAACCGAACACTTACCAAGAAGCGGTTACTTCCTCAGAAGGGCCTCAATGGATAGAAGCCATAAGGGCAAATGATAAAAAAATGTATTGAATTTGACACTTTTTATGATTGTGTGTAGCCAACTATTTTTTTTCTTATTGTGTGTACTGAACTTTCAAAATTCGATTATTGTGTGTATTTTGTGACCATTTTACCCTTAATTTTTTCAAATTTCGAAGGGTAAAATGGTCATTTTACATGGCAGAATAGTCACAAAATACACATAATGATCAAAATTAGAAAGTTCAGTACATACAATAAGAAAAAAAATAGTTGGCTACACACAATCACATAAAGTGTCAAGTTCGATGCATTTTTTTGTCATTTGCCCAAGCCATAAAGAGTGAGATAGATTTTATTTTGCATAACCATACATGCTCCAGGCTGCAAAACATTAGGCTATCGATGGATCTTCAAGAAGAAAATGAAAGCTAATGGAACCATAGACAAGTACAAAGCAAGATTGGTGATCAAAGGTTACAGACAACGAGAAGGTCTGGATAACTTTGACACTTATTCGCCTATAACGCGAATAACCTCCATTAAGGTGGTACTTGCTATTGCAGCCATTAGAAATCTGAAAGTTCATCAAATGGATGTAAAAACTACTTTTCTAAATGGAGATTTAGATTAAGAGATTTACATGGAACAACCTGAGGGATTCACTACCCCAGGACAAAGAGGGGAAATTATGTAAACTTGTCAAGTCACTGTATGGATTGAAACAAGCTCCTTAGCAGTGGCATCAAAATTTTGACCACATGATGATTGAATGTGGATTCAAAATTAACGAATGTGACAAGTGTGTCTACATGAAAGACACAAACAATGGATATGTCATCTTATGTCTATATGTAGACGATATGTTAATCGTTGAAAGCAACGATAAGATGATACAATCTACTAAAGACATGTTGAAATCAAGGTTTGACATGAAAGACATGGGTTTGGCAGATGTGATACTTGGAATCAAAATCACACGAACCCAAAATGGACTTATGTTGAGTCAAACTCACTTTGTGGATAAAATTCTTGAGAAATATAATCCAGATGACTCCAAAATTTTGAGGACTCCTATTGATACGACTAAACATCTATCTAAAAATAGAAGTCAAAGAGTTAACCAGGTGGGATATTCAAGCATTATTGGTAGCTTGATGTATCTAATGAATTGTACAAGACCTGACTTAGCATATGTTGTGAGTAGGCTAAGTAGGTATACGAACAACCCAGGTTACAAACACCGGGAAAGTATAACAAGGGTTCTTGGTACATAAGGTACACTCGAGAATATGGATTGCATTATACTAGATATCCGGCTGTTATTGAATGATACAGTGATGCAAACTGGATATCTGATATAAAAGACTCTAGACCAACAAGTGGATATTTATTCACACTTGCAGGTGGAGCTGTATCATGGAAATCTTCCAAATAGAAGGTTATTTCCAGATCCACAATGGAGTCAGAATTTATCGCCTTAGATAAATGCGCCGAAAAGGTAAAATGGTTACGTCAATTTGTAGAGGACATACCAAGGTGGTCTAAGTCGGTAACGGCCATATGTATACATTGTGATAGTAAATCAGCAATTGGCAAAGCTCATAGCCTAATGTATAACGGTAAGTCAAGACATATTAGACGTAGACACAATACTATACGACAACTACTCTCTATAGGAGTTATCACTATTGATTATGTGAAATCAAAGGATAACATAGTGGATCCACTTACGAAAGGCTTAAGCAGAGAGTTAGTTAACAAGTCGTCAAAAGGAATGGGACTAAAGCCCGTTAATGAATGAGTTTATATGAAGGAAAACCTAACCCAGCTGACTGGAGATCCCAAGATCTGGGTTCAATAGGACAACCTACTCGTATAAATTATGGGGGAGTCATTGTGGGGGGTGAATCAACCTTTCAAAACACACAAGGGTGCCAATAAACATCCTGGTCTATTCCTGTAACATTCAGTGACAAGATATGAGGTTAAGCCTTAATTAAGCTTTTAATGATTTAATAAGAAATCACCTATGTGAGAGAGAAGTGGGGTCGCTTCGAAGGGAAATGTGGGGGTGCATTTCCTAAGAGCTCTTGCAGAACCAGACTAGTGTTCATGACCATAACGAACACGACTATAACGGGTTGACAATGTCAGGAAGAGTCTTGTGTGAACAATATATCAGTTCAAAGACATCGCGTTCTACTAACCGCTGAGATTTGGTCAGATTTGTGTGAACTTCCATTCGATATCCATTCATGTGGGGGATTGTTGGAAAATTTTAACGAAAAAATGAGTTTTCACTAACTTTGGACATAAGTTACTATTATTAAATATAGTTTCTATGGTTAAAGTCTTATATCGTTATGTAGTCCATTGTAGGGGCTTCATAACGAGCCATTATATGTCCAAAACGGAGTTAAGGTGAATGAGATATCGACGCTTAAAGTAGGTGGTTGGAACAAAACCGGGAAATACTTGAATGCAGGAAAAATCAGTTTTAAGAGCTAGTTAATGATTGAAGGTTGTAACAACTAACAACACACTTAATGTTCAGCTACATCTTTCTTTTAAATCATTGTTAATAGCATTCAATTGGTTTGAATTGTGTATTCAATCCCTTAGTAGTATAACTATTAGCTCTTTTGTGGTTCCATAGACACCAAAATTAGACAGCTTCTCCATCTCCCTAAGATTACACACACAAATTCTGTCAGATTTTTCATGCAAGTTTGTCATCTCCGACAATACTCCTGCTCCGGCCGTTATCCCTGGGAAACAACCATGTTGTTGTACATGGAATTGTTTAAAGGGAATCATGTTCAACACGAGACTCGATCACATTTGCTTATCGTTCCTGTATAATACTTTTGTCCAGGTTCTTCTCACAGGTACTTGTATTGCATTGTTATTTTTCTTCCTGTTATTGTTGATTAGAATTTCCTTATAAACGATATCCACTTTAACCAAACACTAATCATGTATTTGAAGGAAAAAAATACCTAATCTCCATACTCAACTAATTGTTTAATAACCATAAACAAATATTTTTTGGGTAAACACAAGTGTCAAACAAAATCAAATATAACGTAAAATAAAAATCTGGAAAGATGGAGAAACTTACATGTTCGTTCTAAGATATATGTAGATGACGAAGGTTAATTAACAACACTTAATCATGCATGGAACTGAAATCATACTCGTTGAAATCAACATGAAATTCAATATAACCATATTCATTAAGAAAAGATTATGGGTGCCTTAATGACGATTGTAGAATTTAAGAGCGTTTAAATATTAAGTTTGATATTCTGAATAACCGACATTGAAATGTCTTGAATAATGTATTATTTACCGTGCATTGGATTTGTGATCCAAAATCTTCTTGTAATCTTTTTCTTTCTAGCTTTTTGCTAGTTTAATGAAAATAACGTTAAAAAAAACAACTTTTTCCTTTTTCTTTTAAAGAAATGCATGATAATAATGATTTAACATTAGCATATAATGAACTATTATGACAAACCACAACCCAATAAAATCATACACATCAAACTATATAAATATTAAAAGTCTTTTTCATAGTCTAAAATTTTGGATATGGCAAAGTTAAGATATTTTGTTCTTCAATTATACAGTATAACATTTATCGGGGGCTTTGGAGCCCAGCTTTGGATTTTTTTAAAGGGTTTTTTGATGTCATCAACTGTTAGTTGTGGTGATGGGCTGTGTTTTCATTGAGGTGGTTTGCCATGTTTGTGTTGAAACCGATCGGTTTTTGGTGGTGATCGATTTATTTGTAGAGGTTTTGTGATATTCAAGCTGTGAAAAAATGGTATGCTTTACTTTTGTTAATATTTGAGTTGTTTGTGGGTTTTTAGGCTCAAGCCCATTTGGCTCGTTGCCCGTTCGGGCTTGAATATTTGTATTGTATAATATGCTTTATTATTCTAGTAGTGAAATTTAATGCATTGTGTTTAATTTGGTTGTACAATATGCTTGATAATTTGTATTTCTTATGTAAGGGGTGTTTTAATAACTGTATTAATTGTATTTATTGACCAGTTAAATAATTGACTACATTAAATAGCATTAATGTGGTATTTTGTTGTACACTATGTTTCTTGTCTTGTACGTCTGAAAATTATGTGCATTAAAGTGTTGTACACTATGTTTCTTTTCTTGTAAGTAGTAGTCATTAATAACATTGATCACTTTAATAGCATTAATGTTGTAAGTTTGAAAATAAGTCTGGAAATTACATCATACTTATTTTGTTGTACACTATGCTTATTTTGTTGTAAATCTGAAAATTGGTTGCAACTATTGTACATTGTGCTTAAATGGTTGTAATTTTTGGTGAAGGGGTGTTTTTAATAGCATTAATGTTGTTTGATAGAATTTTGGTCTTAAAATGACACCACGCTTTATTTTGTTGTACAATATGATTACTTTGTTGTAATTCTGAAAATTGGGTGCATTAAAGTGTTGTAAACCATGCTTAATTTCTTGTACGTCTTAAAATTAAGAGTGAAGTGCCTTCGTGCATTATAAGTAATATAGATGTATGTGGTATATAACGATTGGTGGGTATTTTAAACGTTTTTAAGGGGCTGAATTCTATTGAATCTTTGATGGTTGGTTATTCTGAAATCTGGCCTTATGTTCATATGGCGTTTTTTTTTACCTTTGTTGATAGGTTACGTTATCTGAATTCTATTGAATCTTTGATGGTTGGTTATTCTGAAATCTGGCCTTATGTTCATATGGCGTTTTTTTTTTAATTTTCTTGATAGGTTACGTTATCTGAATTTTTTATTCTTTTAGAGAAATGTGTTAAATAAGATTTAAAGTTATTTGAATTTGGTTAATGTGGATTGTTAAGGTCAATTTTGGTTTTTTTGATTTGATTTGTTGCATTATGTTCAAAAAGTATTAGGCCTTAGGGTAGATTGAATGCGTATTTTTGATATTTATTATGTCATGTGTTGTGTCATGTGTTGGGTGCTATGTTTAGTTTTACAGGATTTTTTTGGGTAAGTTGGCAACCATGGTAATGAGTGGCTATTTTTTTTGTAGGCGATCAGAATTGTAGGATTGAATGGCTTATGTGCAGTCAGTGTTGCACCGAAACGCCTATTAGGCTCGCGTTCCCGTTTGGAAACGTGGTGGGAACAGAAACACCCCCGAAACATTTCCCTGCCATTTCCCTAGCCTCTGAAATAGTGAAAAAGGAAGAGTAATTAAGAAGGGGAAGGTGGGACTGGATATTTTGGAGAATGGGTAACAAAATGACAAAACTAGAACTATAAGTATAATTTAATACAATATTATTCATATATCCTTCATCTGTGGATATTGGGTGTTGGGAATGTGGGTATTGGTATATTTTATATTTTATATTGTTAATACAACAAAAGTGATTTTGGTAAGTGTCATAAGTTTCTATTGTGTTTATTAATGTTTTCGTTAATCATCACATTCTTTTGTAATTGCATTATAACCGAGTTGTGTAATGCTTTTAGCATTTTTAGTTCTTAGTTAAGTATTTGTATTGGGGCCATGGACATATCATACAATATAAGTAGGGTTTTTGGAGATGCTTTTGATTCAATGGAAGATGTGGGGTTTTTGGAATTTGCCGATCTCTCACTAGATGAACCGGAATTTGAAAATGATTTGATTATTGATAATTAATTACCTTTGGAACATGTAGTACTTTTGGAGTTTACATTTTATATCAACATAAATTTATTTTGGATTTTTTTTAATATATTTTAAATTTTTTTATATTTTTTATTGCCGTATCTATGCCGTTTCCATATCTTGAAAAATATCAGCAAGCCAAGGTTAGTAACTTTTCTAAGATTTACACCAATCTATGTTGCTCAAATGCGGTAAAAATGATGGGTTGGGTAAACGGGTTAAGGTCAGCAAACTGAATTTCCGAATCCCCTTATTAGTTGCAGTTATAAAAAAGTATATAACCCCAAAAGTAGAAAACATATGTAATCCCAAACACTCCTTATTACTTGGTACCTAAGTAGAAAAGTAGGAAAAATATGTATTCCCAAAAATCCCTTTATTATGATGCATTTGGCGGTCTAATGTTGACTGTCTTCCTATCTCTGCCTATACAGATCCAAAACTAATACTGTACTATTTGTTATTTTCTTATACTGATACAAGTCTAAAACATGAGTAATGTGCTATTTGTTTTTCTGGATAATAACGCGAAAATTCGTCTACATTTAGTCTTGACGTACTTTGTAACTTTGATCTAATTTTGCAGATTTATGATGAATTCTGGCTGTTATATAGTAAACTTGAGAGCCAACGATCTAAACTACAACAAGCAAAAGAGAGTAACATAATCCAAAAGGTTTTCAGAACTCGCAATGATCAACTCTTAGTCTATCCGTCTGGATTCCGTTATTATCCTCCTCTCTTGCGTTGACATCATGTAAAGTGTAAAGTGTAAATAACATTGACATCATGTATACACTTCAATTACTATCTCTATCATAATGGTTTCCAATATGGGTATATGATGAATGCACTTCATACGAATGTGTAGGCAACTTGATGCATCAAACATTCATCGTTTTGAGGAGTTCAATTCGGATGTTGATGATTCGGTGTCTTCTAAGATGTATATTATTTGCAGTCGTCAGATTGATAACCTCAACTTTCTTAATTGTATGTACATGTTTATACTAAAATTTTATGTATGCGCATTCCGCATTAACATGACATTAGCGATTGATCTCAAGTTGTATGATACTGTGATTATTAATATATTCAAGGTTTTACATACTTCTTTACCAAAACGACCTTCAGCAAGTGAATACTTTATATTGCAGCTGTATCTTATAATCGATTGACTTTGGTTGTTTCGTAATATTCCTGCACTTCAATAAATATTCATAACATATCAGTAAAAGGTTAGTTCATGCAACTTAACTGCTTCTTTACCAACACTTTATAAACACACCATAAGCTACTTCTTTACGAAAACACCCCGCCGCAACGCGCGAGTCTCCCACCTCGTGTATATACACAATATAATGCAGAATTCTACTTTTTCAATCAATAAACTCATAAAGCTAACAAGAGGGCAATTTTCTGATGAGTGTCCAAAAATTTTACATGTTGGACACCTAGGCGGATACCACTCATTAACTTTATTTCTGATGAGTAATACCATCATCTTCCAAGTTAGCTACTCTTAACTTTATTTCTTTACATTGATATATTATATATATCTTTACCTTAAACTGTTAAGTGTTTCCAAAATGACTGATATTTAAGGAAAAAATTAAATAGGTCTTTTGATAAACTCTACTTTATTATATAAAATAGAAATAGATAGATAGACAGATCATATAGATTGATTGTGGTGATTTTAGGGGGGTGGCAATGGTTTCGTTCCATACCTCATCATACCTCACAACCCACCAATAATTTCATTCGACCTAATCTCGTACATCACCATAGTTTTTTAGTGGCAATGGTCATTCCATACCTCACTCATTTTTTTTTTTCTTTTTTTTTTAATTCATAATTATATTAAACAATTAAATAAAAACATAATATTTCATTAATAATAAAAAAAAATGCGTAATACGTAAAAAAAATTACATCACCGTTGAAATAAAAAGAAACTTAAACTAGTCATCGAGCATAATAGTCGGGTATTGGTGATCACCTCTTTTATATGTAGGATAGATTCCATCGGTAAGATAATATCCACGTTTGTAAAGCCGTCAATTTACAGTAAATGAACTGTTTGGCGCCGTTCCATTTTGCTCAGTAAGATACAACGGAGATTGATTCAAAACATTGAATCGTTATTCGCACCTGGAGGTCCAAAAAACGAATGCCAAAACCACAAATCATTTGAAGTGACGGCTTCAAGCATAATAGTCGGGTATTGGTGATCACCTCTTTTATATTGGCCTCTCAAATGCCTAGGACAATTTCGCCAAACGAAATGTGTACAATCAATGCTACCAAACATTCCAGGAATGTGATGTTTTTCTTGATGTGCCTCGAATATCCGTGCAACGTCATGGCTTATCGGCCTACGTAAGAACTCTCGACCGTATAACGCAATTACCGCATGGCAAAAATGATCAAGACAATCTCCTACAAAATATTAAAAAATATATATACGAAAATAAAAAAAATACGAATTTATATATATTAAAAAAAAATACGAATCAACTAAAAAAAATACCGGACGTTCTTCGTGCCATGTTTAGATAGTCATCAAATCTATCCGGAGGTTCACCCGTTGCGAGTTGCCGAATGGCCGATGTGCATTTTTGTAACGCCGTGAAACTTTTTTTCTTCCTCGCGTCTCGGCCCTCTTTAAACCATTCAAATGTCGCTTCAACATCGCCAGCAATTCTTAAAAACAAGCTTTTGCTCATTCGAAATCTTTCACGAAAAACACGGTGGGGAAACTTTGGTTGTTCGACGAAATAGTCATTCATTAAAGTTTCTAATGCTTTATCACGAAAGCAGGTCAAAGATTGCCCCCGAGTATTGCTTGAGCTAGCGGTGTCTTGAAGGGAATCGCGCATAGCGAAATAGGTTTCTAGAGTACTACCGGTGGACAAAATGAGTTCGGACGACTCTTCGGGAAAAATTAATTTGTCATCGGACGAAGAAGAGGATGATGAAGATATTTTTTTTTAATGTTATAATTGATTTGTGTGTGTAAAAATAATGTGATTTGGAATGTGTTGTTAGGAGTATTATTTATAAAGGGAAGGGGACTTTTTTTTTTTTTTTTTTTTTTTTTTTTTTTTTTTTTTTTTATGTTCAATGCTTTCAAACGGTCAAAAAATTCAAATTAACACACACGCTCCTCCATGCTATCCTCCATGCCGTTGCGGTTTCTGAAGCCGCTCTCCATGCCGATTAGGCCATGCCGAATTGGTGGCAATGGGATGCCGCTCCATGCCTTAGCATACCGAAGCCATGCCGTGGAGTGTTGCCACCCCCCTAGTGTAGACCATCCGTGTAAATTTTTGTTGTTAGAGATAAAAAATTTAACTTCCTGAAACCAGATGGACCATTTATGTAATCTCCTCTGTTGTTTTTAAAACATAAGTATAAAACTCTAAACGTAGATTACGCATCTTTTTTTAAAAAAAAACCCTATTGTACTTCCCAGCTGCCTATCATCATGCAGTCCGGCAAACTTTATACATATTTACCTTTAAGATTTTATGGTAAACTCTCTTACTTTTGAGCATTTTGTATGTTCTTTATTATTTTTTAGTTGTCAAATGATTTTGGTGGATGGATCATTGATTAGATGTGTTTAATAAGGTGTTGTGGCTATTTAACTGTTTCTAAGGATCAATTTCTTAATGACTATTATCAATGGACGTATTTACTTGCACTTCTGCAGGTACTTTTGTGCGAGAAGCAAAACAGGAACCTATTCTGAAAGTGGTTTATTGTGCAGCTCCTGCATTGAGTCATGACGCTCCACAGGTATGTGCTATATGTATATACACAGTTACATTATCTTTAAGATAGTAACTGTATTTTTGCTGCAGAATATGCGTGATCTGGAATGCAGTGACAGAGTTACTTACATCTTGAACGGTCTTAAAAAGGCAAAACTTACTCCAAAGGTAAAATAAATAAATAAATAAACAAAATAAAATAAAATAAAATCTGCAATCTTGAATCCATATGTTCTCGATTTCGCTTAGCTAATTGCATAACAGTGCAAGTTTGGTACTATTTTTCTGACATGACATGCGTTAGTGAAGTGGATGTTACATGAACAACATCCAAATAAGGAGAGCCCGTCAAATATGAATATTGTGATAAAAATAAAATTTGCTTTCAGTTTCGAGAGTCGGAGATCATTCAACTTAAAAATGTAAGAAGTGCTACAATGGAAGAGATTCAAAGTGTGCATTCAAGATCTTATGTTTTATCCCTTTTGCAGGTAATACTTGCTTTTTGTTATCATAAATAAAACAAATCATTTTGTTTAGTGCTGAATTACAAATAGTTATTTAATTATGGGATAATTTCATATTTACCCAATCTAAACATGAAAATGTCATATATACCCAAAATACAACTTTTGAATGCATGATGTACAATGCATTTAAAGCATGTTTTGGGTAAATATGACATTAGCATGTTTAAGTTGGGTAAATATGGAATTGCCCCTTTAATTATCTACAGTTATAAATAAGGGAAATCTATATATTAAAATGATTTACATATGCACATGTTAACAACATATTATTACTGTTTTCATCATTTTGATCATCAAGATATAACATTCACACGCATGGTCGATTGCGAAAACTGGAAATGGGGCTTCAAAGTAAAGGTTAAATGAAAAAATGTATGTAAAGTATCATACCTTAAGAATTATTGTATAGAAATGCTAGTTAATTTAACTTTATTTTGCGAGAAAGTTTACTCATCTTTATAATTTTATGCATTGAACATAAATTTTTGGGCCCTAAAAAATTGAGGGCCGTGGGCGGTCGCCCATATTGCCAACCCTCGAGGACGGCCCTGCTCGTATATAGAGGTGTGTGGAACTGCGCCCTGGAAGTACTTATCAAGGATTATCGCACTTTAAGTCTCTCAACAATTAGATTTTGATGTTTGATGAAATAAAACAATTATTTGATTATAATGAAGGGTGTTGCTAGAGGTACCCTAGAGGTTAGTGACACCCACTCTTTTTTACTTTGTAGACATGAAAAAACAACTTGTATTTTGTTACTATTTTACGTACCGTATAATAATTTTTTAAAATAAAATAAAAAAATTTAAAAATAAAAAAGGAATGGCAGGGAGGGGGGGGGGGGGGGGGGGGGGGGTTGCCAATATCCATTTATGGGGTATGTATAAGCAACCCCTCTAATGAAACTCATAACAAGTACCAATGATAACTGAGTATCTATGGGTAAAATAAAGGGATAATTACACGAAAATGTATCTAACTTGTCACTTTTTGTAGTTTTGTATATCCTACTATTTTTTTTTGTAGTTTCATGTACTCTACTTTGCAAAGTCACCAATTGAGACCAATATACCCAAAAGTTGCGTACATAGAACTAAAAAAAAAGTTTAATAATACATATAACTGAGCACCCCGGTACACAGAACTAAGTGAATTCAAAAGTTGAGTACATGGAAATACAAAAAAAAATAGTAGGATACAAAGAACTATAAAAAGTGACAAGTTAAATACATTTCCGTGTAATTATCCCTAAAATAAATTACGATAACACATCTAAACAAGTAAATTTTCTTCAGAAACCTGATTATTTTGCTGAGTTTATTATTATTAACTGATTATGGATTTATGAAATGTCATAAAACTATTCTCAAAGCGCACACATGTAATAGCTATTGTATGTATCTGTACTAAATTTCTAAATGATTATATTGTCTTGTAAATCTACTTGGGTTTCCAATGTATTTATATATAGTTAACGAGAGAAGCTAAGGATAAGGGCGTCTTACTCTTTGAAGATACTGGACTCTCATGTGACAATGCACCCTCCTACGTTACCGGGAAGGTAAAGTATTGAACTAATTGTACCATAATGTATCCAACTTTGCTTGTAAATATTATACATGGAAATCCATGTTAATTTAAGGGACTTCAAATCCTTTACATTGTATGTATCCAGTTACCTGTATAATAAGTAATTTTTTCTTCATATAACTAAAGAGCCACACAAGGTTGGTCACATCATCTAACTAAATAAGCTCCCATGTTATCAGTTTCTCCTTCATAGTTTTGGCATAGAACCACCACCATCTCGAGCAAACATTTTCCGGAAAACCGAATCTCAGCCATCTAATCCAGAATGCATATTTATCAAGTACCCCCAGAAAGACCAAACCAATTCAAATTGACCTAATCCACTTACTATAATAATAAATCATACCAAAATCATACAAAAGATTAAAAGAAAAAAAAAAAATAAATAAAAAATAAAAAAAACCTAACTCATATAAAAGTCAAGGAACCACATTTTACTTTCGCTAAACAACGGCCGCAAAATCCATTGTACGTCAAAACAGAGATCTAAGTTTACACCATAAAAACGATTTAAGGTATTTTTTATGAATAAAAATGGGCATAAAAAATTAATAAAGATTTTTCAAATCAGTTGTTCCTTAATTTCTTTTTCTTACATACAACTTATGTTTTTGTCCATCAACAATCTTTATTTTTCCATGTATTTTACAAAGTTGGGCCTTTATATACGACTAGATGGTTTTGGTGACTACATCATCTATATTAGAAAAAACCATCGATGCAGAGTATTGAGGAGTCGATGGCTGCGGTTGGAGCAGGACTATCTGTGGTTGATTCTGTGGTAAGCTTGCTCATATTATCACACATTTTAGTTAGGGGCAACATAATGTATTGTTTTGGGTTATCTTGTGTTCACTCAGGGTTTTATAAATGAATAAAGTTATATGTCTTGGGAAATATATTGTGTAGGTGGAGGCATCAAAATTAACTGATATACCTCCAACTGGTTTTGCATTAATAAGACCTCCTGGAAGTCATGCTATTCCAAATGCGGAGCTGCCCATGGGATTTTGTGTTTTTAATAATGTAGCTATTGCAGCTCGATATGCTCAACGTTTTCACGGACTAAAGCGTGTTTTTATAATTGATTTTGATGTTCATCACGGAAAAGGGACTAGTGATGCATTCTATGATGATCCAGATGTATTCTATCTTTCAACTCACCAAGTAAGCAACAATCAAGCAAAATTTTATTCTGTTATTTACTACTATAAACTAATTTTCTTTTAATATCTATACTATATAAAATGGAAAAATGGTCAAAGTGGAAAAAGTGAAAAATGTTGAAAGTTGAATGTTGAAAACATGGTCAATGGAAAGAGAAATAAATAATATAATTAATACTCTTATTAAAACACCCCATTACTTAAAAGTACAATAATTTATTCACATTGTACACCCAATTAAAAGCACATCTACCAAATTAAAAGCAACCAATTGAAACCGATACCGGGTTGACCCAGGACGCTTCAAACCCGGCGGGCTGACCCGGTTTAATTTGACATTTTTTCGACCCAACCTATCGGTTTGACTCGGTTTAAATCGACCTGTTTTTTTATCGGAACGGTTCAACCAGTTGAACCACCCGGGTGAAATCGGGTTTCAAATTTGACAAAATTATATGAGAAATGATGAAGTAGTTGTGGAACCCGTGACAATTTTTTTGAAAGGAGAGACCAAGTAATTGTAGTTTTTGGTTTATTTTGCTTTGACACATGTAATTTGTCATTTGTATAATGTTATTTTAAAAAATGTTGTTCTTACACCATTTAAGGGACTAGCATATATGAATCGTCGTTTAAAAGTTAATATATATTGCATAGCCCTTTGTCTAGTGTATCAATAATGTTATGTAAGTTTATTAAAATCACAAAAAATAAATAGTATCGTTATCTTTAGCGATAATTATTTATACCTCAAACAAATAGCTTTGAACAATGCATAAATATCTATACAAATTGATAGTACAAAATAATCTTATATGGTGATATCCAATTTGCAAAGTTACAATTTTAAAAGCCACACACCAAATGATAAACGTTACACATGTAAAAAAAATAGTTATTACGGCCTAAATTACTGACAAAACAAGAAAAAACGGTCACACATGTTGGCTATACCTCTAAACTACAATATAATATTGCCAACTACATAATACCGTTGCTTTTTGTAATGCTTGAATCTATTATTACTAACAATCTTAATAACTTAAAACAATCCTATTAGAAAATATACTCACACACTTAGATCGACTCCACATAATTTTTTTAAAAACTATATATTTATGCTGCTATGCAACCACGCATCAGAATTGTAGTTATTCGAAAACGATTCTCTAATGCTACAAATACAGTTTGTTGAAAGAAACTTATGGGTCATCGGAACTTTGCAGAAAACTAGACATCGCTGCCGCTAGGCGCGGGTACTCGTCTATGTATATATATGTACTTATTTATTATAGCATCTCAATTTGGATCCCAATTAAACCTTATTTAGGACGTACCCTACACGCATCACAGCGGAAAAGTTGGAGATTTAGGATGTGATAATGGTGAAGGAACAACACTTAATGTGCCATTGCCAAAACTTACGGGTGACGTAGCCATGCTAAATGTATTTGATGAGGTCATCATACCGGCTACCAAAAAATTCAAGCCGGACATAATTCTTGTATCAGCAGGGTGATTTTCTTTCATTTATCGAAATCCATAGGGTTAAAACATGCGGAGGTTATCGTGCTTTATGTTTTTGCTCATTTGGATTACTTTACTATTCTTTCGTTCACTTGGGTCACTGAGCTTATTAAAACAATATTTAACTTACTTAACCTATATACATTATAGGTTCAGATTCCTCAATTTAATTATGACTTTCTTTCACGAGTGATCTAAATAGTAGCTTCAGCAGTTCAATGACTGTAAGTGAAAAAAAGTTAGTATAACTTAATTGAACGAAAATGCGAAGTCACTAACTTCCAAATGCATTAACCCCATACCATATGTACATTGTATAAGTATGTACATTCATTTTAATTCCATATTTTGTTTGATCGTAGATATAATGGGCATGTGTATGATTGTGAGAGCAAGTTCCAGATGACAACAGGAGGTTATTACAGGATAGCATCAAAGATCCAAGGACTTGCACAAATTCTGTGTGGTGGCCGGTGCGTGTTTTTTTTGGAAGGAGGAAACGATACTTGTCTTCTTGCGGATTGTGTTGTAGAATCTTTTCGTGCTTTTCTTGGTGATCCGAGCATGGCAACCGATTATGGAAAATACTTGGATTATGAGCCATCTTCTAAGGTAAAACAAGTTATTAAGAGGATTAAGCACTTGCATTCTCTTTAATAAGTTTCAAAATTAGTGTCCCCAAATAGGGTTTTTATTTGTTTAGCTAATAGTTTAACGGGGCATATTCGAGTAATCCAAGCTGTATTCTGACTTTAAATACACTATGTTGAATTACGGAGTATTGTTTAGTTAATACCTGGGCTGTTGTGACATTTTCCCTAATTAATATCCTAATTCTCCTGATTGCCCTAATTGAGGTAGTTATATGGTAGATTACGCTAACCATTAATGTAACTTAGTGTGATACTAGTTTTAGATCCCCGTGCATGCACGGGGCTTTGGCTTTGATTTTTGTTAGATTAGTTGTCACTAGTATTTTAACTTTTATAAATTATGATGCAAAACCAAATGTAATATACCAAAATATGAGTGAGACTTGACATTATTAGAAACGCCCAAACAATATCATAAACTAATTTATATTAATAAACATAAAAGACCCCATGTATACATCTTCATCAACACCCAAAAGTTACTACATATTTTCGGCCATTTTTGCAACATAACCTTCGTGCTTACAAATATCAGCATCAGTTTCACCCAACATCTCTATCAAACGGACAAGCAGCTTTGTTTTGCCTGGCCTAGATTTCTCTCAACGCATCCAAACCGTCAAGTAACACACCACGATCTTCCAAAGTTTCATTCTCCACAATGAGCTCTCTACACTGGATTATTAGCCTCTTTAGATGATCAATGCAGACATGAATTAACTTTTCAAAAGCTTCTTCTTCTACAACCTCTTGCCTAAACCATAACCCCATACGTTCATATAACAATGAAGACCCCGTGACCTCCATTAGTTCATTCAAGATTGGGAAATTTGCCATTGAAAATTCGATGAAAATATTTAGATCTAAATAGAAATAAATATGAGAGAATTGATATGATAGAAGTGTCAAATAAATGTTATATGTTCTTAGAATTATAAGCTGAAAAGATATATTGCAATCATTGCTAATCGAAGTTTTAGAATCAGACGTTTTATTACTCCCCATGAAAAGATACTATCACTCTAATTTCTTGAAAACGCTATCACTTTAATTTGTTTAGGCAACATGAATAGCAAGATAATACCAGTCGAAAACTTCGAGACATCCAAAGTTTAAATAACTTTCGTCATACTGCTAGTTAAAAGAGCAATTTTGCTATCCATAACATGTATCCAGAGATCATTTGCCACTCATTTTTAATCACTATTATTTACCGTTAAAGAACAATACAAAGGTATATTTGCTAGTTAATATTGCTAAAAGTGTCTTTTATATACTTAATCAAGAAGTTAAAATTTTCGTTAGTTTTGCTAAAAAAGCGTGTGGCCTAATGATACCTGTTAAATTTTGGGGTATTAATCTGTGGCAAACATGTCATTCTATCAATTGCTAATGGCTTTCAAGTTATGTTCAGTGCAGGGTTATTACAGGGGTTAATCATGGACAAAGAATAAGAGGTTTAAAGTTCCAAGATGCTCGTTTCTGCTGAAGCTATTTCTCATTTCTGCTGATGAGTCATTTATAGCCGTTAGAGGGGTCTTAGTGTAACTTAATCTCCTATTTAATAAGTCCCTTAATCTAGGGTTATAAACACTCGTGTGTGCAGTCATTTCTCACACACTCTTCTCTTCTCTTTGATCATTTCACTGATCTTGTCTCTTCTATGTATTTGTATGGTTATTGTCTCATTGACATTAATCTAATCTTGTAACATTTTAGATACTATTGTTGATATAATCTAAGCCGACTATTGAGGCTTAGGTTTGAATAAAAGTTCTTCTGTTTACTTGTTGTTGTTGATACTTTCGTACATGGTATCATAGCTTCAGGCTCATAATCATTATTGATTCTACATCCAAGGGTTTCTTTGTGGAAACTTGGGGACATCTCTTCAGCAACAACTTGGTGGTTTGTGGTTATTGCTATTGGCATAATCACTGGTTATTTCTTATTGTGATTTGTTCTTTCCGCTGCATATTGCTTTGTAAGTCTAAGTCTAATCTCTTCTTCAAACAAACAGTACTTAAGTCTTTGTGGGTGCAAACGGGTAAACTAACATCTTGATCTGCCACCTCTTAGTGGTATGAATACCTGCTCTGGTTTACCCCAGTTCACAGGCTTGGTGCTTGTTGTTTCTTAATTACAAAGTCTTATTTATTTCTTTATCTGTCTATTTGCTCTTGTCTTTATTTCTGTTTGTGCCTTGTCTATCTTATCATATATGTCTGTCTTATTGTTTGTTCTATGGCTATTGGTGATGATAATATTGGTGGTGGTGGTTCTTCCACTGAGAAAAGCTTAACCTTTGGTGATGCTTTGTATTTACACCCCAATAACACAAATGGTACACCCATTATTACTATCAAACTCACTGGAACTGAAAATTACAAAATTGGAATATGGCCATGACCTTTGCCTTAAGGAACCATAATAAATTAGGGTTTATTGATGGTACTTGCATAAGAGATGATTCGAACCCTAGTCTTGCTAATCAATGGGATACTTGTAACTCTGTTGTGGTTACTTGGATTCTTAACTCTCTCAGCCCTGAACTATTTGCTGGTGCTATATATGCTAAAACTGCTTATGAAATGTGGAATGACCTTAAAGATACCTATGATAAGGTTGATGGTTCGGCTATCTTTAATTTGCATAAAAATATAAACTCTCTTAGTCAAAGTGGGTCCTCTCTTGCTGATTACTATAACAACCTTAACTCTTTATGGAAACAATTTGACTGTATGATTAGCTTGCCTCCTTGCACTTGTGAGGCTGCAAAACATTTTGAAAAACACAATCAGCTAATCAAGTTAATGCAATTTCTTATGGGTCTTGATGACTCCTATGTTCCCATCAGAAGCAATATTTTAACCAGAGATCCTTTGCCTAATGTCAAAACTGCTTTCTCTGTTGTCTCTGGAGAAGAATCTCACAGAAATGTTTCATCTGGGAATAGCTCTGCTAAACACAATGCTACAGCTTTTGCTGCAAAAACTTCTGATGGTGGAAAATTTTTTGATAACAAAAAAGGATTTAACAACAACAATTTTAAAAATTCTGGTTTTAATGCTGGTAACAGCTCAAACAACAGAGGACCAAACATGAATCTCAAATGTACTAACTGGAAAAAACCTGGTCACACTGTTGATAGATGTTATGATCTGGTTGGTTATCCTGCTGGATATATTAAAAGGAATTTCAATTCCAAACCCTTCAGCAGTAACAATGTTTCTGCTGAAACTAATCTTTCCACTAATAATGGAGCTAGCAACTCTCCTGTCTCTTTGTCTAATGAACAGCTCTCCAGACTTATGAGTCTGCTTAATGACAACAATATGTCTTCTGCTAATGCCAACGTAGCAGGTAAAATTTTTTCAGGAACCTTCTTTAATGACATTGTCAAGTTTAACATAAACTTTGATAAATTCTTTAACAACAACACTAAAACCTTATCTGGAAACATAAGTCTTGGTTGGATTGTTGACTCTGGTGCAAATCAGCACATGACTGTTTCTGCAAAAATTTTAATTAATGTTGTTGACATTTCAAATCTTGGTCTCACCGTTGGTCATCCCAATGGTACTCAGGCCTTAATTACTAAAATTGGTGATTTAAAGGTCAATAATGACCTAACTCTTTTTGATGTTCTGGTTGTTCTTGAGTACAATGTCAGTCTGCTGTTTGTTCATAAGATTGCTAGAGACAATAAAATGTTTGTTGGCTTTAATGAATCTAATTGCTATATACAGGATTTACATCAAAAAAGGATTGTGGGGATTGGTAAACAATGCAATGGGTTATATATGTTTGATATTGATTCCACATGTAAGATTGCTTCTAATAACTGCATTTCTGTTTGTCATGTTTCTAGAAATCTCTGGCATCAAAGACTTGGTCATCCCTCTGACCAAATCCTACATATACTTAAGTCCACACTTAATCTTGATGGAACCTCTGAATCTGACCATCTTTGTGATACTTGCAATAAAGCTAAACAAACCAGGGAACCATTTCCTTTAAGTGAACATAAATCAACTAAAATTGGTCAACTTGTTCATCTAGATGTATGGGGACCATATAAAGTCACTAGCAGAGATGGTTACAAATATTTTTTGACCATTGTTGATGACTATTCTAGGGCAGTCTGGGTTTATATGCTTAAGGGAAAGTATGATGTTTATGTTTCAATTGTTAACTTTACTCATATGCTATCAAATCAATTTGAACACAATGTTAAGATATTCAGAAGTGATAACGGGACAGAATTTGTCAATAACAAACTTCAACACTTCTTTCATGAAAAGGAAATTTTACATCAAACCTCTTGTGTTTACACACCTCAACAAAATGGTATTGCAGAAAGGAAACATATGCATCTCCTTAATGTGGCTAGATCCCTTATGTTTTAGGGGGAATTACCTCTATATCTTTGGCCTGAATGTGTTCTAACTGCTGCTTATGTCATAAACATGTTACCCTCTTTTGTGTTGTCTGGCAAGTCTCCCTTCTTCCTTGTGTATGGGCATGACCCTTCACTCTCTCTCCTTAGAGTCTTTGGCTGCTTATGCTATGCCACCATTCTCAACATCTCTGATAAATTTGGTAGTAGGTCTGAAAAAAGTGTCTTTATTGGCTATTCAAATGAGAAAAAAGGTTACAAACTCTTGAGCTTAGAAACAAAAAATATTTTTTATTCCAGAGATGTTAAATTTTATGAAACTGTTTTTCTCTTCAAAATGAAAAATTCTTTGTCAAAACCTTTTGTTGAAACTTATGTGCCTAAAGATTTAAATCACAAAAATTTCTTTGACTCACAAATAAGT
The DNA here is from genome assembly GCA_019973895.1 of Chrysanthemum seticuspe. Taxonomy (NCBI): domain Eukaryota; kingdom Viridiplantae; phylum Streptophyta; class Magnoliopsida; order Asterales; family Asteraceae; genus Chrysanthemum; species Chrysanthemum seticuspe. Next base: position 19,488,718 of record BPTQ01000004.1, on the reverse strand, counting down.
CCCAATGATGAAGGGAGAGTGACATCCTATGATGATGGCACTGTGGTAAGTCATCCTACTAGGATTGATGAACCGGTTGCAACATCTATAGATGATAATACACACCCTGAGGGCACCATATCACATGAATCACATCCTGCTGATGCATCTTCTGATTCTGCTGATACATCACCTGATTCTGCTGAACAAGAAAGAGGCTTGCCAACCACTACTGTTAGAAGATCAACCAGAGTTTCTAAGTTGCCAAGTAATCTTAATGACTTTATTGTAGAAGGGAAAGTCAAATATGGTGTTGAAAAGGTTGTTAATTATTCTAATTTAAACAAAGATAATTACTGCTTTGCTTCTAGTCTTAATAAAAGTATTGAACCTACCTGCTATGAAGAAGCTATCCTTGATAGTAATTGGGTTGATGCTATGAACTCTGAAATTGAGGCCTTAAATGAAAATCATGCTTGGGATATAACTGATCTCCCACCTAATAGAACTCCCATTGGTTACAAATGGATCTTTAAAATCAAATATAAAGCCAATGGTGAAGTTGATAGATACAAGGCTAGATTAGTTGTTAAAGGTTATAATCAAAGGGAAGGAATATCAGCATCAGTTTCACCCAACATCTCTATCAAACGGACAAGCAGCTTTGTTTTGCCTGGCCTAGATTTCTCTCAACGCATCCAAACCATCAAGTAACACACCACGATCTTCCAAAGTTTCATTCTCCACAATGAGCTCTCTACACTGGATTATTAGCCTCTTTAGATGATCAATGCAGACATGAATTAACTTTTCAAAAGCTTCTTCTGCTACAACCTCTTGCCTAAACCATAACCCCATACGTTCATATAACAATGAAGACCCCGTGACCTCCATTAGTTCATTCAAGATTGGGAAATTTACCATTGAAAAATATTCGACGAAAATATTTAGATCTAAATAGAAATAAATATGAGAGAATTGATATGATAGAAGTGTCAAATAAATGTTATATGTTCTTAGAATTATAAGCTGAAAAGATATATTGCAATCATTGCTAATCGAAGCTTTAGAATCAGACGTTTTATTACTTCCCATGAAAAGATACTATCACTCTAATTTCTTGAACACGCTATCACTTTAATTTGTTTAGGCAACATGAATAACAAGATAATACCAGTCGAAAACTTCGAGACATCCAAAGTTTAAATAACTTTCGTCATACTGCTAGTTAAAAGAGCAATTTTGCTATCCATAACATGTATCCAGAGATCATTTGCCACTCATTTTTAATCACTATTATTTACCGTTAAAGAACAATACAAAGGTATATTTGCTAGTTAATATTGCTAAAAGTGTCTTTTATATACTTAATCAAGAAGTTAAAATTTTCGTTAGTTTTGCTAAAAAAGCGTGTGGCCTAATGATACCTGTTAAATTTTGGGGTATTAATCTGTGGCAAACATGTCATTCTATCAATTGCTAATGGCTTTCAAGTTATGTTCAGTGCAGGGTTATTACAGGGGTTAATCATGGACAAAGAATAAGAGGTTTAAAGTTCCAAGATGCTCGTTTCTGCTGAAGTTATTTCTCATTTCTGTTGATGAGTCATTTATAGCCGTTAGAGGGGTCTTAGTGTAACTTAATCTCCTATTTAATAAGTCCCTTAATCTAGGGTTATAAACACTCGTGTGTGCAGTAATTTCTCACACACTCTTCTTTTCTCTTTGATCATTTCACTTATCTTGTCTCTTTTATGTATTTGTATGATTATTGTCTCATTGACATTAATCTAATCTTGTAACAATTTAGATACTATTGTTGATATAATCTAAGCCGACTATTGAGGCTTAGGTTTGAATAAAAGTTCTTCTGTTTACTTGTTGTTGATACTTTCGTACAATACCAAACTTAGTGTGGAAAGCTCGACGAAATAAGTGTGTGTGTGAAAAGCTCGACCAAATAAGTGTGGATTCGAGTTCTACTTACAATATGTAAGTGTGGGTTACTACCACATCGTACTATATTTCTTGCATGATTTAGCTTTTAACTCTATCCTAACAGTTATATTAATTTTAATAACCTTTTATCTTTCTTTAATAATTGACAAACAATTTTTTATCAAATGATAAAGCTCTTGACAACCACCAAAGAAACTACCAAAATATTAAAGCTTAAGGCAGAAGTATGACGCTATCATACCAAAAAGCGATTGGCCACTGGCTTCAATCAGACGATGTGAGATACTAAGTACTTGCATTAGTTTATACTTTCTTGTCTTGTTCGCAACCTTTGTGAAAAACTTTTTTTTTGAACGGCCAAGCTTATATAACAAACAAGCCTCACAAAGGAGGAATAGAAGTACAAAACAGCAGATCTACAAGAAGGAAATTAAATTTGCAAAAGAAAATAAAGATTACCAGCTAAAACACAAAATAACCCAAACAACCTCCAATCAGGAAAACTACCAAGATACATCACCGACAATAAGATAGAAAACGGTTTCGACTTCCAAGTGATCCAATCGATGGAACTGTTAATTCCCCAGTTGGAAATCCAAATCAATGAAAGAAGTTGGGTAACCTATCTGTCTATAAACCCAAAATAGAAACATCAATAAGCTTAGATAGCTTATTAACAGTGAATTTACCATTCGGGTTAAGCTTCCATCTCCAACCATCTTGCTGCTCGGAAGATAGAACAAGATTCCCAATGAGACGAGAATTTAGGGATAAGCAAAAGAACCAAAGAACCGGACCGGACCGGAACCATGAAGAACCCCGAACTGGAACCAGAATCTGGTCCAGTTCTTGATTTTGAGATTTTTCGGTTCTTGGGTCGGTTCGGTTCCACCGGTTCTCGGTTACAAAACCAAAGAACCAATAATTATAAGAATATGTAATATTTTTATTTCTTATGAAAAATATCAAATCCTATGTAGCATTAAAAAAACCCTAGTAGCATACTTTCAGAAAATTCAAGCCAAAACTCTAAACCCTAATCTTTAATTCACTGAAACATCCACAAATCAATAATTAATCTAAACCTAATAACATTCCAAGATCGTTCAACATTCAAAACTTACATAAATAACTATCATCATTATCAAAACAATAGAAGTAAGTTTTATATTTTATTTTTATTAGCATTCGATTAGCTTTACATGTTCATCATGCTAAAATTTGCTAGCACTTTTATTACGGAGTAATACTTTGTTTATTATCTGTGATCATCACGTAGCCACATGTTCAACTAGACAAATATAGACAAATAATTGTTGATCGTCAAGTTGATTACCTATGTTCTTAAAAAGTTATTTTTTTTAATGTTTTTTATTAGCTTAATTCATTGATGCATGAGGTTTTGTTTTTCCGAAAAGCGGTTCCTACCGGGTAGACCCAAAAGAACCAGAACCGGAACCAAAAACTATATTCGGTTCGGTTCTCGGTTCCTACTTCTTACAAACTTTGGTTCTTGGATCCACCGGTTCGAGACCCATGCTCATCCCTAGACGAGATAGCTCGCTAACTTCATCTAAAGTCCTACCACGTGGGCTCGAACACCACTCCCAATTTCCACCCCAAATACCATCCGACATTGTCCATCTCTCTTTTACACGACAATATTTATTAGATTCAAGGGCATAAAGGCGCAGGAAACAAGAACTTAATGTTTGCCTTGAATCTGCCCAAATATCATTCCATAACGAAGTTTCGCCTCCATTTTTCACATCTCTTACAAAAGAAATACCGAAGGGGACACCAACAGTATCAATGACCTGACCAGAACTAATAACATTTTCCCAAACACTTTTGTGAAGACCTGAACCAATTCTAGAACTCAAACCGCCATCAACACCATAAAACGCTGAAATGACTTTTGCACCAAAGTGCATTCTTATCATTTAAGAATATCCACCACCATTTTTCAAGAAGCCCCAAGTTTTTAGCTCTGAGACTACCAATGCCCAAACCTCCCGATTCACTACTTTGGAGGACATTATCCCACTTAACCCACGAAATTCCGTTTGTCTCATCTTTAAAATCCCAAAAAAAACGCCTTCTAATGGATTCTAATTGTTTTAGAATCATAGTGGGAGCTTTAAATATCGATATATAATAAAGTGTAAACTCCCGAGAACCTTGAGACGTCCACCTATCGAAAGTAGACGAGATTTCCAAGATAACCTAGAGTTAACTTGATCCACCACTCCAAGTCTCAGCTTTCTTTATTTCTCAAACTTTTCCCAACCGGTAAACCCAGGTAACAGAAAGGTATGGAGTCGTGCTGACATTTAATAGAATTAGCAACATTAATCACTTCACTTACATTGACACCAATACCATAAAGTCTACTTTTCGAGATATAATCAATTTTTGTGAAAAACTATATAATAAATTTTCTATTGAACGCGTTTTAAGTTTAAGTGTATAACAATTACTTCATATCATAGGACATTTAAATTTGTAACACATGATTGATGTGTTGCTCAACAAATGGTGTATATTATATCAAGTAACGATGCCAATTGAAAGTTGTAGAATCAACACACAACAGCAACAGCAACAAAGAGAACTAAATGTCAGGCATACACTACTTTGTACCATTCTTTCTCTTCAATTCCAGAAACAGCAAAAGAATTCTAACGACCGATTAAGTCAGTTATGTTTGTATTCTACATAAAAGGATATAATGGTTACAAGAACAAATGGGTTTCAAGAGAGATTCTTGGTAAATTTACCTGTATTACCAACAGAGATGGTGAGAAACACCACTCACGAGTCCTGTACTCTCATGAACCTAGGTTGTTGGTCAATACGCCCTATGACTTCGATCTCTTGCATATCATCAACTCTCTGTGGTGGTGCCTGGAACCTTTAAAGATACTGAAAGCTCATTTCTGCGTTTCAGCAGCCTGCATGCAAAGACGTTAAAAGAAATGAATTAGTATCGTTACCAATGCTATGGTAGCTTTGTTATGTAAACTGGAAGGTAAGATTTAGCATTTTAATACCATTATTGGTTTGAAAGTGGGTTTAAATAATAAGATATGAATCTTTGCACACCAAAAAAGTTTCTCACCGTCTACATTAAAAAACGGAACGCTGCATATATGTAGAAGGTAACAAAACTTCCATTTAAGTACCATGATCAAGTTGACTTAATATACATTAGGCCATTCCATAAACATTAGACCCAAGATAAACAAAATATCCAACACTAATACAAGATCTACATTTGAATAACCCCTAAATCCTAAATATTAAAAATTACTAGAAGCAACAGCAACATGAGAAAATACAAAGGCATGCCCATATTGTTTATTCATAGAAGACATAAGCAACACAATGGATGAAGAAAGTTATTAAGGGACATCATGAACCTAACATAGAAATTTTAACAGAACAAGGGCATGTGTTCGTTACTTGAGAATCCACCCTTTTCTGCCAAGTATAGTGAAATCCCCCTCTTCTTGGGTTTTGTCAAACCCATCCTTAACAAACATATTCAATCAATCCCATGCACATTCCTTCATTACTAATCCCTTAAACAATACAAACCTACGCTAACGCTAATTAGAACTTGAGAGAAATTAATCCAAATAGTTTCACTCAATTTTAGTCTTTACCCGTGTCTGAAGGTATTAGATATAATGCCAAAGATCTGCAGCAAACCCTGAAGGTAGTTTTTATCTAAAATCACTAATCCTGCATTATTGATTGTTCTATATTGTTAACAACGTGATGCTAACAAAAGTAAGGGTTACTATAAAAAGGGAGCCTTTAATTTGAAGTCAGACACATACAGATTATCACAATGTCCACCTTAAACGCTTATCAATGCCCTAAAGGCATACCTAAAACTTGTAAGCGTCGCCCTGATTGTGTAGCTAACGCAAGCATGTACACATATACAATAACTCTGCTTACCCCAAGGCAGCGCGAAGCTAGTGGGAGGACTAGCCGTTGCTTGGCACCCCCAACCAGCCCATCTATATGGAGTTTTAGCCCATGGTCATATACTCATTTTATTAGTTAGCTTATCTTCCACTTGGAATGTCCTAATATTATTTGCTTCATGTTTTCTGTCTAGTATATGTATGTGTTAACAAAGAGTATATGTGTATTCAAACCAACTATTTTATTAATACAACTACCTAGTTAGTTCATAACACAGATACCTAGTAAAATTATGCAAATTTCAAAGGTTTAGTTGATAGGAACACTCAATTAAAACTCTTTTTCATGAAAACGAAACACCATAAAGTACAAGTAACTCACAAGGACATTTCTGCCTATACTTAAGCTATCGAAAAAAGGTTAGTTATAAATTATAACTAACAAGAACAAAGAGATTCGAGTGCAAGTCATACCTCTTGAAGCTTTTGCAGGACTGAATCTTGAAATGCCTTAAATCGAGTAGCATCAACAAGTTCTTCATTCACAGGCTCTCGGGATGTTGGGAAAGCTGCAACTAGCAATGGATTCGAAAAATATCCACACACAGCTCTGGTCGCAGAAACCTGCAATAAAACAAAACCCTTTAAACACAGCTCGAGAAGTTACTTGATATAGCATGACTCAAATTATATTTACTAAAAACTTACAGCTGCTTCTTTAGTAGCCATAACGATTAAGGACGATCCTTTTCTCTTTTTAGTCCTAATAACCACATCTTTTACCTCACCAAATGCTTCAAATATCTCCCTTAGACTCTGCGCCGTATACTCGAAACCAGCATTCTCCCACGAAGCTCTAAGCATCTTCTCTGTATCGTCCACATTATCACGTCCACCGGCGCTACTCCTTTCACCACCCACAGATTCCTTCTTCAAAGGCGTAGACGCTTCAGCTGAATTATTGGCATGCATTTTACGGATTCTATCAGCTTCTTTTTTACGGATTCCATCAAATTCTTCTTTAGATTTCCTAGCAGTAATCTCCTCTTCACTTCTAGCTTTAGCAGTCGTATCAAAAGCATAAATAGAAGCCCGCTCTCTTTGGTCAAGATCAGACCTCATTCTCCTACGCTTGGAGTCATGTTGCAATTCGCGTTGACGTTTCTGCTGTTTTGCTCGAAGCAGATCATCAAAAAGGTTTCTACCCTTTCCATCTTTAAGAATCTGATATGATGTCCGCAGCTTTTGAAAATTGGCAGGTGCATCTGGGTCATCGGGTCTCTTGTCCGGATGCAATTCCAAAGCCTTTGAGCGGTACGCTGTTGTTATATCTTTTTCTGTAAGTCTGAATCCTTGTTCGCCAGATGGCAATCCAAGGACCAAATAATGATCGATGTCAGCATCCATATCTTCTTTCTACCTTGTAAAACAATAAGTAAACAAACAAGTTAGTAACCGTCATGATGAATAAGCTCATAATCTTACAAATTTAAATGTTTTTCTACTCGACCCGAGACCAAACCAAATAAGCTTATCAGCTAATAAGTCGATATAAATCGAAAATTAGAATGATGATACTTAGTTAAAAAAACAATTGTTCAATGAAGATAATAAAAATTTATATACAAAACTTGATGGGTTTCGACATACCCACAAGATGAGAATCTGGTAGTAATTATTGGAGCCAACCACGACCTCGATACACGATCAAACCCTTTCGATCCCTCGCCCTTCTTTTTGTTGTTGTGTGTTTTTATCCGATATATAGATGAGAGGGTGTCGGTTTGATAACTAATCAAAAGGCCAAAAACATATGCTATTGAGTTGGTGTTTGGCTTCTTGTTTTATAAGCGATGTGGGATACTATACCAACATCTAACTATTATCTTTTTTGCAACCTTTGTGAATTGATAAATTTAAGGTGAACATGTTTACTAAATTGCTTTCCTTTTTATGTGAGTGTGTGTTACTAGTTATAGTATAGGTAAACATAACGTTCAATGTGTTTTCAAACACTTTTAGTATTCTTGATTTAACGATTAACTTCATATCATATGATACATTTTCAAGCAATTAACCATATAATCTCTAAAATTAAAAGTTCGTTCATCCAACCAACGTTTAAGAAAAGACTCGATTATTTTTTGTATAATTACCATTTTAACACATTCATTCAAACATTGACTCGTGAAGAGGAGGTCTATTACATACATTCAAACGTTTAAGAACCAACCCGGACATGGACCGAACATTCCGATCCTCGATCTAATGTTTTGGGCCAAACCGGTTTCTAGTCCGGTCCGGTTGTGACCAGTCCAATCCGGTTTTCAAACCGTGTTATTTACCATTAAAGAACAAAATAAAAGGGTACTCAAAAACGTATCAATGAATTAAATTTTCTGTTTGAAACTGAAAATTGTTTCACTAAAGAGGACTATTATATCCAATCTAAAATTTAAACTTAGTTAGAAACAAATTTTAATATTCTTCTTATATTATTGGAAGAAATGGGAAAAAAATAACAAAGTATTAAAACTAGTAATTGAACAAAAGAGAGTATGAAGTAATCATACGAAAATCATTACCAAAATGCCAAGAACGTGTTCTTTTCCTCTTGGTGTTTGGCTTCTTATTTTATAAAGACCCCTTTAATGGCACTTTTCTCCAATCAAGCGATGTGGGATACAAACATCAAACTTTGACATTGTATTCATCTTTCTTTATATTGTTGCATCAGTTTATCGGTTCTCGTCTTGTTTGCAACCTTTGTGAATGATAAATTTAAGGTCAACATGTGTGTTATAGTAAAGGTATATCTAATGTCTAACGTATCGTCAAACACATTTTGTATTCTTGATTTAACGATTTATTTCATATCACATGACACTTAAGTTTATAACACATGATTGATGTGTTGCTCAGCAAATGGTGTAAAATATATCAAGTAACGATGTGAACGGGTCGTTGGCAAACTAATTGGAAGTTGTAGCAACGAGTATAGTTTTCTTAATAGCAAATACGCAATGACTTTGACTCCAGTGAGAATGTTTGATATGGCTTTAATTCTTTAAGCAATTTTTAATGTTTGATATGGCTTGACAAAATACATGTCTGTTCACGTAACATGAATAACATCTAACAAAATACCAGTAGAAAATTTCGCCTCATTTAATGTCAATGAAGTCATCATTTGTTTTCTTACATACCAACCTACTAACAATGCTTTCTTGGACCGGACCAGCCGATGGACCGGACCGAACATATTCGGTTAAGTCCGGTCCTCGGTTCGTGGTATTGGTCTAATTCGGTCTCGATCTGGTTTTTGCCGGTCCGGTCCGGTCTTAGAGCATTACTGATGTATTTTTATATGAAGATCTTGAAGATTTTTACAATATATGATTAGTTATTCTTTTTGAAGATCTTGATTAGTTAATTATGTATCCTAATCATGTAAAAAACAATATTATTTTCACATTTACTTAAGATGAGAAATTTTCATTTGCTTACATTTGTTTTGATACTTACCAATGGACAAATCCTCACCATATATCTATTTTGATCTAATGATAGGGATTAACCTAAGATTTAATATGCTTAACCTTAATTTTTCGAACTATATAAAGCCTTTTCTACTTCTTTTTTCTTTCATTCGCTTCATTTTTTGACACAGTTACTGTGTGTTTTCCTCCCAACCTGCTCTCATCATTTTCCTCCAAAAAGTAGTTATTCCAATCAACTATTACCATTTAATCATCACCAGTTGGATCACCATCACCATTCCGATCATCATCTTATCATCACCTCCCGATCATATCATCCTTTTTTAAGTCTTCTTTTGATTTGAATGAACCGTTTGTTTCAGAAGCTGATTTGATTGATTTTATTGCGGTTGATAATGTTGTTGATCAGTTGTTAATTATGTGGATCAAGTTGTTAAAATTCCTTCTTATTAAGTTGCACACCAAGTGTTTGATGAAATGTGTGAGTGAAAAATGTTTGATAATCTTGTTATCTGCTAATGTAATTCTGCTGATTAATTAAGTTATTAGTTGAATTTTTGCTTTTAACTGCATTTGAATGCTGTTTTTACGTCTGATTGTTGTTTTGAATCTGCTATGTGTGGTTCGTGTAGTATCACTAGTGATATTTGAAGTTGAACTGTATATGTGTATTATCACTAGTGATATTTGTATTATCACTTGTAAAATTTTGTTTATTTGATACTTTTAGTTTATGTTTTAGATTGTGAGTAGCATTAGGTTTTAGTATGATATCATTTTGGGATGGGTGAATGATGAAAATTTGATGCATGGAAGGTGTTTGATAAAATGCCTAAGAGAGGGATGCACAAGTTGAGAAGCAATCACATATTCCTGTTTGTCCATCATTTCATATATAACCAAATCAATAATATTTATTTGAATAAACAAGATTTATGGAATTAATCAAAGTGCACTGTAGTTATTGTAAATGTGTAATCATATCCTATGTTGCATTAGTTGATGCTTATTTTCATTTTTCTGAATGGCGTCCTTTAGAATTATTTTAGTGCGTTTTGTATTTTGCTTTCTCCATCACTTTATATCTGAGGTGATGCAGATTTTATGTACTGTTCGATAATTGCGCAGTGATCTAGAGCTTAAGCCACAAGGACTGCTTACCTTAACAGTCATGAAGGCAAATAATTTGAAAAACATGGAAATTATTAGGAAGTCTAATCCTTATGTGATTGCATATATTCGACCACTTGAAAAGCTCAAAAGTAAGGTTGTTGATTACAACTTAAACCCTGTTTGGAATCATGTAATTTGGTTAATTGCAGAAGATAAGAAGACCCAGTGTGTTGTACTTGAGGTTCGCTTTTCTCTTTTTTGCTTTTCTGTATTGATGGTTTCTCAGTTGTATCATAGGTGATATCACTTGTGATATCACAGGTGTGTCAGCTTTCTTTTATTTTGTTGAATCAGTTGTGGTAATGGAGGATCTTATGATATCACATGCGATATCAAAGTTGTTTGAGCTTCTTCAATTTGTTTTGTGGAGCTGTTGTGCTTTTTTGAACCACAGTTGCAGTTGTTGTTGATTCTTTCGTTTGATAGAGCCGTTTTTTTGTAAATTGCAATCACAAATAGTTTGGTGATATCGTCTCTTTTTACGCCACATACAAAACAAATAAGTATTCTTTTTAATTTGTAATATATCTTGTGATATTTGATTGTTTTTTTGTACATTTTGTATATATTATCACCTGAGATATTTCTCTTTTCAGGTACATGATGGTTTTTGTGCCTTTTACTGCAATTGACAATCACAGGAGTTGTGAAATTGTTAGTTCTTGTCTGCTTAAGAATGAAACTACTGAATCTTGTGTATGGTTACTCCAAGCATTCAAGAAAGCTTTTGTGCGTTATCCGAATATCATTGTAACTGGTCAAGATGGTGCTATACGAAAAACAATTGCAGCTGAGCTTCCTAGTTCCAAGCCCCGTATTTGTCATAAATTAGAAGTTATGTATCTCTTGTGATAAATAGTTGGAAAAACTTTTTATGAGATCTTTGTGAGTTTATGAAATATTTTGTCATTTTATCACTTGTGATAAAGCATGAAAATGATGAAATATTTACATCATTTATTTGTTTACTTGTTTCTGACATGTATCACTTGTGATATTATTCTTTAATTGATATATATGTTGACTTTTTTTTTTTTTTTTTTTTTTGCATAATCGTTATGTTACTCAAAAGCAATGCTTCATTAATCCTATTCTTGTTTGATTTTGAGAATATGTCATGTTTTCATTTTCATAGCTTTCTTCATGAAGTCAACGGTATTTTCAACTGACTTTTTATTAATATCACTTGTGATACTCTAATAAAATTACCAAAAGAATGTTATATATAGATAAACCAAAAGCATTGTTTACAACTGAATAGAAATTACCATTGTTTGCAATTTAAGTAGCAAAAGAAAATTACAATTTAAGTAGGAAAAGAAAATTACTAATTGATGCTTTTGTCTTTATATTTTCTACAACTTTCTTCTTGCCAGCTTTATGAGCATCCTCTTCTTTTGTCTTCTTTCCTACTTCATTCTTTTTAGTTTGCAGCTTCTTCTTCTTCATTCCTCTTATTCTTTTTCTGCAATTGTCTTTGCTTTCTTACATGCAGTCTCGTGGTGTTGGTGGTTGTAGATCCTATTATATCACAAGTGATATCACAGATGTTTCTTTCAGTATTTTTTGGTGGTGTATATGTTTATGTGTTTGTTCTTCGTGTTTTCTAAGCTTAAATGTCTAGCATCGGATTTTGTTAATTTGCTTGGTATTGTTAGTGTTGTCGGTGACGATGTTGTTTCTTTGTTCACTTCTTCAGTTTGACTTGGTTGCTTTTTCGTGAAGGTCTTTTTCCTTTCACCTTTAACCTCTGCTTTTTTGCTTCTTGATAGTTCTCAGTTTATATTCAAATCTGCATAAAATATATACCATGTTAGTGTATGAATAGTTCATTGTTTTTTAATATCATACGTGATATATAAACTGAATAAGTATACGTCATCAAATATCATAGGTGATATGCTACCAATAAGGAATCATTACAACTGTTGTATTACAGGTGATATGCTACCAATAAGTAATCATTACAACTGTTGTATCACAGGTGAATAAGCAATCATTGCAACTGTACTAACAGTAAGTAATCATTGGAACTGATGTATCATAGGTGATATACTACCAACTAATACTAGAGTCAAATACCGCTTTTAAACATATCGAAACATGCCCAATCTATCCATTATGCACATATATCTACCACATATCTAACAAAATCATGTTACAGTCACAATATTTATTTTAGCCTGTTAAGTCTCTCATATTATCACAATAATCATCTAACTTTCACAACAATCCATCAATAAACTATTAAAATCTACAAAAACAGCAAATTGTTCATACTGTAGAATAAATATCCGTGTTTTTAGGGATACCATTATAACATTCTACTGAAAGTATACATACACATTCTACTGAATGTGTATGTATCATTGGTGATATAACACATAAGCTAAATGTTAAATCAAGTACGCCGCATACATTCAGGGTTTTATCACAGTTAATTCTTCTAAAGGAGACATGCTTATACGTTACAATATACCTTTACTTTTATTAATCTCTGTAGATGGAGTCAAAAATTTGATTGACGACCAAACTGCATTTACTCACAGTAAATAGTATATCATCAAAACTTTTAGCAAAAAAAAGTTTAACTATGGTTACAAAACAATAACAATAAAATATCAAAAGTGTTACTATACATTACATATAATAAATCTTAACAAGTAAACAAAAAAACCTATCAAATAAACAAAAGTTTCACAAGTGATAACAAAAATGTCATTAATGATAATACATATATACAATTCAACTTCAAATATCACTGGTGATACTACATGTATGATACTTTTCACTCACACATTTCATCAAACACTTGGTGTGCATCCATGTATACAAAGTGTTTTACTCAGAAACTCAACCAAATGTAAACACTAAAAAAACAACCAAAAGCATGTCACAATCACAATAAAAATCTCACCAAAACAAATTCATTTTTTTGTATCACGTGTATATATATTAATAAACAACTAAAATCAACAAAAAAGCAAAAAAAAAATCTTCATAAACACTATTAAAAACAGAAATATAAGAATAAAATCACAACAAATAGTTAATAAATAATAAAATAATGAATTGGAAGTGCCATACCTATTTTTTTTCCCGGTTTTGATTGCCTTGATTCGTTCATTTTTATGTGTTTTCTTTGATTTTGACGGTTAAAATTGGATGATTTGTGATGTTTTTGTTATATTTTGAAGTTTTCATTTAGAGAGAGAAAGTGTTATATGTGTGTTTTTTTGTGTGAGTAATATTTGTGATAAATGACGTGTGTGTGGGGGTTAGGGGTTGAATGACGAATTTACAATAGTAGTTCCTCCGTGTTTTTCTTCATTAAGTTTTGTCCTTTTGATCCAACGGTGCAGATATGTTCTTTGGTATGCATCAATTTGATGGTAAGCAAAATAAAGGGACTCCACTTAAGATATACTCTACGATTTACTTTTACAATCTACGCTTTTAATTATTTGTAGCAAAACAATTAGATTACTTTTAATAAAACTCATTAGATATAAAACTTTACTTTACACTTGCAAAATAGAGACACTATGTTTATATTTTATTAAGTGCAGCAATTGACAAGCAAACAATAAATATGTGAAAATTCTTGAGTAGTTTTCATTAAAATTAAACAAAGTTCCAATAGGTCTTAAAATTAAACTCCCACAAACAATAAAATCTAGAGGCTGGAAATTGCAAAATTTCCTACATTTTTCACCATGAAACCTTTCTACGAGTTCGCTAAAGCTACCGAGACCGAAATATCTATACTACTTTATAATGCATTTAGGCCTTCTAAAATTAGAAGGCTTAAAAATTCAGACTTTTTTAATTGCTTATTATGGAAAGAGTTCTTCTAACCAAAAATTAAGATAAGGAGCATCAATCATGAGATGACATGTGTCACTTCTTAACAAACTCCAAGCCTAACTTCTAACAAACTCCAAACCTAACTCCTCACCACTAAAAATTAAGATAAAGATCTCTAATTATAATATGACATGTGTCATTTCTCAACTAAAAATTCATCTTTATTTTTAAATTAAAATATCTTTTTATTTACTTATTTTTTTTATAATCTAATTTCACAATATTTTCTAAAATTTTATGCTCTTTAATTCAATATCCATTTTGATATATTTTTGTGAGTTTTTTGTTTTTATATTTTTAATGGGTTTATTTTATTTTAATTCAAAATTTTACAACTTTAACCTTTATTTCATTTATTTCAATTAATATAATCTTGATTCGTCAAAATCATATACTTTTGGGGTAGTGTTTGACGCGTAAGAGATTGCTAGGGTATTTGTATATGCGGGAATAATGATGTCGCGGGAAAGCTACGGAAAAGTTACGGGTAACCTAAACAAACACTTACAACTAACACATATACATTCGAAGTGTTGTGAAACGAATTCACTAAACGGGTAACGCCGCCGCTGTGCGCGGGTACCCGGCTAGTGATAACTTATAGCCAGAACCCGCTGACAGTAACCTGTTCAGAAAACATAGGCCAAAGTTACTATATAGAATTTTTTTGGAGTTTACTATGATCAAAGCTTTTCAGGACTGCAGTTGACAACTATACAGACAAAAATAAAGTGGGCAATTTTGACATATTTACTAATGAATGGGTCGATTCTAGTCAATTGTTGACTTTAACCCACCCATTTCTTCACACAAATCAAACAACTATTGGTGGACTACAAACCTTGAGAATCTTGGTTGTGTAATTATGTAAGCATTTCAGTGACTGACTTCAAATCCAGCCCTTTGTTAAAACTGCAGGATGCAAGAAGTATGTTAGCGGTGATCAAGAATATGAGCATAAATGATAACACGACAAAAGTGTACTAATACCTCTAACCATGTTTAAACACTGCATATACAACTTTACAAGTTGCTAATAAATATATTAAGTACCAAGCATCCTCCAGATGTCTTGTTTAGCAACTAATTACTGAACTAAGCCTAAAAAAGAATCAAGCATGAATGGGTCAACTTGGGTTAGGTTTGATCACAAATACAGTTTAGGAGAAAATGGGTCAAATGGGTCGAAAGTTACCCGAAGTATTATTTATCTCTACAGCCTCCTAAATAGCATAAGTAAGAAATATAAATAACTATTGCATCATATTTGATGCATCAAGTCTTATTAATGAACAATAAGTCAATAACTGGTTTTGGGGTTGGCCAAAACGACCCAGCCGTTTCAACTCGCACTGATAATTTATTACTTTGACCCTGAACCTCTTATGCTCTTATGACATGTTACCCGTTCAAATGTTCACTCGACCCGCCCATCTTGCCAGCTCTACAATGTATTGTAAATCATTAAAGATAAAGAGTACTCACTAATACAAAGTATCCCCACTGAGATCAACCTTCTTAGTAATCCAGGCTGGTGCTTTGTTCAGTAGAACCTCGAGGTGCTCTTCAATCTCTTCTGCTCAAAGAAATAAAAAGTTTGATTATGAACGTAATAATAAACATATTAATATCAGATTAGACAAAATACGACAAATTTGTGCATACCCCTTTCCACGATGTCCAAGTTATTCACCAAGATTTTGTAAACAAGTTCGCTTTGTGTGATAAAAGAACATTGTGTAGATCGAGATACGTTGTGAATTGTCTCAACAATATCATTTAAGCAATCAGATGTAGGTTGAAATGCTTTTAATCTAGTTTGTGCAATGACATCATTTTCGGAAGTTTCTTCCACTTAACAGCAAAATAGTAAATTTCTTAGGAGCTTTAAGAATGTAAATGAATGTAACATGTACACGTGCACCGTGAATCATATATGGTATCACAATGTCAAGCTAGAATCAAATATTGACCTCAAGGGTGACTCGCAAAAGCTAAAACTGTACCTTTGCAGAAGGATCACCTGCAGAAGTGGTTTTTCCCTCCAAAAGTTCACCATCATCATCATTCAAGAAATTCAAGGACCTCTTTGTGAATGAACTGTTTGTCATTGCTTTCTGGCTAAGCATGCTCTTTAGCTTCTTATCCTCAGTAGGCACTGATCTCTTTGGAGTTGACAGGTCAGGGGTTTCAACACTTTTCTCCTTAGGTATCAACGGAATTTTCATCGGTGTCTCTGCATTAACAACTTTAATAGGGGAAGGTGATACTGGAGATGGTAAGAGTTCAGTCTTTGCTGAAAAGCGTTTCTTAAAAGATGGAGGCAAATGGGAAGGGTTAAGTAGCTCAGCTTCAGCGATATTAGGTAGTGTTTCAATTGATGACTCCTCAGGCAAAGCGGGAACAGAAACTGTGATCTTTCTTTGGTTAAATAGCTCAGGAAGTTCAGCCTCATGTACATCAAAATCCTGTTACAGTTGAAACTCGTTAGCATAATAAGAAAAGATTTTCCTTTAATGTGTTGATTTTAGAGAGCAAGATAACTGGGTCAGGTTTATAGGTTTGGGTTAAAACAAGTTTTATTTTAGGAGCCAAAACAGACTGCGACGAATCGTTTTAACCCACAACCATTATATTTTGATCTAATTAGGTATGATATATGTCTCACGTGGCTCCTATGTAGGTTTGTTCCTGATATCAAGAATTCATTTTTAATCATAAAGAACAAAATAAAAGTGTATTTGCAATTAAATATTGCTAAAAGAGTAGTTTAGATACTAAAACGATGACTGATAATTTTTGTTAGTTTTATTTTAATTAAAAAAAAAGAGTAGTTTAGATACTAATGCGATAACTTATAATTTTTGTTCGTTTTACAAAAAGGCTCAATGACTTTAGTTTTTGTTAGTTTTACTAAAAGGCTTGTGTTTCAATAACTATAAGTTAAAAATTGCTTAATGCACATTTTAACTCCAAAACTAACATTTACACTTTTTTTTTAGAAACACATTTTAATACCTTTTTATCTTTCTTCAAAATTTCCAGTAAATTATCATTTAAGTGAAAATCTGCTCGTCACATTGAAAAAAGTAACAAAATATTAAAACTAGTATTTGGAACAAAAGTATGAAGTTATAATAACAAGAATATGTACTAGTCATTCAATGTTTGGCTTCTGATTTTAAAAGGATCCTTCCACTGGCCATTGGCTTCAATCAAGCAATGTGGGATACCAAGGTTAGGTTTAGTTGAGGGAAAACAACCTTGTTTTCCACAAAATGTTTTGTGAAAAACAAGGAAAACAGATATCGCGTTCAAATCAATGTTTTCCAACAAAATGTTTTGTAAAACACAAATCCCCTATTTCCTAACTTAACAAATAAAATTACAAAACAAATTTTAGTTGTTTTACTTGTCTTCCTTTGTAACCCTCAACCCTCCCTCCCTCCCTTTCTTCAAAATTGAAAATAGAAATATCAATTAAATGCATTTTTTATATTTTCAAGTGTTTGTGGATATTAGTTCCCCTTTCAAATTTTTACAAAACTAAAGATTATAAACAAGAGAATTTGTTCTCCAATTAAACGCACCCTAAGCATTGCACTAGTTTTATGGTTTCTTTTGTTGTTTGCAACCTTTGTGAAATAATACATATTCTGTTGACAAAATGCCTACTTGTTCACGCAACATGAATAACATTTAACATAATACCATCATTCTAACCAAGGCACTTGATCATCCCAATGTTAGGCAAAAATGCATATATATCCCTCCCAAAATGAATAATTGCATATATATCCTTTGTACAATTTTTTTATGCAAATAATACAATGATTTTTCTGCATTCTTTGGATATATATGCAATTTTGCATTTTCAAGAGGATATATATGCAAAAGCCCCTTTATGTTTTAACGATATAGTCTTTAAAAAACTCTTGGGTAGTGGTATTGTAGTACTTTCAAAACCTTAAACTTTCGCCAAAAAGGGTAAACTTTGTTCAAATTTGACATAAACTTCCATAATCACATGAACACTAATATAGGCACATGACAAACGGAGTAGAAATACAAAGAAACAACGACCTTATGATATAATAAAATAGAAACTTGATCATCAACACTTTTAAGTCATTAAACTTGTCTCATAAATAAACCATTGTTCATATAATTCAGCGAAAAACTATCCAAAACTCGTGGACTATAACCGAAAAAGGATACGGTTTTCACACCCAAGAGTAAAAGTAACAACGGTTACCAGTGTCGCCTTTTTTTACCCGATAAATACAAGCACTTACCATGAGGAATTCACACATGGGTGTAAAATTGATCACCTACTCCCATTTTGCACTCGACATATGTACAATGCTTTATCCCATCACCTCGCTTGGTTCGAAACCTCTATTTTACTTATAGGTTCATGTCTACACTATTTTATAACTGATAACACGTGAAAATTACAAATACTCATTAATTTATGTGAAAATATTAAAAAAAAAATTATGATCTCAAAAAATTTGAATAATATTTTAATATTTGAACTTTGAAGTCTCA
The DNA here is from genome assembly GCA_019973895.1 of Chrysanthemum seticuspe. NCBI lineage: Eukaryota > Viridiplantae > Streptophyta > Magnoliopsida > Asterales > Asteraceae > Chrysanthemum > Chrysanthemum seticuspe. Next base: position 19,469,752 of record BPTQ01000004.1, on the reverse strand, counting down.
TCATAATCATGCTAGTTTCATGTTAAATGAGCAATTTTGCTATAAAAACATATCAAAAGTTCATTTGTCACTCATCTACACTACATTATAAAGCATTTGAGACTTTCTATTAAAGGAAGTCTTAAAATTTTAAAACCAAAAACATTACTATAAAAGGAAAAGTAGAAAATGAATGTAAAATTTAAGTCTCATTAAAATCATATGTAACCGCCCTCCAATAATAATACATTTCAATGGAATTGTTTATAAGAAAAGTTCACTATAGTTAAACCACCAATTTAATGATAAAATTTGAAAAATAAAAATGTTTACCATTTACTCTATTAATAATTTAGACTATCTACTTTTGAAAAACATTTATCTACTACTTTACAATAAGAAAGTTTAAAATAAAAAACATTTGCTTGCCAAAAAAATAGTTATCGGGTACCCACCGCCGCATTGCGCGGGTACCCTTCTATCTTTATAACCACTCTTATTTATCAAAATAAAATTATATCTACCATTAAACATTGCTAATAGTCTATTAAAGATAAGTAACGAGTTAAATTTTCGGTAAGTTAAAATTTTTATATGTCATTTAGATTTCAGCTTAAAATATACAATTTAATTTTAACTTTAATGTAGAAACAAATTTTAATAGCTTCTTACTTTTTTTCAAACTACCAACAAATTTTCACTAAATGAATATTTGGTGATAGTATAAAAAAAAGTAAAAAAATATTAAAACTAGAATTTAACAAGACAAAAGTATGAATCTATCCAAAAAGCCAAGAACATGAAATACTCTATTTGGTGTTTGGGTTCTTATTTTAAAAGGATGGGATACCTCCATTGGACATTTGGTCCAATAAAACGATCTGGGATACAATATACAAACATCTAATTTTTACATTCTATTTTTTTTTTTTTTTTTTTTTTTTTTTTGTATTAGTTATTTAATTTGAAACCTTTGTGAAAATTGTTTTGTTTTTAACGTGTATAGGTAAATCTAACGTCCAATGTATTTTCAACCACTTTTTGTATTCGTGATTTAGTGATTTATTTCATATCATAGAACATTTAAGTAGGTAACACATGATTGATGTGTTGCTCAACACATGTGTAAAGTATATCAAGTAACGACGTGAACGTGTCATTGGCAAACTAATTGAAAGTTGTAGCGACGAATATAGTTTCTTTAGTAGCATAATCACCTTGACTCCAATAGGATTTAACTCTAATGGAACTTGAACACGCTATCACTTTAATTTAATTCTGGAGGCAACTTTTAATGGATATTTGATATCGCTAGACAAAATACATGCTTGTTCACGCAACATATAATACATAACCAGTCGAAAACTTTAAGTCGCCATTTGTTTACTAGCTTTTGTCATACTGCTAAGTTAAAAGAGCAACTTTGCTATAAAGAACACATACCAAGATATCATTTGCCACTCATTTTTAATCAATCTTATTTACCATTAAAGAACAAAATAAAAGTGTATTTGCCACTAAACATTGCTAAAAGTGTCGTTTAGATTTTCTGTTAGTTTTGCTAAAAGGAGTTTGTCCTAATGATACCTAACGTCACATGTATATCCGGACTGCAAACATGACAAACAAAATAGAAACACACACAAACTACGACCTTATGCTATAATATCACGAAACTATATATATCATAAAGCACTTTGGATCATTAAACTTGTTTCATAAATAAACAATTCTTCCTATAAATCGAAAAAAATAATAATAATAAAATAAAATAAAAAATTAAAAAAAATCCTATACTTTACATCCAAAACTTGTGGACAAGAGAACACAAATAGGATCTCGTTTGATTTTTAAAGAGTAAAGCAACAACAGTTACCAGTATTGCCTAAAAGTTACCAGTATCGTCTTTTTGACCTGGAAGATACAAACACTGACCATGAGTCCAACCATGAGGTATTTAGATAATAGTTACCAGTATCGTCTTTTCGCCATCATCATCATTCAAGAAATTAAAGGACCTCTTTGTGAATGAACTATTTGTCATTGCTTTCTGGCTAAGCACGCTCTTTAGCTTCTTATCTTCAGTAGGCACTGATCTCTTTGGAGTTTACAGGTCAGGGGTTTCAACACTTATCTCCTTAGGTATCAATGGATTTTTCATCGGTGTCTCTGCATTAGAAACTTGGATAGGTTTCTCGTGCTTGACTGGATCCAAAGTTGAGCTAAACGCAGAATTGTTATCAGTTTTGATAGAGGAAGGTATAACTCGTAACTTGTAAGCATAATCAGCAAAGATTTTACTTTAACGCGTTGATTTTAGAGAGCAAGATGACTGGGTCAGATTTATAGGTTTGGTTACTGGTCAAAGTGGGTTCAGGTTGAAACAAGTCATTTGTTAGTAACCAAAACAGATAGCGACGAATCGTTTTACTCCACAAACATTATATTGTCTGTTTGAAGTCTTTTACAAGCAGTTAATGTCTCAATTCAATTTACTATACTTTGGATGACTTCCAACCCGTTCGACCCTTTAAACCCATTCCGCATATAGCTAAGTCCATGGTCAGCAGGAAAGAAGATCAATCTGGTGTGGGGTCGCAATTCAAGATCGTGGTTCGCTAGGTGTCTAAAATTAAGTACAGTTAGGGGTAGGTACATTTCGGATCGATTTGTCATAAATCCAAACTTCCTAATAGATCTAACGATTTTCCATTTGCAAAACACTTTTTTTTTAAGTAGTATACCGGTGACAATGATATAGTTTAAGTAGTGGGTGAGAAATCCGCCACAACGTTTCAACATTGTTTGTAAAGAAAAACTTATATTTAATTTTTTAAATATAAATGAGGTGTTACGTTCGATGAATTTATTCCGTCGTTTTGGGTCTTTTTAAAAGCGATTCGTATAACATGAGCCCGTTTGGCCCATACGCGCCCGTTTGGCCCATAGCCCGTTTGACCCGTAGCCCGTGCCCGCCCGACCCACCCATTTTGCCACCTCTACAGTAATCAACATTGCTAGTAATCACCGAACTAATACTATTAGTGACCATTAAAGAACAAAATAAAAATGTAGATACTTAATCAATGAATTAAATTTTTCGTTAGTTTGAAATTGAAAAATATCCCATTAAGTTATTGTGACCTCTGTTGCAAAAATCGGTCTAGGCGGCCTATTAATCGCCGATTAATCGCTAGGCGGTGATTAACCGTTCCGATTTTCATTAATCGGCCTTATTAATCAGTTACTGACAAAAATCGGATAAAAATCGGATTAATCGGCCTAGGCGGCCGATTAATCGGCCAAATCAGAGAAAATCGGATAAATCGGAAAAATCAGTTACGGGTAAAAATCGGCAAAATCGGAAAAAAATCGGTAAAATCGGAAAAAATCGACCAAATCGAAAAACAAATCGGCTAGATCGGCAAAATCGGGCATATAGTTTCAAAATTTTATAATTTTATATATAAAAAATCCAATCCGATTAATCCCCGCCTAACCGATTAATCGCTAGGCCCTACCCGGCCGCCCAGCTACCGCCTAACGATTTTTGCAACCTTGATTGTGACATTATATTTGTCATTTTAATTTCACACCATTAATATAGTTACCACTGCAACTTTAACTTCATATCAGCTTTAACTTTTATAAAATCAATCATCAAACTAATACTAATAGACTATTAGTAATAGTGATCACCAAACAGACCAAATAAACAATAAAGAAGGCTAACAACTATATGTTGCAAAATCTGGTTCAAGGTCCATTACGCTAGAAAATAAGTTGATTACACGTGAAGACGAGGTCTATTACGTATAATCTAACATTTAAACTTATTTTAGAAACAAATTTTAATATTCTTCTATCTTTTTTTCCCCAAAACTTACAACAAAGTTTTATCAAATAAAACTCATCGCAAGATATGGTAAAAAAAAAGTAACAAAGTATTAAAACTAGTAATTGAACAAAAGAGAAGTGTGAAGTTATCATACCAAAAAGCCAAGAACATGTAGTGCTCCACTTGGTGTTTGGTCTCTTATTTTATAAGGATCCCTTTAATGGCTCTTTTCTCCAGTGAAGCGATGTGGGATACAAACATCTAACTTTGACTTTGTATTGATCTTTATATTGTTGCATCAGTTTATGTTTTCTGGCTTGCAGCCTTTGTGGAATGATAAATTTAACGTGATCACAGTTTTAATTGCTTTTTTTTTTTTTTTTTTTTTTTTTTTTTTTTTTTTTTTTTATGTGAGTGTGTATTACTGACCACAGGATTGGTAAATCTAATGTCTAATGTATCTTCAAACACATTTTCCAGAAAAACGACAATTTCCAGAAAGAAAAAAGTGCATTTCGTGACTCAAAATTGGGTGTGACGGTGTGACCTGTGTCACACCTGGCTCCCATGTAGATTTGTCCCGATATCAAGAAATCATTTGTCACTAGCACTCTTATTAAACCATAAAGAACAAAATAAAAGTGTATATGCCATTAAATATTGCTAAAAGAGTATTTTAGAAACACATTTTAATACCTTTTATCTTTCTTCAATGCTACCAACAAATTTTCATCAAATAAAAACCTGGTGGTAGACTTGAAGAAAATAACAAAATATTAAAACTAGCAATTAGAACAAAAGTATGAAGTTAACACACCAAGAATATGTACTAGTCAATTAGTTGTTTGGCTTCTGGTTTTATAAAGATCCTTCTATTGGCCATTGGCTTTGATCAAGCAATGTGGGATACAATATACAAACATCTAATCTATAGATTGTACCAAATTATATATGCATCTATTTAATGTTGCATTTGTTTATGCTTTCTTGTCTTGTTTTCAACCTTTGTGAAGTAGTAAATATGTTGAACACGTTTAACGAGTTATTTCATATCATAGGACGGAAACTTAACACTTTAATTTGTAACACATAGTTGCTGTCTTGGTAAGCAAATGGTGTAAAATATATTAAGTAACGATCTGAATGTGTCGTTGGCAAACCAATTGAAAGTTGTAGCGACTTATATAGTATTATTAATAACAAACACACAATCACTTTGATTCCGACGGGACTTGAACACACTATCACTTTTATTCTTGGGGCAATTTTTAATGCATGTTTGATACCTCGCTAGACAAAATGCCTACTTGTTCACACAACATGGTTAACAATAGTGTATAGCAAGGGTGATGACATATGGGTTGATGTGCGGCTGAAACATGGTTTACGCTTGGTGCTTGCAAGGAGACTTGAAGATGGTTGGTATTTATTTGATGACTTCAAATTAAGCAAAGAGCCACATTGTAAATCTAATTTGGAGGTACATCAACAGTTTCATGTTAATCGACAAGACGCGGGTTCACAAGTGAAAACGTGGGATCGAGGAATCAAGATTGTTAGAAGCAACACCTTGAGGACAAGGTGTTTTTTTTTTTGTGCCCGGACTAATGATACGATCCAGATTATTAGTATATTATAATTACTGAATAAGTATTATTAGTATTTTAACTAATAACTAGATATGGTTTATTTTTAAATAAGATTATGAGGTGACTTGTTTCGGAAGAATAAGGTTAATATATATAGAAGTTTAGGGTTGTAATCTTATTATGAAGAATGAATATCAAGTATTGATTTGTTAGTCAATTGGGGGTCGGTTTATCTCATTAATATAAACCATCGGGGGATTGGTTTATCCCATCAATATAAACTATTTATCTTGTTCCGTTCTTTTTATCTCTACATCGAATTGGTTTGTATCAGAATTGAAACCTTGTCAAAATTGTTTGACCTCAAAAGTCAACCATCACAAGAGTGTCAAATATCCATCTTTACATTGCTATTATGAGCTGATAGTATCGTATAACGTTTGCTTTAACTATTCATGAAGCCCCTGTCAAACTATTCCCTAAATTGGTCGTTCCCTTTTTTTAAGAAGGAAGCATCAGTATGAATGTATTTGTACCTAGTAATATTAGTTATTGTATTAGTGCTCCATGCCCAATTGACCAATTGCATTGGTTCTTTTATGACAAGTTTTATGAGATTTTACCCAAATTTGTATTACTCCCTCCGTCCCTAAATAAGTGTCCAGTTTGACTTTTTAGAGTCAAACTGGTTCAACTTTGACCATAAATATTTTGTTTGTGTTATATAATACTTGATGAAAAACTATACCAATGAAAAATACACTTAAAACCCAATCAATTCATATATTTTGCATCAAGTATTATATAACACTCGCAAATATATATAAGGTCAAAGTTGATCCAGTTTGACTCTGAAAAGTCAAACTAGACACTTATTTAAGGACAGAGGATAGGAAAAGTTTGACCCCTTTTAAAGCTCGAAAATGACCACATTTGAGAAAAGAAATAAAGGAAGGCCACTATTCTTAATACCTAAAAGCAAGGTTGTCAAGATCGGGATCCTACCCAGGATCGTTTTTGTCTTGGCAAGATCGTGATCGTAAGATCGGATCGGGATCTTAAGATCCTATTCTAATGTTATTTCTTAATAGTTTATGTAATATTATACAAATCTACAAATTCTAATACATTATAACCACAAAATACTATGAATGTTTCATATAAATGTTGTCCTAAATTATGATTATAAAATGTTTAAAAAGATTAACATGTTGTTTTTTGAATTCTACAAATAAACAACCCATAAATTTGTAGTTTTTTAGTTTGTAATCCGAGAAGAGTAAGATCGGATCGGATTAGATCGTAAGATCGTATGGTCAAGATCGGGATCCTATAAGATCTTAAGCTTGCAAAGATCTATGTAGGATCCGGATCGTTTTTGCTTTACAGTATCGTAAAATCGTAAGATCCTAAGATCAGGATCGGGATCCTGACAACCTTGCCTAAAAGCCTAAACATTTATATTTTTTTTAGAAACACATTTTAATACCTTTTTATCTTTCATTCAAAGTAACAAAATATATAAAAATGTGCTAGCAATCTCAAAAAAAGTAACAAAATATTAAAACTAGTAATTGGAACAAAATTATGAAGTTATCATACCTAAGAATATATACTAATCATTAACTGTTTGGCTTCGGATTTTATAAGGATCCTTGTACTAGGCATTGGCTACAATCAAACGACGTGGGATACTAGTTATTGCATTGATTTATGCTTTCTTGGCTTGTTTGCAACCTTTGTGAAAGGGAAGTGATTTGTACACCACTTCTTTTTTGCCATCCACCACTAAATTACATCAGTGATGCATACAGTACAACACTGCTATGCATGTTTTAGTGGTGGATGGGAAAAAAAAATGGTGTACAAATCATCTCCCTTTGTGAAATATAATACATATTCTGTTGAGCACGCTTAACGATTATTTCATATCATATGACACTTACACTGTTTTCTTGAGTTTTCTTATTAAAGAAAAGTAAAATAAAAACTTTCCTCCCAAATTTTGGAGGAAACGCTTTATTTTAGGCTGCCGAGTAAGGGCACCCAATCCCTTCCATTTTCTCTGTCACGTCAACTTTCTCTCTCCAACGACCTTCAGGCGATTGGGTGCCCCAGTAAGGACGACCATGATCAATTTTTTTTAATTATTATTATTATTTAAAAAAAAAACATTTTTAACATAAACTAAAATTTTATTAATAATTAAAATGTTACAATACCAAATAAAAACAATAATATATTAAATATAAAAACGATACGAAATACATAAATCATAAATCTAATCTGAATGCTCCCCGCATGCAAAGTCATACGAGGGAGTCCGATAACCGGCAAATTCCTCGATGCGAGCCAAATCTTCCTGGTCTAGCAGAGGTTCCCCAAAAAAAAATGGCAGTCGAAGTTGATGCACCTACATCATCTTTTTCGTTCTCCCGATAGCTCCAATTGATTTTGGTGCTGATGTCGTTCGATACCTTTTGAACACACCGCCACAAATAGTCAGCAATCTCGTCATCTTTGTGGGCTTGATCCTTCAAAAATTTGTCGATCACAGCTTTTCGTTCAGGCGTAATGTCGTTGCAACTCTTGTAGTTTTCTCTCATCTGTTGCTTCTCTGCCCTTGCCAGCTCAAACAGATGGATAACGTCTATAATAGTGTTTTTTCGAGCCACATCATCTTCTTCGCATTGTTTGTTAACGTACATTTTCATATATTCAACGGAATGGAGGAGACGGCAAGCCATAATAAATCTTGTGTTGAGATGTAGTTTGAGTTTGAATTGTGTGAAATAGATTTGTGGGTTGAAGTGTGTTTGTATTGTGTATTTATAAAGGTTCAATTTTTATTTTTTTTAACCGTTATGCATGCAACGGTTATATTCGAAAAAGTAGAAATTTTAGTCGATCGTGTTGCCGACCAAGTTGGTTTCCAAAACTCACTCGATCGACTAGCTACAGTAACGAGATCGAGTAGAAATCGATCGTGTGAACGATCGTATGCCCTAACTGCATCGAACCTTAATATTGAATAAAATAACACTAAGTTTCATTCCATTTCCTTTTCTTTTCCTCCTTATCTGCTACTCAAGAACACACCCTCCTATGTTTTATTTTCATTTACTTTCATTTTCTTCCTTAACCCAAAGTCGAGAACACACTGTTAAGTTTGTAACACATGGTTGTTGTCTTGTAAGTAACGATCTGAATGTGTCATCGCCAAACCAATTGAAAGTCGTAGCGACGTATATAGCTTTTCAATAGCAAATACGGAATCACTTTGACTCCGATGGGACTGGAACACATTATCACTTTGATTTAATTCTTGAGGCAACTTTTAATGTTTGATATGGCTTGGCAAAATACATGCTTCTTCACGTAACATGAATAACATCTAACATAATACGAGTATAAAACTTTGTCTCATTTATGTTCAATGAAGTCATCCATTTGTTTTCTGTATCATGTACCATCATTTCTAACCAAGTGTTTGATCATTTATGTTATAACGACATCTTTGATAAATTCTTCGATAAAATTATTCTAGTACTTACAAAACATTACATTTTTACAAAAAAAAGGTTAAACTTTGTTCGAATTTGACATAAACTTCCGCAATCATATGAACACTAATATAACACACATGACAAACGGAGTAGAAATACAGAGAAACTACGACCTTATGATATAATAAAATAGAAACTTGATCATCAACACTTTTAAGTCATTAAACTTGTCTCATAAACAAACCATTGTTCATATAATTCAGCGAAAAACTATCCAAAACTCGTGGACTATAACCGAAAAAGGATTTGGTTTTCACACCCAGGAGTAAAGTAACACTTACCAGTGTCGCCCTTTTTTACCGGGCATATACAAACACTGACCATGAGGGATGAACACATGGGTGTAAAATTGATCACTTACTCCCATTTTGCACGCGACATATGTACACGTGAAAAATACAAATACTCATTAGCTTATGTGAAAATACAAGAAAGAAGTATGATCTCAAACAGTTGAATAATATTTGAAGTCAAAGTGGTTTCATTCATTATCATGAAATACTGTAATTTGATTATACCAACAACTAAGTAGCTTTAATTAGTTTTGCTTCACGACATTGGTTCATAGTTTAAATACAGCCGTGAAGTATGATAAAAGTAAGCAAATGAACTTTCTCATGAAGTTAATCATAATAAAAAGCCAAGAACATGTAAGGGCCCGTTCGGTTTGCATTAATGGGAATGAGACTATGACTTTCAAAGTCATAGTCGGTGTTTGTTTTGTTTTGTTTTATGGGCCCGGTAATGAAATAAGTATATCATAGTCATAGATTCATTACACACCAATTTGGTGTCTATGAAATCCATTCTCGTGGACCATTTTTTTTCCACTACAAAATTAAAATATCTATACACTTTTTCATACCATATTTTATCAACCAAACATAAACAATCGTAATGATACACTTTTTCATACCCATTATCATTCCACCTCATTCCAAATCCGATACACATTGTCATTCCTGGCAACAAACCAAACGAGCCCTAAGACTATCTTTATCAACAACCTATCACAACCCAATCTCTTAATAAAATATTATTTTCTCTTTCTTCCACCTACACAACCAATACATACAAACAATCTATATTTTTTTACCATTTATCAACAACCTAACCCAACTAATACATACAACCAATCTATTCTTTTATAAAATCATAAGTATTAAAAAGAAAAAAGAAAAAACAAGTAGCCATTCACCGGTTGCCATGTGGCAGATTGAAGGTTGTCAACCTAGATTGCTTTGTGACCTTGGTTGATGGAAAGATTTGATGAGTTTTATTAAAATATTGTTATTTTGGTATGGTACACCCAACCGATTGGGTTGCCAACCCATGGATAAACATAGTCTAATACTACAATTGGTGTTTGGCTTCTTATTTTATATGGATCTCTCTATTAGTCATTTGATACAGAAAAAACGATGTGGGATACTATATATAAGCATCCATGTGTTTCTTGTCTTGTTTGCAACTTTTGTGAAATGATAATTTAAGGTGAACATGTTACTAAATTATTTCCTTCCTATGTGGGTGTGTGCAGGGCTGAGCATCGAAGACCAAAAAACCGACTAGACCGAAAAAACCGACTGGACCGAACGAAGCGAAAAACCAACGGTCCGGTCTCGATTCTAACTTTTTTCTTATTTCGGTCTCGGCCCGGTTTGGTCCGGTCTCGTCCCGTCCCGTTTTATGTACAAACCGACCAATAAAGCCATCTTGGACCGGACCAACCCAGACCGGATCGAACACATTTGGTCCGGTCCTTGCTTCGTGGTTTTAATCTAATTCGGTCTCGGTCCGATCTAGGTTTTGCCGGTCCGGCCCGGTCTTAGACCGATGCTCAACCCTAGGTATGCGCTACTGATCATATGATTGGAAAATCTAACAACCAATGTATCTTCAAACATAATTTTAAGAAAAAACCACAATTTTTATTTTAAAAAAAAATCGCACTTCTTGATTCAAAATTGGGTAATGATATATGTCTCACCTGGCTCCTATGTAGGATTTCAAGAATTCATTTGTCACCCACTCTTTTTAATCATAAAGAACAAAATAAAAGTGTATTTGCAATTAAATATTGCTAAGAGAGTAGTTTAGATACTAAAACGATGACTGATAATTTTTGTTAGTTTTATTTTAATTGAAAAAAGAGTAGTTCAGATACTAATAAGATAACTTATAATTTTTGTTAGTTTTACAAAAAGGCTCATAATTTTAAGATAACTTTAGTTTTTGTTAGTTTTTGTGTTTCAATAACTATAAGTTAAAAGTTGCTTAATGCACATTTTAACTCCAAAACTAACATTTACACTTTTTTTAGAAACACATTTTAATAACTTTTTATCTTTCTTCAATATTTCCAATAAATTATCATTTAAATGAAAATTTGCTGGACACGTTGAAAAAAGTAACAAAATATTAAGACTAGTAATTGGAACAAAAGTATGATGTTATAATAACCCGAATATGTACTAGTTATTCAACGTTTGGCTTTTGATTTTATAAGGATCCTTCTACTCGCTTCAATCAACCGATATGGGATACTACTTATTGCACTAGTTTTATGCTTTCTTATGTTGTTTGCAACCTTTGTGAAATAATACATATTTTGTGGACAAAATGCCTACTTGTTCATGCAACATGAATAACATTTAACATAATACCGTCATTTCTAACCAAGGCACTTGATCATTTATGTTATAACGATTATAGTCTTTGACAAACTCTTGGGTAGTAGTACTGTAGTACTTGCAAAACCTTAAACTTTCGCCAAAAAGGGTAAACTTTCTTCTAATTTTGACATAAACTTCCACAATCACATTAACACTAATATAGACACATAACAAACGGAGTAGAAATACAAAGAAACTACGACCTTATGATATAATAAAATAGAAACTTGATCATCAACACTTTAAGTCATTAAACTTGTCTCATTAACAAACCATTGTTCATATAATTCAGCGAAAAACTATCCAAAACTCGTAGACTATAACCGAAAAAGTATACGGTTTTCACACCCCAAGAGTAAACTAACAACGGTTACCAGTGTCGCCTTTTTTGACCCGATAAATACAAGTACTTACCTTGAGGGATGCACACATGGGTGTAAAATTGATCACCTACTCCCATTTTGCACTCGACATATGTACAATGCTTTATCGCATCACCTCGCTTGGTTCGAAACCTGTATTTTACTTATAGGTTCATGTCTACATTATTTTATGACTGATAAGACGTGAAAATTACAAATACTCATTAGTTTGTGTGAAAATATAAAAAATTATGATCTCAAACAATTTGAATAATATTTGAATATTTGAAGTAGCGGTGTTCATCGGTTCGGTTTTCGGTTTTGTAGGTTGTATGGTTTGATTTCTTCGGTTTGAAAATTTTCAAAGTCAAAACCAAAATCGAACCAAACCAATTATAAAACGGAAAAACCCAAACCATACATCAAATTAGAATTCGGTTTGGTTTGGTTAAACCAAGAAAACCGAATTCAGGTAAATTTCAAAATATAATCTTTAAGGCACAAATAAAAACCTGAAAGTTAAAATAAAATTAACAAGTCAAAAGCTCTCACTAAGTGCTCAAGGAAATCAACAAAACAATTTAAGAAACCAACAAGTTTCAGAACTTAACGAAATAAATGAAAGTGATAAAATGTTCTTCAACCAAAGTCTTTGAAAGCCTTATTAGCTTGAATATTCCATCTTCAAGCATCTAACCCCAATTGCAAATTCACTCATCTTCACTGATGTTTGCATTTGATCTTGTTTTCATCTCTCGAAAAGCAATGAAAAATAAATATGTGTCAAATGTGTATATAAGATACATACATAAATAAAAAGGTCATGCCTATAAAGAATGGAAACAGTAAGTTACCATCTTCAAAATTTTCAAGGTCATCATTGTGTTCTTCGAGATTCACTGCAACATCACCTGAACGAACCCAAATCTTTATAAATATAATTTTAAAAAAAATATGTGAATAGAGATTTGTTTTTTTCATTTTGGTTTGGTTATATATTTGTCAAACCCAAAACCAAACCAAACACCAATTAAATACTTCAGTTCGGCTTTAAACCAAACCATGCACCAATAAAAAATTTCGGTTCAGTTTTATTCGGTTTCGGTCCGATTTATTCGATGACAAACCAAACACTCAACACCCCTAATTTGAAGTCTCATCATAATCATGCTAGTTTCATGTTAAATGAGCAATTTTGCTATTAAAACATATCAAAACTTAATTTGTCACTCATCTTTATAATCACTCTTATTTATCAAAATAAAATTATATTTACCATTAAACATTGCTAACAGTCTATTTTAGATAAGTAATGAGTTATATTTTCTGTTAGGTTTGAATTAAAGAATATCCCCGTAAGTTACAAATTGTATTATATGTCATTTGGATTTTAGCTCAAAATATACAATTTAATTTTAACTTTAATTTAGAGACAAATTTTAATAGCTTTTTACATTTTTTTCAAACTAACATCAAATTTTCATTAAATGAATATTTGGTGATAGTAAAAAAAAATTTAAAAAAAAAATTAAAACTAGAATTTAACAAGACAAAAGTATGTGTTAGGAACATGTTTTAATTATCAAGTGTAGGTCATTTCATTTGTAATAGGTCGTTAATAAATATGGTTTATAAATGTTTGTAATTGATTTCACAGCTCATGTAGTAAGCCCATGAGCTGTGATAGAAGGTTCTTCTAGAACCAAGGGGAAACACCCCTACTTATGTAAACACTATATATACCCCCTCCCTAGAAGGGAGAGGGTTGTTGGTTCTAATTGCAATTATCATTTTCATTAATCATTCATTAGTTCCTTCCACTTTCTCTCACTAAAACTTTCTCTCTCTAGAAATACATATTGATGTGATAAGATGGTGACCTAACAAGTGGTATCAAGAGCCAAGGGATAGTTTAGGTTAATATTGATTAGATTTAATAGAAATCCGTACTTAAAAACGTGTTTTAGATTGAAATTTATGGATTTTTTGGACTGAATACGTGTTTCTGCGAGTTTCTGCGCGTTTCTCATGAGTTTTGGCGAGTTAGCCATGAATTTTGGCGAGTTTCTTTGAATTTCTGCGAGTTTCTTATGAGTTTTGGCGAGTTAGCCATGAATTTTGGCGAGTTTCTTTGAATTTCTGCGAGTTTGCAGTTTTTTGGCGAGTTTCTGTCTGAAGTTCTGCGAGTTTGCAGTTTTTGGCGAGTTTCTGTCTGAAGTTCTGCGAGTTTGCAGTTTTTGGCGAGTTTCTGTCTGAAGTTCTGCGAGTTTGCAGTTTTTGGCGAGTTTCTGTCTGAAGTTCTGCGAGTTTGCAGTTTTTTTTTTGGCGAGTTTCTGTCAACATTTCTGCGAGTTTGCATTTTTTTGGCGAGTTTCTGTCAACATTTCTGCGAGTTTGCATTTGTTTGGCGAATTTCTGGTTGAATTCTGGCGAGTTTCTGTTGAATTCTGGCGAGTTTCTTGAAATCTGGGGAGTTTCTGTTGAATTCTGGCGAGTTTTTGCTGAATTCTGGCGAGTTTCTTGAATTCTGGCGAGTTTCTGTTGGATTCTGGCGAGTTTCTGTTGAATTCTGGCGAGTTTCTTGAACTTCTGCGAGTTTCTTTTCAAGTTCTGCGAGTTTCTTCTGCGAGTTTCTTCTGCAAGTTTCTTCTGTGAGTTTCTTCAGCAAGTTTCTTCTGCAAGTTTCTTCTGTGAGTTTCTTTTGCAAGTTTCTTCTGCAAGTTTCTTCTGTGAGTTTCTTCTGCAAGTTTCTTCTGTGAGTTTCTTCTGCAAGTTTCTTCTGCAAGTTTCTTCTGCGAGTTTCTTCTGTGTGTTTCTTCTGCAAGTTTCTTCTGCAAGTTTCTTCTGCAAGTTTCTTCTGAGAGTTTCTTCTGCAAGTTTAGATTTCTGCTACTAATATACCTTAATCTAAACAGCCTTAACCTTAGTTATCCTTAAAGATCGATAACACATCATCAACAAATTATTTATTAAAAAAAAAAAAAAAAAAAAAAAAAAAAAAATTATTTTGGCGGGAAAATTTGAGCAAAATTTATTTTTTAGGGGAGACTAAACGTTCAATTTTTACGCGAAATTTAAATTTTGGTTCAACTGTGAAATTTTTGGTCAAAAATTCAAATTTTTGGGCCCAAATTCGAATTTTTCGGGTCAAATTTGGCGTCAACATTGTCAAACCTCAACTTTTTCTTACAACCTTAGAATTGCATTTTATAGTGAATTTCAAATTTTGGGGGAGAAAATTTTTCATAATTATTTTTGGAGGGAAAATTAAAATTCACTATATCAATGTCTCTAATGGTTTCACAAATCTCCTCACCTTCCATCTACTGCTTAAAATCTTCTTCACCAAACCTTGCTACTGATGATTCTGAAGATGCAAATGCATTTGTGGAATTAAACAAAAGAATGATGTTACTGACTAAGATGTTCTCACAATTTAAAAATTCAAAGAGTCAGATTTCATCTGATCCCCGAAATCAACCAGTCATGCAAGGTGAAAGAGTTGATGTACAAGGAAGGAATGCTCAAAGGCTTGTCAAGAATGATGAGAATACTGCAAATGTCAGTAATACGGACAATGAGGTTGTAGCATTGGGAAAGCAGGATGACAGCAACAGATCTAGGGAAGATATCATATCCAACTATGACACCGAGCCCAACTTTGACGAAGAACAAATGGTTGAGGAAGACATCGTTCTCACCTATGACACAGAGCCAACCTTTGACAAAGAACAAATGGTTGAGGAAGACATCGTTCCCATCTATGACACAGAGCCGACATTTGACAAAGAACAGATGGTTAAGGTACAATCTACTGTTGTTCATACTCTGCCTGCAAATGCGAAACAAACTGAGCAACTTGAATTCAGAAATGAAGGAGAGGTTGACCAGTGTATTGCACAATGTCCGGACAACTGTCTCATGCTTGAGCCCTTAGTTGCAAACAATACAACTGAATCGTCAAATCAAATTCTTGAATCTGAAAAATTCTTCTCAAAAGGACCATTGCTCAATTTCAAAAAGATTTTTCAAAACTAGAGGCACATAGCAAATCTCTTGAACTTAAAATGCAAAGTAATCATGTGGATACATTAGTAAAAGAAAATGAGCAATTAAAGGCTCAAATTCAAGCAAAGGGGCTTGCGCATGTTGCTTTACAAAACAAATTGAGAAGATTAACTGGCAAGAGTGTGGATACTAAGTTTACAAAACCAACAATCTTGGGGAAATCGTCACCACAACCAATCAGAAATCAATCAGTAGTTAGACAACAAACTACTTTTAAATCTGAACGATCAAAATCTTCAAAACCACGGTGTGCCTCCCAAGTTGTTGAGAATAATCATTTGTCAAATCCAGTCACTCCACATTCTTGGCCTGAGAAAAATACTTCTGTTTCTGTTAAATATGTTTCTGTTAAACATGTTTCTGTTAAACCTCAACAAGTAGTTGCAACTGGCCCGTCTAGGATTAGTTCGAACACTGTGTCTAAACCGAGCATTAAAATTAAAGATTCATATGATTCAAATGACGCGTACAAGAACTATGATCTAGAAAAGGCTAGAAAAAGGGCTCTACTCCAAAAGGATGGAATCTTAGGTTCACGACCTCGTGTGATGCCTTCTAGTGTATTGCAGAACATACCTAAGTGTAGTCAACAGACAATTCGAAATAGACCCGTTGAAATGAGAAACAAACTTCGGAAACCTAGTAGATGGATCAATATAGGACAAAGACTCTTTCCAAAAGAAGTTTCAGCATTTCCTAGATCTAATCTTAGGTGGATACCCACGGGTAGAATTTTAAAAACTGTTGGTCTTAGATGGATTCCTACAGGCAAGATATTAAACATTTGCAACAAAACAGTGTGTTCAGGTGTCAAGAAGATAATTGAAACTGCAACTTTATGCTTCTAACATCTGGAACCCAGTTACACTTGGGATCCATGTTTGTCTCTATCTCTCTTGTCATACTTTCTATACAGGTATGGCTTCTAAGTACAACAACTTAGGACCCGATTCTCACCGTCTAAAACATAATGATCCATCAGCTGCATCGCCATTGTACTCAATCGTCAAGAATTGGAAATTTTGTTTGCTCTACTGTTTGGAGATTCTTTAGAAAGCCGTGCTTCAGATGTATCTAATGTTTCCGCTGCACAACCTGATCATATTCTAATTCTAGATACACCCTGAATCTACAACAACAACCGTTGCTGGAGATGCACCTTCAATCGAATCTCTGATAACAGTAGATCAAATTGTTTCCAACAACAATGACACAACTGATGCTCAACATAATGAACAAGTTGAGTAGTGTTATCCGCAGTTGATTCTCACGGGATATTTATGGTACTTTACACTTGTTCGATTAATTGAACATACACGGTTACGCTGTCTCCGATTTCATCATCAACATACGTGGTGTATGTTTCGACTCATCGAAAACATCGGGGGGAAGAGAGAGTATATGTCATGTGCTTTCTTTGCCTTCTTTGCGAAAACTCTTTCCCTTCATGAGTTTCTGTAATCAGGGGGAAGAAATGAGACAATATGTGGTTCAAACGTCTTACTTTGGTGTTATCGTTTCAACTTTCACTGGGTTATTTTGTGTGAAGTTACCTACATATGATGCTTTAACTGTATTATGATGTCTCGCACACGATCATTTTATCGAGTATTCGCATATACACAGTCGATTATTATTCCGATATACCGCAACAATCATGGGGAAGTATTATTATTTCATCTCTCAAGGTTTGTTTGGTGTGAAGTGTGAAGTGTTTGCATACGTGAGAAGATCTTGTTGATTTCTTGCATGTTACCCCAGAACGAATTTTCCGCATTATGTACAACTGTGATTACGTGACAATTCAGATTTGCTTGATGTGGTTTACTGTTCATCTACAAATTTTGATGTGCACTTAAAACTGTAAAAAGTTAGAAGACATGTTTATTACATCAAATTTGAATCTGATGAAGACGACTGTCAGTTTGGGGGGAAGCTGATTCAAAAACTTCATCAAAAGGAAGTGTATGGAGAAGTTTCCAAAGACATGCAGTGCGGATTGGGAAGATTGTTGAGAATTGCAGTTAATCTCTTACGGTTTCTCAGGATGAATCAGTTTAAAGTCTTGATCGGAAGACTTTATTGAGTCTATGTTATCAAGCTGAAAAGAATTTGAAAAACAAAATAGACGCTAAAGGCACTGTGATTCGCAACAAATCTCGATTTTCAAAATAAAGGACCCTTTTGTACGCCTCAGTGCAATATTCCTAAACTTAAGGAGCGAAAGCTTCTTAATTTTTTGAAACAACAAATCTTTGTTCGAAATCAAATGTTCTTGAAATCCATTTCTTCCCAAATGAATTTTCAATGCCTCAAAAAGCATATTTTAATCAACATGTTTTTCAAAAACAACATTCATATGCTGTTTTTGAGGGGGAGAAATGTGATTAAAATTGATTGATCAGGAAGTTATGGAATCTCATAACGTGCTCGACTCAGATATCACCAATGAATTGACGAACTTTGAAATGTCAGTAATCGAAAAGACTTGTTTCCAACGAAACTTGTCTTAGTAGAATGTACCAATTCGAGACACTCTTGATTGACATGAACTTTGACGGGTCAAACCTCCTTTTTCAAGGAGTGTTTACATCTTCAAGATAGTTATTAGAGCTAGTTGTCACCTAAAAGCTGACAATGGATCTCTTTAACTATACAACGTAACCGTGTCTCGCAAGGAATTGTCTATCAAGAGTCGATCAATTCAAAAGTGCAAGCTCTACCCTCACTGTGCAGATTTCAGTCAAAACTCATAAGCACATGTGGAGGGGGAGTATTTCTGAAAAACCAAAAACTCTCAAGGTGTTACCAAAGCATGTTTTTCATCATAAACATCTTGAGAGATTTTCAAGAAAAAGTTTTGTGGCAACATAGGATAGTCATGGAGTTAAAAGGTGACTAAGTTTAGGAATAAACGTCCTATGATCCGCCAGAGCCGGAGGGATCTACCCAAGGACACCACAAATAGTTAGTATTTAGAAGTCCTTAGGTATGATTGAAAAAGGAGAAAATGAGAATCGGAGAAAGAAGGAGTTGAAGAATTAAAAAGAAAAGTTAAAGAAAAGGGTGAAAAGAAATAGCCCTCCAAATCATTCAACTTAGGGCAGACACCGGGTTCAATTCATATGCTACTGGTTGTCACAAGATGACACCGGTATTGAAGACAAGTCGTCATGGACCCAGTGACGCAATGCACTAAACCTTCTAAGCCACTCAAGTTCTCTCAAAAGAGCTTGTTTCATTCTCACAGGGAACCCTACGTAATCTATCGACTCTCTCTTAGAGATTGTTGGTATTGAAGAAGGAGACCCTCTCCCTAGTCTCCGCTCAGGAAAATCAAAACGCACTAATCGAGTCTAGAGCCTTGAGATTCATCAAAAGATCTCTTAGGAACACCTTATAATTCATCACTTGTTAGTTCAAACTATAAGGACACAAGTGACATATTTCAGAGTCCTACGCAGATCTTAGCAATCTGCCAGAACATTTATGAGGGGATTCACAATTGTGATCCTCAGTGATTGAATGGAAATTCCTGCCAGGGTCAACATCAAACAGCCCTGACAGCAGGTCACTTCGGTAACTCCTTGTGGGTTACGCTTAGTGTGTCTCAAACGATCTACAGTCGTGGGGTGATGCTTCGGTGTACCTCAGCGACTCATCTGAACTGTAGGTGTATTTCGGTACATCGTGTTATCTCACTTGTGGGACTCCAGTTCAGGAACAGCCTTTGTGAGAATTAGAGATGTGTTTTCACACTATGCTGTTAACACTTTCGAAGTTCAAACTTGTAAGCACTGGATTATTTCTAACCCATATTTTATGTTTTTCTTCTTATGGATGCTCAAGGGTAGAAAAGATCGTGCAGACTTTTCACATGCTTCTACCAACATCAACACTAATTGAAAGTTCTCTCAAAAAGCAAAGAAAATTTCAGAAAGATTCTACATCAAAGTCAAAGAATCTGCAAAGTTATGAGATAAAGATCAAAGTTAAAGATGTTGATAAAGGCAGTTTTCACAACTGATCACAACAACAAGAACAAAGAACAAAGATGCAAAGAATCAAAGACGTCACAAGCCATGAACGCCAAAGAAGTTCAAGACGTCAAACGACCTAAGCAAGACAACAAATGATGACCAACCCTTAGGGGGAGATTGTTAGGAACATGTTTTAATTATCAAGTGTAGGTCATTTCATTTGTAATAGGTCGTTAATAAATATGGTTTATAAATGTTTGTAATTGATTTCACAGCTCATGTAGTAAGCCCATGAGCTGTGATAGAAGGTTCTTCTAGAACCAAGGGGAAACACCCCTACTTATGTAAACACTATATATACCCCCTCCCTAGAAGGGAGAGGGTTTTTGGTTCTAATTGCAATTATCATTTTCATTAATTATTCATTAGTTCCTTCCACTTTCTCTCACTAAAACTTTCTCTCTCTAGAAATACATATTGATGTGATAAGATGGTGACCTAACAGTATGAATCTATCATACCAAAAAGCCAAGAACATGAAATACTCTGCTTGGTGTTTGGGTTCTTATTTTAAAAGGATACCTCCATTGGCCATTTGGTCCAATAAACCGGTGTGGGATACTATATACAAACATCTAATTTTTACATTCTACTGTTTTTTTTATTATTGTATTAGTTATTTAATTTACCTTTTCTTGTCTTTTTTGCAACCTTTGTGAAAATTGTTTTGTTTCTAATGTGTATAGGTAAATCTAACGTCTAATGTATCTTAAAACACTTTTTGTATTCTTGATTTAATGATTTATTTCATATGATAGAACATTTAAGTAGGTAACACATGATTGATGTGTTGCTCAACACATGGTGTAAAGTATATTAAGTAACGACGTGAACATGTCGTTGGCAAACTAATTGAAAGTTGCAGCGACGAATATAGTTTCTTTAATAGCAAATAGGCAATCACCTTGACTCCAATAGGATTTAACTCTAATGGGACTTGAACAAACTGTCACTTTAATTTAATTCTCGATGCAACTTCTAATGCATGTTTATCGCTAGACAAAATACATGCTTGCTCACGCAACATGAATAACAAGTAAGATAATACCAGTCAAAAACTTCGAGTCATCCAATGTTTAAATAACTTTCGTCATACTGCTAGTTAAAAGAGCAATTTTGCTATCAAGAACACATATCAAGAGATGATTTGCCACTCATTTTTAATCACTCTTATTTACCGTTAAAGAACAAACTGAAAGTATTTTTGTCACTTAACATTGCTAAAAGTGTCTTTTATATACTTGATCAAGAAGTTAAATTTTCCGTTATTTTTGCTAAAAAGACATGCGTAACTTGGAGTGAGAGTGTAGCGGGGGTAAGGAGGCCGCCTGAGAAGAAGACAAACCGGCCTTTGTATTGTGTCTTTATGATACATAAAATTGTGTGAAAAGTTTGACCAAATAATTGTAGGTTCAGGTTCTACTTAAAATATGTTTTGAGGCATCTGATAAGCAGTTGTGTTTGGATAGAAACAAACTGCTGATATGTCTATGATTATTAAACCTTTTAAACATGTGGATAAGTATCATTGTCAATCACTCAGATAACTGCATATCTGCATTCTGCAGAAGAGCAAATCCAAACACTGTGTTCTACATTGTATTTTGTTACAGCTAGCTATGTGTTCTTGCTTAAGATTATACAAAACATGATCAGTTTTAAAACACACTTCTTCAGCTTATTTCAAAGAGTGGTAAGCAGATAAGTCGTTTTAGTAAGCAATGAAAAACACCTAGTAATATTGTTGGTATTTGCAGGAGAGTTTCACTCTTCCGCCTAATTACTTATCCCAGCTCCCTCGTGATCTTCGTCTAGATGTTAGTGTGATTCCATTGATTTATTTTAAAAAGCTAATTTTGGGTTTGGATAAAATTAGTACATAGTTAATGTTTTTATCAAATTTTAGTAGAAATTTTGTAGCTTAATGATGCTGCTTTCGATATATCGAATGGACCGGTGATGGAGCAGGTTAGTAGTCTTTTTTTAAATCTTTGATTTCGTTTCAAGAATTATGTTATGTTTGTTCGGGATTGCATTTTAAATATACATATCTTATTTTCTAGTGTTTGAGTAGAGCGAAACTTATTTGATTTGTTTAGGAGTCAAATAAGAGGTTTTGGTTAGAAACGGTTGGGGATTTCTAATCAAAATTGCTTATCTGCCTATTTCTTTTAGATATAAGCTGCTTTGAAAAAGATGTTACAAGTTGATTACTCAAAACAGCTTATTTCATTCAACTTGTCCCATAAAAAAGTTGGATTAGTAATCCGATAACACTTTGAATAAGCAATCCCGAACACCCCCTACCAGTTTAGGAGTAGCTCATAAGATTTTCTGATACAAACAGAATAGTCAAACGCCTGATTATGTCTCAGTTACAAACATCAAAATTGTATCAACACACAATCGTAGAAATGATCATCTGATTATCACAACTTTGAACATCCGAGTTAGTGCACATTCTTTCTTACTATATTTGCACAGTATGTACAAAAATGGTGATAAGTGTTTAGTTTGGCAGTAACTAGCATTTGTTCGGTTCATCAGCGTTGTCAAAAAGAAATGCAATCTCTAATAGCAAATTGTGGTAATTGTGTTGACTCCAATATTTTACGGTGTGACTTTGAGTCAAAACTGTATCTTTGTTCACATATATTAAGATAAAAGGAAGATATGCCGATAGGGTCGGAATTTAGTTTACCTTTTGGTACATTCAGTAAAATTTCAAACTGGGATCTGTAAAAAAACTACCCAAAAAAATGTGATAATTTTATTATGTTAAGTAATCTTATACTTGCAATGGGTTTGACTTTTGAGTTCACATGTTATAATGAGATTAAGTGCATATGACTAGGTGAGTTCACCTTGCTGAAACAGTGCGGACAAGAGCTAGGAATGGTGTTGTTAAACATATCTCGAGCATGGGAGTTAGCAGCTACATTGACTTCAACGGCTTTGGTCAACAATGCACCCGTGTTGGTCAAATCTCTTACTAGCAACAACAAATCAGGCAAGAGTAAAAACCAAAAGCTTTGAATATAATTCTTTCATTAGCACGCGGGATTTGTTCATCTAAGTTGATTAGTTATTCTAGTTGAATTACTTAAGAACATGAAAAGATACATACAATACAGGGGTGCAATATAGTGGACTTAGATACTTAATCAATGAATTAAATTATGTTCTCAAATTTAAACTTAGTTAGAAACAATTTTGAATATTCTTCTATCTTTTTTTCTCCCAAAACTTACAACAAAGTTTTATCAAATAAAACTCATAAGAAGTTTCGGAAATCAAAACGTAACAAAGTATTAAACTAGTAATTAGACAAAAGAGAAGTATGAAGTTATCATACCAAAAAGCCAAGAACATGCACTTTTCTCCAATCAAGCGATGTGGGATACAAACATCTAACTTTGACATTGTATTGATCTTTATATTGTTGCATCAGTTTATGTTCTCTTGTTTTGCAGCCTGTTAGGTTCCCATTTATGTAACACAAACATCAATATGAATAAATGAGGTAAGGAGAGATCGGTTGAACAAGATCAAACAATATACGAATGATTTGAAGAAAAGTTATGCGTAAGTATTGAGAGAAAATGAACAACCAACCTTCAAATGAAGGTTTACAAGGCTATTTATAGGAGAGGGAGCTAGGGCAACACTCCTAGTCCCTTCCTTTCCTTATTGGATATGGGCCAAGGCTTATGGGCTTTCTACATAAGCCTTGCCCTTAATACTAACATAAAATCCTAATTAAGCTAACTATTACATATTAATTACTAACACTTGTAATCTAATGATATGAGTGATAACGTTGTAGGTGCTGATGTAATAGTAGCTTTGACGTCTTCTGACATTCTTCTTTCTTGTGAGAAGAAGTGTCTTGATTCCAACAATCTCCCCAGTGTAGGGATCTTGTTTACTTTGAAGTTTTTCAGCTTTGACGTCTTCATTATCTTTGTTCTTTGATCTTTGTTCTTTGTGATGGAAGTGATAGTATGTTGTGGTTATCTGCATCAGGTCCGCTTCGTTGCTCCAGTTTCTCCACGTCTTTCTCCAACATGCTCACACGCTCTTTAACGTTGGATTTCAGTACTGATGTAGTTATCTTAGTCTTTAAACTTTGTAGATTCGTTGGCTTTGACAAAGAATCATTCTGACTTTGTGTTGCCTTTTGAGAGAACTTCAATTAGCGTTGATGTTGGTATGAGCATGTGGAGAATCTGCACGATCTTTTCTACCCCCGAGCATCAATAAGAAGAAAACATAAAAACATGGGTTAGAAATAATCCAACGCTTACAAGTTTGAACTTCGAGTGTGTTAACAACATAGTGTGAAAACAAGTCTTTAATTCTTACTAAGGCTGTTCCTGAACTGGAGTCCCACAAGTGAGATAACGCGATGTACCGAAGTACACCTACAGTTCTGATGAGTCGCTGGGGTACACCGAAGCATCACCCCACGACTGTAGACCGTTTCAGACACACTAAGCGTAACCCACAAGGAGTTACCGAAGTGACCTGCTGTCAGGGTTGTTTGATGTTGACCCTGGCAGGAGTTTCCATTCAATCACTGAGGATCACATGTGTGAACCTCTCATAAATGTTCTCGACAGATTGCTAAGATCTGTGTAGGACTCGATAACGTATCACTTGCGTCCTTAATGTTGAACGACAAGTGATGAAATGTCAAGTGTACCTAAGAGATATTTTGATGAATCTCGTGGCTCTAGACTCAATAGTGCGCTTCGGTTTTCCTGAGCGGAGACTAGGGAGAGGGTCTACTTCTTCAATACCAGCAATCTCTAAGAGAAAGCCGATAGTTTACGTAGGGTTCCCTGTGAGAATGAAACAAGCTTCTGTTGAGAGAAACTTGAGTGGCTAAGAAGGTTTAGTGCATGCGTCACTGGGTCCATGACGACTTTGATCTTCAATACCGGTGTCATCAAGTGACAACCAGTAGCATATGAATTGAACCCGATGTCTGCCCTAAGTTGAATAATCTGGAGGGCAATTTCTTTTCACCCTTTTCTTTACTTTTCTTTTTAATTCTTCAACTCCTTCTTTCTCCGATTCTCATTTTCTCCTTTTTATAATCATACCTAAGGACTTCTAATTCTAACTATTGGTGGTGTCCTTAGGTAGATCCCTCCGGCTCTGGCGGATCATAGGACGGTTATTCCTAACCTTAGTCACCTTATAACTACATGAATAACCTATGTTGCCATAAAACCATTTTTTCATGAAAATCTCTCAAAGTGGTTATGAATAAGAGCTTTTAGTACCACTGTGAGAGTTTTGTATTTTGCAGAAATACTCCCCCTCCACACGTGCATAAGTATTTTGACAGAAATTTGCACGGTGAGAGAAGAGTGCGCACTTTTGAATTGATCAACTCTAGATAGACAATTCCCCGCGAGACACGGTTATGTTGCATAGTTAAAGAGTTACATTGTCAACTTTTAGGTGACAACTAGCTCTAATAACTACCTTGAAGGTGTGTAAAAACCTCAAAACGTTGTCAAACCCGTCAAAGTTTATGTCTATCAAGAGTTTCTCGAATGGTACATTCTACTAGGACAAGTCCTTTGCGAGACACGTTTACATTACTAGCGAACTAGCTTGAAATTATTACCCATCCCGGACAAGTATTTTCAAGTTACTAACATTTAAGATCTCGTCAATTCATTGGTTAAGTCTTTTTAGCACGACGATTCATTAGCAATTCACAACATATTTCTTATCACATAATTTTTCTCCCCCTAAAAAATGGCATATAAATGTTGTTTTTGATAAAATTTTGATATCGAATATGTCCATTTCGAGTTTTGTGGGAAGATTACCATGAAGAACAATTTTGTGAACAAAGTTTTAAGCAAATACTCCCCCTCAACAAGTGATATTAACTTTTAAGGTTTTGAAAAACATAAGGGGGAAGTACTTGTTCTTTTGAGCAAAACTTTAAAAAAAATGAAAGTTTTGATTTGTTTTACTCAAAAGTAAGAAGCTTTCGCTCCTTTTAGAGGATTGTGGCACTGATGCGTACCACAAAGTCCTTTCATTACAAGTACGGGTTGTGCACTGTTATGTGTGCACAAGCCATTGTCAGTTATAAATCACACATCCAAATAATGATAAGATAAACATATCAAGGGGCACCAGGAGACTCAGATAGTCCAGCAATAACTCCAGGAATGCGTTCTGGACGTTGATAGCCTGTGAGAGATATGCTTGGACGACCACCAACGAAACTCTCCAATGTTCTGAACTGATCCCGCCTAAACAACCTTTCATCAATCTGCGTGATGATCTTCTTAACATCCCTTCTATCCCTCGAATTCCATCTCTTCGGTGACCCTATGCCATCATGTATCTCCTTTAACCGATAAGCTAAACCGTCCCTGACTTTCTTCAATGTGTGATCACCAAACTTGTGTAGCTCTTTGCATGCCATGAAGCAATTTTGGTGTAGTTCACTTCTGTAGACTACCCCAAATGGTTTCTTGATAAGGGTGTACTGAGCAAGTTGGTTTATGTCGGGAAGGTCGTGCTGTGGTTTTGTGAGATTAACGCGCTTCTGGTATGGTTCCACGGCAAGTTGAATATCTTCTACACGTTCTTAGATCACGATGCTTCTGATGAAGATTAGTAATGACTTGATGTACTCGCGTTGGATAGTTGTAGAGAATTGTCGCCTTCGTCCTTGTACCTTTTGTCACACCCCCAAATTACCTGTTTTGCAGCGGAATGGAATTCCTGGGGATTGACTGTCATAGCATCACAATCACAGTTATATTGAACGACCTAAAGTGTCGTTTGGAAAATACATCGTTTGATTTAATAAAATAATCAGAGTTTACAAAGTAGGTCCCAAATGTAAATCAACTTGTGCGGAAATAAGTTTGTTACAATTCAAACGATGTTTTAAAGTACGTAAAACCCAAGTGAGACGCGTCGTCATCGCGACTCCATGATGTGTCCAAATGCATGCCATGAAGTGAATGCCTTAGATACCTGAGATAAAAACATGCTAAAAGTGTCAACACAAAGGTTGAGTGAGTTCATAGAGTTTGTTTTGAAATGTAAAGTCTTCCAAAATCGTTTATGCAGCAAAGGCATTGTAAATCCACCCAGTTCCAAGTTCCGCCCATACAAAACTTGCAACCTGTGTATTCACAACCCACTGCCAAAGTGTGTATAGTTTATGTTCAAACATATGATTTCAATGAATTCACAATAGTACCTAACTCGACGTAGAACAATAGCACTTAATCAATAGGACTAGACCTAATGTATCAGTAGTCAACTGATTTAGAACGTTATACGACGTAGAACCATAGCACATAATCAATAGCACCTAACTCAATGTATCAGTAGTCAACTGATTTAGAACGTTATACGACGTAGAACCGTAGCACGCAAACAAGAACAATTGATATAGTATAACCTTTGATTTAGAAACAATGGTAATCATGGTAGCATTTAGCCTTAAAAATCTAAAGTACTTATGAAAAATAGTTAAGCATGTATCTCTCCCAAAACAGTACAAAACAATTGAAATTGGGGCTATGAAAACTCACGGTAATCCGTAATAGTTTAAAGTACTAGTGAAAAATAGTTAAGCATGCATCTCCCCCAAAACAGTTATGAAAACAAGTAAAAGCAGGGGCTATGAAACTCACTTGGTAAACTGGTATGATGGCAAAAGTGAGTACACCGAGGTATAATGTGATGCGTTAACCGGGACCTATTACGAATGATATGATATGTCATGAGTTGCAATGTAATGTTATGCATGCATTTCGTATGTTATTTATACCATTTGCGAGTTTTGAAAATATCACTTATCATCGAAAAATACTCTTTTGACGTCTTGACCCTTCAAAAATGACTTTACAAGTATTTACGTCAAAATGTCATCCTACAATGGTTTTATAATGATTTTTGGTGAAATTATCACTTTTCGTCGCAAAACAATGTCGTCGGAATTTTCATGAAATTAACAAAAATGGCTTTGGAAAACTAGTCGTAAAATGGTGTACGTCGATCGTTAGAGAACGAACTCGACGGTTTTGGAAAGTTTGTATCGATATCTAGAAGTTTCAGTTCAGGAGTTTTCGTCCAAAAGTTCTCGAACATAAAGATAATAAGGGCTAAAGATAGTGATTTTGGCTAATTGTGGTGCAGAAAATGAGTTTCGGCCAAGTTTGAACATCCGTAATTAATTCACTACAACTCCGCTATACAAACGGCTTGTCGTTTTGAAAAATATGGCCGGTGAACTTGATTTTATTAGAAGACAATTTGTTCCAAAAAGTTTCACAACCTTGTTAAAAACAGCCGCAAACATGGTCGTTACAGCTAATGTAACACTTGTAACGTAAAAATAATATAGTTTTTCAGAAAATAATAGTTAAGGCAAGTTTATGAAAACGTGCATATCTTTGTTGTTTCAAATCCGTTTTCTACGTATAATATGTCCTTAGCTTCGTATCGAAGTAAACTAATATATTTTTGACTAGACGAAATAATTTGTGAAGCTTAAGGCTCGTTTTTGACTCGGACAAAGTAAAAACAGCAAGCTGAATTTTCTGAAAAATATACGTTTCGTCGTCAAACTTTAAAAATCCATAACTTCTTCGTTATAAGTCCGTTTTATTCCGTTCAAGCGGCCACGGATTCGTTTTAAAGTATATTTTCTAAATATCAAGGCCAAAGTTTCGTACCAACTGTCGGTTTTTCCAGAAAATCGAAATAAGGACAGAACATAATTTATAGTTATCTAAAATAGTTTTTCTCGGACAAAACCTATTCTAATCCCTTCAAATCAACTCCAAAGCTAATCTAATCCTACCATACACCTTCTTAGGGTGTCATGGGTTCCTAATCACCATCAAGACCAAAGAATACCATGGGGATAATTATAGGATGACCAAATATATATATATATAACTCTTAAAATCATGAAAAAATGGTATAAATCACATATCATGCATACTTGCTCCAAAAATGAAAAGATTCATATGAAATGAAAAAGGAAACATGAAAATGAAAGAAACAAGCTTACAAATGAATATGATGAGGTGCAAGTAACAAGGTTAAGCCTAAATACTCTTGGTTTTTATTTCAAAACCTAATAAAGAGTATAAACTAGATTGTTATATAACTTGAGCTTGATAAAAAAAATTTGTGATCCCTTTGAGCTCCTTTGAAGGCCGGTTTTGAAGAGAGACAACCAAGAGAGAAATATTTTTCTCCACTTTGAATTATTAGAGATAGAATGAAGTGAATGAAATGAGTCAAGGTCTTGGAGTATAGATCTAATCTTCAAGGAAAAATTTTCATCAAAACATTAAATGTAACCCCCATAGGGCCGGATTTCATGGGTCTTGTTTCTCAATTATATATATATATATTTTTTTTCTTTTTGTAATTATTGTATATATACTTGTATAATTTGTAAGAAACATGTAAGTAAATGTATGTAGTTAATAATACTTGTAAGGTAAATGGTAACTTTTTGGTACAAGTAAATTTTTAATAGATCAAAATAGAATGTAATGAGATAATAAAAATTGTAAAAATACATTCCTTGTGAAATTTGAGTGATAAAATAATTATCGTATAATTTTTAAGAAAAATGACGTAATAATATAATTTTAACGATTTATATACAAAATAAAGTTAAAACACTAGGTAAACTAAAAATATAGTTTTTATAAGCTAATGTAAGTATAAAAATATGTCGGGATCATTTTTGAAAGTAACGGATTAAATATTCAAAATAATAACTCACGCGATAACGTTTATTTAATATAAAAATTACGCGTTTAATGTGAAATGAAATGTCATGAATAAACTATCATGATGCAAATGAAATGTAGACTAAACTTAGTCCATATGAAATGTTCGTGATGATATGATCATGAATTCGCCGCTAAACCTTAAAGGTTACGCGAATTTGGAACAAGTAAACCAAGTTTACTATAAATGTTGAAATAATGAGACATAAATTGTGTCAAGAAATGACCTGAAAGTACGGGTTGTCACACCTTTGCAAGATACATATCTTCAATTTCGTTTAGAGACAATCTCGGAAAATCCGCTTCACAGAAGTCATATTCCTCTTCGTCTTGTCGTTTGACTACTATTTTCTTAAGGAATGTGTAGTCCCACTTCGACGACAAGGAAACATGCTGAATGGCAACGATCTGCTTATCACTGAACACTTCCTTTTTGGACTTTAGAACCTGGAAGCTTTTGTAGTAGATTCTTCGGTGTTCAGGACAATGATGAATCCCATATAATGCATCGAGGTCATACTTTTCCACTTTGTCAGCAAACATATGTGTGGCGTCTTCCTTGATGGCTATGTTGTTGGAGTATATTGCTGCCGGGAAAGGGAGTGTGAGTGATGTAGCGTATTTCTTGGAGACATCGCTATCGTGTGGAAGAAACTCTAAGTCGTTGTTGAAGAAATAGCAGAATGGAATCTTGGGTTGATCCGGTCGGCCAATGGTAGGTAGAGGTTTGGTCCAGTCAGTGTAGTATGGATCTTTGTCTGGTCTGGTGAAGTCAATGTTTGATTCAGGATTGAGCCAATCAATGTTGTTAGACATGGCTCGTGCAATGTTATCAAGATGATATTTGACTTCAATTGCACTTTCTGAGCTGTCTTTAAGTAGTTGAAATGCATCATTCTTGATTCGCCTCAACTCTGCCTTAGTCATCTTCTTCACGTTGAAATTTTCCTGTATAAGCTTCACATGCTCCATTGTACGGCCATCTACCATTTCTTGACCTTCTGGTAATGAAGGGGTAGCATCAATAAGTCTAGAAAACCAGTCATATTCTTCGGTAGTATCTTCATCTAGCCATGAGACAACAACGGTCTTCTTATTCTTTTTCTTTGGCTTTGATGATGATTCTGGTTTCTTTGTTGTGGCAGAAGAGGTGGGTTGTTGTTGGGGATTAGGAATCTCTTCATCATCACCACCAGTGTATTCGAAATGATCACCGGTTTTCTCTGTTTGGGGTGGTAACTCAGAGTCCTGAGGTTTCTCAGTAGCAGCAGAACGTGGAGGAGATCTTCTTTCGGTGGTCCTTGGGTGTGGTGGAGGCATGGAGGAGGATTTACCAGACTTCTTCTTACGTTTGGACTCTTTATCCTTATCCTGATCATCATCGTCTCTTGGACGCTTTGGCCTTTCAGCTGCCTCTTTGCATGAAGTTTTAAGTTGGTATTCCAACAATGCGTCAAACAATTTACCTTCGTCAGAAGTAAACGTTGCAGATCGTTGAGACATTTGTAGTACAAGCTTTGAAACCATTTCTGCATCGGAGGCAACTGCAGGCTCAGTTGGGTTGATTGTTATTGTTAAAGGCGTTGCTTTTATTGTTTGCTTGACCAACTGCATGAGATTCGGATAGAGTTGTCTGGTGAACATCTCTGTTGTTACTCCGGGAACAGTGTCGATAAGGAACTTATGAGTGTATTCCCTAATCATCTTGTTCATTTCACCTTGTATATCTCGATCGAGAAACTTCTGGATTTGTTCCCGTTCTCTCAACATCTTGTTTATCCCATTTTGAAGAAGATTGACTCTGTCAGCGAGTTGATTGAGTTTCTTGTTGACTACGTTTTTCTTCCTTACTTGCTTGACAGCTTTAACAATCTTTGTCTTTGCTCGGGATGCCCAAGTATCTGTTGGTTTCTTTACCAATCTGGATACGGATCTGGAGGTTGCTTTGGATGGTGGTGGAGATGAATGAGAAGATGAGTCTGACGATGATGATTCATGAGGAGGCTCGAGGTCCTTTGGTGGCTCAGAGGTTTATTCCTTGCTACGTGCGGGACTATCTAGAATATAGTCATTGGATTCCTTTTCCGCTTGAGCCTTTTCTTCAGCCTTGACCCTTGCCTCTTCATCTGCTTGAGCTTGAGCTTCTTTTTCTGCCTTTTCTTTAGCAGCAGCCTCAACATCTTCATTAGGAATTTTCTCAGACTTCTCCATTTCTGGTTCCTCAAAGTCATAGATGATAGAATCCTCTAGTTTCTTCTGTTTGATTCGTCGATGGTGGTACCAGTTCCCTTATCGGGTTGATTAACCGCATCGGAAACTGGTGTGGTTAGTGCACCACCACTTGACCCTCCAGGGCCACGAGTTTGCTGAAGATTGAATTCCGTAGCAACATGTTGGAGTCTGAGATTCTTAAGCTTCTTTCTGTAATCTCTGTCTTGATCCAGTGGCTCTTCTTCTGAGCTCTCTTCTTCCTGCTCTACTGGAGTTTTCCCTTTATCAGACTTGGGACTTAGAGGTTTTTCAATGGTTAGTGTATTGTCTGTTGCAGATTCTGAGTAGATAATCTCTTCATCTGTTTTAGTGTCCTCTGAGTCCTCGTCCATCAGTTTTGGTTCTGGTTTGGGAATAGGGATGGCTTCAGTAAGAGGAACTCTCTTTTTGACTGTGTGAGTCCTCTTTGGGTACCTTCTCGTACTCTCAGTGCTCACAATACTTCCAGAACTGCCTCTCCTGGTCTTCCTAGCAGGTGTACCAGAAGACTTTTCATCAATGAAACCTACTTTGCCTGCTTCAACTGCTACCATATATCGTTTGTACGATTGAAGTCCTTTGATAACATCAGTAAGAAGATAATGTGGCAATACTACACCTTGTTTCTTCGTAGTTGATTCTTTGAATCTTACCACGTGCACGTTGAGTGTGGGTTCAAGTAGCACGGAGTGATGGTTGGGGTCTTCAAGTCTTTGGGGAATATCTGGATTGGTTTCAAGAATCCTTTTGATCAACAATTTTGTGTATCTGATATAAGGGATCTTGGAGCCAGGCCTTTTCAGGTAAGTCATCATGTCGTCCCAGATCAGAGCTGCAAATTCGATGTGTTTCATGTTGACCATGCCCCAAAAGATTTGAAGTTCCATGAGCTTCGGATGCTCATAGCCACTGTCATGTCCGAAAACGGATTTAGAAATCATAATGTACAGTGTTCTCCATGGTTGAGGAATATTCTTAAGATCTACTGAGGAGTGTTTTGTGATAACCCCAGCAACTTCATCATAGCTGATGTCAACCATGAATTGGAGAACGACCTCTTCCGTTGGTGTAGCAGTGAAATTAGTAGGCTCGATGGTTGGAAGAAGAAGAATAGCCCTTAAATCTGCAGGAGTGATGGTGACTTGTTTGTTGTTAAGTGTCACCGTCACAGCACTTTGACCTGTGACCATTTGTATCGTGTGCCAGAATTGGTGAACATAGATCTCCGGCACATTAGCAGAATTTGTGAGCATGTTCTGGTATGGGTGAGTCTTCAGAATATCCACCGCAATCTGACAAGAAAACTCAGAACACGTGAAGTTGTCAAAATCAACTCTGAGTTTGTTCTTCCCAATCTTCATTGTGTAACCGTTGGGGAAGACGTCTTCCATAGAGAGAACATTTGGTGCATCAATGTTTTCCATTTGAACGTCCATATCGTGATCTGAAAGATATTTAGCCAAAAGAACCAACATATCGAAAGACATTATATTAGTTAACAGTTGATTTTATTGTCCAATTTATTGAATATGTTATGTCAATGAATGTTACGTATCCAACGTCACTTGTTTGTCTGATAGTCCAAAGTAGTCGTGAAAAATTTCAGAATTTATTAACTTTGAGTTTTAAAGTCCAAATTTTCACTAATTATCACAACATATTAACCATTTAAGCTTATTAATGACATTTTAGGTTCGTGACGTTATGATTTATTTATTTAAAGTTCGTACGCGTACAATTCATAATTTTGGTGAAAAAAATTTGGCTTAGGCGTAGGATTTGCAAGCTTATGTGTAAACACGCGTAGACATAAGCTTATGCGTAGGAACATAACTTACGCGTAAGAAATGTTACGCATAAGAAAAGAACCCTTAGCATAAAGCTTACGCGTAAGCATATGTTGGAGTTTACGCGTAAGGTTTACTCGTAAGGGTAAACCTTATGCGTAAGACTCAAGTTTACGCATATCCTTCACAGGATATGCGTATTCCCTTTGTAGAACCTTACGCGTAAAGGTTACGCGTAAGATTTCTCTTACGCATAACATTCTACGCGTAAGGTGATCCTTATGCGTAGGAGCACAATTAACCTTGATTCTGAATTTTTCACGCGTAATAATCTGAAACAAATTCATCATAACTCTTTCATTAACATATTATCCAATTCCTTTCAGTTTTCATATGAAGTAATATTCCAAACAGTTTATGCGTAAAACACTC
>BPTQ01000004.1:18797164-18832424 GCA_019973895.1 Chrysanthemum seticuspe | reverse complement strand
CCAGTTAGTTGAAGAGGTGTCACCTTTGGTACACTCCTTGGTAGGATCAATTGAGCACCTTTGCCTAGCACATGAACAGCTAGAGATGAGGTTGGTAGTTCACTAAGGTTTTAAGGCGAAGATCGAAGACGTGAAGTAGAAAAGACGTCATGAGTAGTCAATCATCAAAGAATTTACGAAGGGTTCTATTGCGTAAACGTCGGGGAGAAGGAGATCAGACGTTAACCAACAAGGTGGTCCAGTTACGAGCTGGGACATCATCTGGTCGTCTCTTGAGTTGGAACAAAGGAAGTCATGTAAAGCACTATGATTCAAAGCTGAGTTGTAAGAGCTTGGTCCAATCGTCAGGTTACCGTGGGAGTCATTGAGTACTGCAGAAAAGATGAAGTGCAGAAGCTAGAAGCGGAATTTTGGAATCACTTGATGGTTGGAGTAGAGATCGACAAGTACACGATCCGTTTCCACGAGTTAACTAGGATGGTTCCTCACATGGTTTCCACTGTGGAGAAGTTGATTGACCGATATATATGGGGATTGATACCGGAAATTAGGAGGGATGTCACCTCGTCAAACCCAACCACTCTGCAAGCCGCTGTGAGTATGGCGTATCGCTTGACAAATGATGTGATCAGGTCTGGAGAACTAACAAAAGTAAACGACAATGGACGAAAGCGACAGGAGGATCACCAGGGAAATAGAGACCAGAATCAGCAAAACAAGAGGCAGCGAATAATCCAGAACTATGGGGCGACCACCCAGGAGCGCAAAGGATATGCAGGTCCACATCCTTTGTGCACTCGATGTAATTATCATCACTTAGGAGACTGCCCAAGGTGCGACAAATGTGGACAGACGGGTCACTTCGCGCGAAATTGCTCAAACAGAACTGGAAATCAAGGACAGAGAAAAGCATGTTACGAGTGTGGAAGTCTAGATCATCTTCGCAATACCTGTCCAAAGCTGAAAAGAACTCCCAATCAAGGAGGTAATCGTCCAAACCTGGCGTTGGCAATAGAAGGCCCACAAGATCAGAACATTGAAGTTCCCCCCGCACGTGGTCGAGCATTCTATCTGGGTACCGAGGAAGCCCGCAACGCGTAACGGGTACATTCCTTTGAACAACCACTCTATTTCTGTGCAACATGATTTTGAGTGCATAACTTCCTTCCAATTCTTACCACGTTCACGACCTTGATTAATTTGAGACCTATCGATATCGACCTTAGTTGTTATATATTTTGTTGATTTGATTTGAATTGTGTAAGCAAATCCAAGATCGAACGAATCTTTCAAAAGACTTCATTCAAGGATGTTGAATCCTATCTTTCTAATACGGAGTAACTTGTTTCCTAGCTTGATCTAGTGACAGTTCTTGTTTGATGAGTTGCGAAAATCAAGCTAAGAGACAAGTTTACTCAAGTCGGTCTAGTTTAATCTCATGACAGTTCTTGTTTGATGAGTTGTGAGATTAAATTAGAATCGACTACCTAAAGGTCTTTTGAGGGCTACGTTCGATATTGGGAAAGTTTACCCTATCCAATCTAATCACGGGCACGTACTTAGTTGAATGGGGAACCTGTACGCATGGGCATCGATATGATCATTTAGACTGTTCGTACGAGCATGAACTTTTAGAACTCTTGTTGAGGTTCGGACCATAGTATCGTTAATCGAATCACGAGGACGTGATTCCGTTGACATGGGAAGAATGTCACAATTCTCAATTTCCGGTCATTTCTTAAACTCAATATTCATCATATTAGTTCATGCATGACATTGCATTTCACTTTAAACGCGTAAAATTTTATATTAAATAAACGTTATCGCGTGAGTTATTATTTTGAGCATTTAATCCGTTACTTCCAAAATGATCCCGACATATTTTTATACTTACATTTAGTTATAAAAACTATATTTTGAGTTTAACTAGTGTTTTGGATTTATTTCGTATATAAATCGTTAAAGTTATATTATTACGACACTTTTCTTAAAAATTACTCGATAATTATTTTATCACTCAAATTTTACAAGGAATGTATTTTTACAATTTTTATGATCTCATTATACTCTAATTTGATCTATTAAAAATTTCCTTTACCAAAATTTCCCTAAATACACTAATATATACAAACCTTACAAGTTACATTTAACTACACAATTTCACTTATACATATTTAACAAATTTTATAAAAAAAAAAAAAAAAAAAAAAGATATTTGTGGACATCCTCCCCTAAAAACCGGCCTAGGGGGAGGGGTGGACATTAAATGGTTTGGAAAATTTTCAATTGTATAAGTTTATACTCAACTCTTTCATTCAATCACACATCTCATTCACTCATCTCATTTTCAAGTTAGCATAAGTTCTCTCTTTGTTTCTTCTCTCCTTCACAACCGGTTCATCATCAAGGGGGTACAAGGGATCAAAATTTTACAAGCTCAAGTGTTTTAACAATCTAGAATTACACTCTTGATAAGGTTTTGAAATAAAAACCTAGAGTGTTTAGGCTAACCTTGGTTCTTTGCACCTCATCATATTAGCTTGTAAGCATGTTTCTTTTATTTTTCATGTTTCCTTATCATTTCATATGTATCTCTTCATTTTTGGAGCAAGCATGCATGATTTGTGTTGTTTATACCATTTTTACATGATTTTTAGAAATATATATATAAGGTCATCCTATAATTATCCCCTTGGTATACTTTGGTCTTGATGATGTCTAGGAACCCATGACACCCTAAGAAGGTGTATGGTAGGATTAGATTAGCTTTGGAGTTGATTTGAAGGGATTAGAATAGGTTTTGTCCGAGAAAAACTATTTTCGATAAGTATATATTATGTTCTGTCCTTGTTTTGATTTTCTGGAAAATCCGACAGTAGGCACGAAATTTTGGCCTTGATATTTAGAAAATATACTTTAAAACGAATCCGTGGCCGCTTGAACGGAATAAAACGGAGTTATAACGAAGAAGTTATGGATTTTACAAGTTTGACGACGAAAAATATATTTTTCAGAAAATTCAGCAACCTATTTTTGGTTTGTACGAGTCAAAAACGAGCCTTAAGCTTCACAAATTATTTCGACTTATCAAAAATCTATTAGTATACTTTGATACGAAGCTAAGGACGTATTATACGTAGAAAACGGATTTGAAACGACAAAGATATGCACGTTTTCATAAAATTGCCGTAACTATTATTTTCTGAAAAACTATATTATTTTTACGATACAAGTGTTACGGTAGCTGTAACGTCCATGTTGAGGGCTGTTTTTAACCATGATGTGGAACTTTTTGGAACGAAATGTCTTCTAGTAAAATCGAGAACACCGAACATATTTTCTAAAACAATCATCCGTTTGTATAGCGGAGTTGTAGTAAATTATTTATGGATGTCTAAACTTGGCCGAAACTCATTTTTGAACCACAATTCGACAAAATCACCATCTTTAACCCTTATTATCTTTATGTTCGAGACCTTTTGGACGAAAACTCCTGAACTGAAACTTCTAGATTTCGATACAAATTTTCCAAAACCGTCGAGTTCGTTCTCTAACGATCGACGTACACCATTTTACGACTAGTTTTTCGAAGCCATTTTTGTCACTTTTATAAAAATTCCGACGACATTGTTTTACGACGAAAAGTGAAAATTTCACCAAAAATCATTATTAAACCATTGTAGGATGACATTTTGACGTAAAAACTTGTAAAGTCATTTTTGAAGGGTCAAGACGTCAAGAGTGTATTTTTCGACGATAAGTAACATTTTTTTTTCAAAACTCGCTAATGGTATAAATAACATACGAAATGCATGCATAACATTACATTGCAACTTATTACATATCATATCATTCATAATAGGTCAGTTTCGAGATTCACGCTATATTTCGGTGTAACCACTTTTGTCCTCGCATCTATTCATCACGTGAGTAATCACATCCCCCTTTTACCGTTTTTACTATATTTTGGGGCGAAATGCATGAACCATTATTGAGCTAAATTGATCACTACTTTTATTAATTAGTTTGACTAGAACTTGTGAACTCGAATCAATCCTTGAACTAAATTACGAAATTATGACTTGTTAGAATTTATTGAACCGTACATGGTATGACCTTGAACTAAAGTCTCCCATGTTCGGAGCATCACTATAAAGTCTCCCATGTTCGGAGCATCACTATAAAGTCTCCCATGTTCGGAGCATCACTATAAAGTCTCCCATGTTCGGAGCATCACTATAAAGGCTCCTATGTTCGGAGTATATCTTTGGGAAGAGGCACCCAGTATATCTTTGGGAAGAGGCACCCAGTATATCTTTGGGAAGAGGCACCCAGTATATCTTTGGGAAGAGGCACCCAGTATATCTTTGGGAAGAGGCACCCAACATAACTTTGGGTAGTGGCACCCAGCATAATTTGGTTTCATCAGGAGTATCCCTGAATTATTATATTCGTTGTACTATATTGTGATCTATTATGACCGCTTATACTTGACTACTTCATACGCTATCTTTTGTGCAATGGGTTGTGAATACACAGGTTGCAAGTTTTGTATGGGCGGAACTTGGAACTGAGTGGATTTACAATGCCTTTGCTTTGTGGACCATTTTTCGTTGACCGAAAGCTTTGAATATTTCTTTCAAGTTTTCTTATTTTGCTAAACGTGTTTACTCACCAACTATTTTCATAGTTGACCGTTTTTCTCTCATGCATTTCAGGTGATCGTTAGTAAGCTTTTTCTACCAGGTCTTGCATAATGAAGTTTTCACTTATCACTACAAATCATTATGTAATAGAACGCAATATTTTGGGAACTAAACTTTGTAATATATTTGCCGATGACGGCTAAACTGGTATATTGTAATGGAGTATTCTTTCTTTTAAATATTAACGTTGGTATGTTCTATTATCTTGTGCTTATGTTCCCTTCCGTTACACCTCGTGTTTCCGTCTCCGGCGAGGGTGTGACAGATAATGCAGC
Source organism: Chrysanthemum seticuspe (assembly GCA_019973895.1). Lineage (NCBI taxonomy): Eukaryota > Viridiplantae > Streptophyta > Magnoliopsida > Asterales > Asteraceae > Chrysanthemum > Chrysanthemum seticuspe. The sequence goes on along the minus strand of BPTQ01000004.1, from coordinate 18,827,443 downwards.
GAACTGTAAAGGTGCTGGGGAAATAATTGAAGGTCTTTACCCACAAATCTATTGGACACCATGTGTAGTTCATACTCTCAATCTTGCCCTTAAACATATTTGTGCCGCTAAAAATACCGAAAATAATTATGAAGTGTATGAAGAATGTCACTGGATCACTGAAGTCTATGGAGATGCGATGAACATAAAAAATTTCATTATGAATCATACCATGAGATTATCTATGTATAACAAGTTTAGTTCTCTTAAGTTACTTTCTGTGGCGGACACTCGCTTTGCTTCGACTATTGTGATGTTGAAGAGGTTTAAGCTCATTAGACGTTCACTAGAGGCTATGGTGATGAGTGAAGAGTGGGCATCTTATCGAGAAGATGACCAAGAAAAAGCTCGATTTGTCAGAGATAAGGTGTTAAATGAAATTTGGTGGGATCAAGTGATTTACATTCTTAATTTTACCGCACCTATATATGATATGGTACGAGCTTGTGATACTGATAGACCGTACCTTCATTTGGTTTATGAAATGTGGGATTCCATGGTTGAGAAAGTGAAGGTTGCAATTTACAAGCATGAAGAAAAAACACTTGAGAGGTTCAGTTCTTTCTATGACGTGGTGTATGATATTCTTGTGGCTCGGTGGGCAAAGAGTTCGACACCACTTCATTGTTTAGCTCATTCTTTGAACCCGAGGTATTTCTTGTTTAATTTGACATTCATTCATAAAAATATAGTTTCTTTTTTCTGTTCATAATGCTTTTTTTATATGTTGCTTATAGGTTTTATAGTGAAGAGTGGCTTAATGAGAATAAGTCTAGAGTCGCTCCTCACACAGATGGAGAAATCTCCCATGGAAGAATGCAATGTTTTCGAAGACTCTACCCAAATGAGGATGATTATGATACAGTTTTATTCGATTATGCTAATTTCTCGCTTAAGTCAGGGCCTTTTTCCGATGTTAACTCTCTTTCTAAGATGGGATCTACAGATGCTAAACGTTGGTGGGCCAATTTTGGAGCAAAAACACCTATGCTACAGTCATTGGCTTTTAGAGTTCTTGGTCAGCCAACATCGTCATCTTGTTGTGAACGCAATTGGAGCACTTACTCTTTTATTCACTCATTGAGAAGAAACAAGTTAACACCAAAGCGTGCTGAGGATTTGGTATTTATTCACAATAATTTACGTCTTTTGTCACGAAACACTGATGAATACAATGAAGAGAAAACCATGATGTGGGATGTTGGTGGAGACGACTTTGGTACAATGGATGATACAGGGTTTTTAGAGTTAGCGAGCCTCTCACTTGATGAACCAGAATTGGAGAGAGTTTTTTTCACCGAGAATACCACAACTAATTGATGTTCTTTTTTACTTAAATGTTTATTTGGGAAGACTATTTGATGGCTAAGAATTTTTATCTAATGATTATGCGTAATATTTATTTGGATTTTAGAATGTTATGTAATTTTTTGAAAGACAATTTTATATATACCAAAATATTATAAAACACATGACGTTTCCTCGCCGTACCCGTTTCTTGAATTTTAGGATGTTGCCGTTTCCCCGTACCCGTATCCGTCCCCGTTCCCGTTTCCGTCCCCGTGCTACATAGGTATCCACACTTTACTTTATTAAAAGATGTCTCCTTTTTCATCAAATTAACAACACTTTATCCTGTTTTTCAAATTAGTCTTTGAAGATTATGATATCATTGAATTTTCATCAACAGTAAGGTTGATCACGTTTATAAATAGAAAAATTAAATCACTAGCAGCGTATCTGCATTTTGCGAAGCGGTATTATTTAATTAACATTTTCAACGAGCAATAATTTTCAATTATACATGTTTTTCTGTTTTGTGCAAGTCTCTTACCGATATACTTTTATGTGAAACAATTTCATTAATAAAATAACGTGTGAATTACATTGTTGGTTCCTAAAGGTTTAGACGGATTGCGGATATAGTCCTGAAATCGGGGAAAGGGCACCCTTAATCCCCAACATCACGTCTTTCACTCTCTTACAATCCAAAACTCCAATGCTCATTAAAAACCTCGTTAGTTGCAAAGGTTTTTTTTTTATCTTTTTGTCATTTCATATCCAAACACCCTAATAACACACATTTAAACACGCACACCTACATTTACACATCAACTCAATATTTTTTCAACCTTTTCTCCCCCATTGCCACCGCCCTCTTTTTCAAATTTTCAACCACAAATTAATCAATTAAAATAAACTCATTTGTTTCATCAAAGTTACATCAATTTATAGACGTCAATTACCGCCACCACCACGTCTCTTCATCACATTACTACGTTCATGCAAACATTATTGATAATTTTTTTTGAACGACATAATTTTATTTATAAAGATCTAGCAAGAAGCTAGAATCAAGAAGATTACAAAATTACAAGTAAAGGACTCTTGATCCAATCTAACCAAGCGAGATTACGTTTAGCACTCGAGTTACACCACATAAAAGATTGAGAAACAATACTATCAAAAACTACATCTTTTCTCGGACGCTTGGACTTAAAAATCTTCTTGTTGCGGAACCACCATATGTGTCACCAGGTAACAAAGAAGATGCCTTCCAAGTAGGCTTTAACCACTTTTCGGAACTTAAAAGAATTGAACCACGTAAGCCAATCATTGTATGAAGAGAACATTACGACCTAAAGACCACACCATTTGAAAATTCTTTCGTAAATCTCTCTAGAGAACATACATGAGAAGAACAGGTGATTTGCATGCTCCACATTCCTCTCACAAATCGGACAAAAGATGGACTGAATATCCATACCACGCAAGGACATATTGAACCTAGTCGGAAGCTTATTCAATGATAACCTCCAAGCGAGAACATTAACTTTTATTGGCACCAAATTGATCTACCTCGTAGGAGTACCTTCCCAAGCACACAACATATCATCAATATACCGTCTAGCCGATGCTACCGAGAACCAGAAGCCTCCATCGCCCAAAACCAAGTGTCTCACTTACTAGAAAGAGCATCATCCACCAAGTGTCTAAGGTTATCCATTTGAAAAGTCTCTGCTCCTCCTCTAGACAATCTTCTTAAAGAGGCACAAAGACCTATATTTAACTTATCACTCACTGAAGCTTGAATATTCTCCTCTAAAACATAAGCCCTTGGAAAATTATAATTTAAAGAAACATCTTCCAACCAAGGATCATGCCAAAATAGCTAATCTTTTCTATCTCCAACGTCTTTGTGAACAAAAGACATGAGGTCTACGCTTTTTTTCTTTAACTGAGCAACACTTTTCAAACACTCTATCCACGTTGACGAACGAGAGTTACTACCAAGATTGTTGTTAATACAAATAAACCATAAAAACGTTTATTTATATTTTACGATCTTCTAATGTTTTGTCGATAACAAACGTAAAATTATTTTAACGAAATATATAAAATACGTAAAAGCTTTGATCCAATAGTTTGCTAACACACTTTTACTAAACATATTAAAACCATCAAAACATGTTTAGTAAATAAGTTATATAAATCCAAAGACATTTTTATAAAACACTAACAAGTAATATTGTTTACTTACATCTTATAAAAATGTATGTATGTAATTTGTATATGTTGTAATGGGTAAGTAATGGGTAAAAACCAAAGTCCTTAACCTATGATCCATGATCCATTGACTAGGTATAATGAATCTTGTTGGGTAAGAACCAAAGTCCATAACCCATACCCATGGAGTATGATCCATAACCCATGACCCATTGCATGACATCATGCATGAAGTCATGTTTGATATTATCCATGATCCATGACCCAAAGTCCATGACCCATGACCCAAGATCCATAACCCATTGACTAGATACATTTGCATCTTGTTGGGTATCCATGAACCAAAGTCCATGACCCATGGTCCATAACCCATAACCCGGTTTGCAACCCAAAATCCAGACTAAACTAACCCAGTAGCCGGATACCAGGATTTTCACTGGCCGGACCCCTTGGGTGAGGGATCTGCCGAAACCGTGGGACAAAAGGCACATTTTGCCTATAAATATCTAACCATTTCTCTCTTGCTCACTACCACTCTTAGATAAACTTTCTCTCAGTATTCTAACCTCTCTAACCACAGATCCAAAGGATCATTCTATGTAGTTTTATCTTTATGTGATTCTCTATGTTCCTCTTAAAGGCGAGATCACCACCTCTTGAAGACGTGCAAGCTCAATGTCATGAGTTTCTAAGCTTCGTCATCATAAAGACCACTGAAGTACATCTTGTTGATAGTTCTTTCCTCCCTCCATAGAAGTTTCGTGTTCAAGGCATTAGTAAATGGTGCCGAAGGTGTACAATCGATATGGTGCGTCCATGTACAAGTTGTATAGTTTGGGTTAAAGGATGTTGATATCCTTTCTAGTATTGTAAAAAGGAGTGTGTCTCCTTTGGGTAGTTGTGTTGTGGTGTAGTGTTGGGTAGTAGTTCCTCTTTTGTAATGAAACTTTGTATCTAGCCTTGTACCGGATAAAGTGTAGGCGACGTTGTGATAGGTTTGGTTCTACCTCGTGGAAGAACTCGATGTCTAGCCTTGTACCAGATAAAGAGTAGGCGATGTTATGAAGGCTTCTCCGCTACATTAAGGAGCTTGTGTTGTGTAGTGCTTAGAAACTCTCGAGTGCGGTACACGGGGAGTGGAGTAGGGCAAGGAAGGTGTCCTTGTAGCCGAACCACTATAAATACTCGTGTCGTGGTTTTGTGTTCCTTTACTCTTTATCTCTTGCATTACTTACTTATATGTGCATCTATCAATATCCAACACACAATCTAAATAGATTGACATAAGTCGATCTAAATACTTTAAAACGAAGTTTTAATCGGTAAAACTATTCAACCCCCCATTCTAGTTTTCCACAATTGGTATCAAAGCTTCGTTACCAAGTTTCTTAGAGTATATTGTACTTTAAAAACTTGATACGATCCATGTATGTTTGAAAACTACAAAGAAGGAAATTTCTTAAAACAAAAATTCATGTTTTAGAAATTTTTATATTTTAACAAATGTTGGATAGTGATAGATCATTCTAACATTTTCTTTTGAGAAATCTTCATGCTAGATTTTTCCAATGACTTCGCTCTATCCAAAGAAAAATGAAGTCAACATCCAAAGAAGAACCCAAAGTAATCACAACTTACTTTTACAAAGTATGATTGAGTACTTTAAAAGCTCATGAAGTATTTCGCGTCTATGGTTTCTAAAAACCATAAAAAGGGAATATAGCAAAGGTATGTTCTCTTAGCTACAACTAGTTGATCTTTAAATGTATTAATCGCATATGGATAAAATGTTGGTATATGCTTTTCTCTCACAATAAGCATCTTTATTAAAACTTTGCATATATGTAATATTATATGTATGCATATACGAATTAAGCATTTGACATCAAAGTCGCAAATTTCTAAAAAGTCTCTATTCACTACTTTCCATCTTAACAAATCATCAGGAATAGTATTCCTCTTTGATTCTCTTAAAAACTTGTAAAGTTCTTCAAACCAACGCCTTCATTACAAAATAAATTGATAGTTAAAGTCTTGATCTACCATCCTTCGGTCCATTTTCGATAAAAAATTATTTCCCAAAACATCTTAGCTAAACGTCTATTCAAATACGACTATAACCAAAATATCATTCTACAAGTTCTTCTAAAAAATAAGTTATTGTATAACATGTTACATGTGAAAGATTATCCAAATCACTCCAATAATTGTCTGCAGCGTCGGATCCCTCAAGTTGTACTAGCCGGATCCCTCAAACAAGGGATCCGGCGAAACCGTGCAAACAGATGAACATGAGACTTGTTTTTAAAACCCAAAACACTCCATTTTCCCTCTTCCTAAAACCTAGAACAACCAAATCTCAGTTCCTATCATCCTAGAGCTTCATAATCTCAAACATCTCAATCCTAAACATCATTGTAAGTAATTACACTCATATTTCCTATTCCTTATCATCTTCATCCTAGGGTTTATGGTTATAAACTTTTCAATTGGTTTCAATTTTTCATATCATCAATTGGCAAATTGTTTATTGCAAAATTATCTTTCATACAAAAAGGCTCTCATAATTAAGGGTTTCCAAAACAACATTCTTAATACAAAATAAACTCATAAACCCATCTTCACAAATTGTACCTAATTGGAATATTATTTTTCTAGGATCAAACATACCTAAATCCACTCAACCAAGACCATCGTGATACCATCCACTACATTCCTAGATATTATCGCAAAGAAGGGCTATCAAAAAGTGATCGCAAAACCTTCAAAATGCTTCAAAAACGACTCATCCACGAAGGTCGTGTAATCGAGGAATATTTCCTTGAAAACACCGACATTCCTCAAGTATTTTTCGCAATCAACTTTGATTGCCTCCTCAAAATTGATGAAAAAATTTGTCTGGTCTTCATCTTCGAATTCTACAAGAGTGTTAGGATTATCTGAAATAATGATGAAAGTATTTCAATCGCTTTCATCATAAACAACCAAAGCATCACCTTACCTCTCATCACATTCACGCAAATTCTTCGCATACCATGTGAAGGAATTTGTATGTATTCCAAAGATTGGTCAATTGCTTGTCAACCCTTCGCATTAGGCTCTAAGGCTATCTATCATACTCCACTTGATAACCCCATTGTCGTTCGAGATACCATTTTCACAAAGAGTCTACCAATATTGTTATAACCGCAATAAAGAACTCATTTATCGTGATCCCTTTCAAATGGAACTCTTTGAAATGATTCCCATTTACAAAAAGTGGGAAGAAATTCTTAGAGAGAATGTCATTTGTTTGGTTGGAAACAAAGACCATCCCAATGCTTGTCTTATCCAAATGATCTATTGTCTCATCCACCAAAAGCCTTTCAATCTCGCCTATTACATTGCCAAAAGAATGTTAGGTGTTTTCAAAACCGACAAAATGGTTCTTCCTTATGGTATGTTCCTAACACGTCTCCTTGAGTTTGTTAGTGCAATGCAACCTACTCCTATTACCGATGACCACTTTCTCGCAAACAATGTTATGGTACCTCTCACCAAACAACCCACCAAATGATTTATGATCAATGGGAAAAGGCCTCGTCCTCTCTCGGACTCTTCGAATGAAGATGATGACGTTGAAGTCGATCCCGTTTCAAATTATCAACTCGATCCCATGACTTACTTTGAACAAATTCCTACTCTTCCAAAGGAAACTGAGGAATTCAAACAAACAAAAGGAATGTTCAAGTGTCTAACTCATTTCCTCATCAACTCGGGAAAGAAGAAAAAGTGAAGAGATTGAAAAAAGAAATATTGTACCCCATGTCTTTATTTTATGGTTATTTTGATGTCTTATGATTGTCAAAATAGTGTATGATCATAACTTTATCATGCAAGACATACTTGGATTGCTCTCATTTTAATATATGGTCATTATCTTGTTTGTTTACCCATATGTTGTTTTTATATGCTATACTTACTATATGTTACTTGTATACATGTATGCTCACTATAGAGATCATTAGTTTCAGAATGTGACACATAGAGCAAAATATTACACGCTTACTGTTAAGAAATCTGTCACAGATGCCGGATCCCTGGGCTATAACTAGCCGAATCCCTCAAGTGAAAGGATCCGTGGGATCGGGGTAAACATAAGTGATTTTTTACTTTTCTTACATCAATTCAACCTTCCATACCTTATTGAACTAGTTAAACATGCTTCATTAGGATGACTTAAACTTTCCTTAGGCTCAGTTGATCTCACATTCACTCATGGATGACTTAGGATCATATTCAAGGAGTTTTTTGATTTATCATTACTTCAAAACTCACCATATTTTGGCTCCAATGGTTACACATTGTTCCTCTTATCTCAAAACACCTAGTTTGATATTTCTCACAATTTTAGTAAATTGATTTTAGTCATCTTTATATTAAAATGGTCTAAAAACTAGTTTTTTCATTTCTTGTGATTTTTAAAGAATTTTCTAAATTTTCCTTTGATCACCATCTGGTCTCTATGATCAATTGACACCCTCAAAACTCTTAGTGTCATCCTTGATCACTCATTGGTGCTCATAAAAACTCCATTTCTTTCCATAAAAGACATCATTAGCTATCCTCACTCATTATGCTTGATCATTTAAGTCTCATACCATTTAAGACACCTGAGGAGACTAAATCACTTAAGACATGTAGGTGCTAGACCTTACTAGAACCTCATCACTCTCTTTCTTGACTCCTTAGAGCCGGATCCCTGGCTTTAGGCTAGTCGGATCCCTCAAGTGAGGGATCCGTGAGAACCGTCTGCACAGACTACCTAAAATTACTTGATATAATCCTTTCAAAACCTATTTGTTAATCTAAACACTCCACATTATCTTAAACGACTCCCTAGATCAGAACAAATCTGTAGTTGACTCTTGTGCATGCAAATCATTGCAATTTGAAGAATTTTAGTGGTTTATGATTTAATTCAATTGGCCAATTTCTTCCCTTATAAACCACTTGTGTTTGTGCTTCCAAATCACCATTCAAAATCTTATTCTCAGTAGCTAAAACCTCATTTCACATCCCTCATTTTACCATTTCACCATGAGAAAAGCACCTAGTGCAAACCCATCAACCAAAGGACCTCCCAAGAAAATTGCTCGTGTTGTTCATGAAATCTCCTCAACCGAGTCATCACCCATCAAAGCCTCAAACACTAGAACTCCCTCACAACCAACTCTATTAATCAAACCAACTCCCAAAAGGCTTGTTCCCACAAGAAAACATTTTCAAAACACTACCATACCTCCTAAACCAAACACTCCTACAACCAAACTATCACCTCTACTACCTAGAATTATCTCTTTCACCACACCACTTTCATCCCCAAACCTTTATAACTTAGAAGATTTGCCACCTAGGCCTTCTCATCCACCACCATTACCGACATTCTCATCAATTGAGAAAATGGTGCCATAACAACCCTCTCACTTAAACTTTGGTGTTGAAACAACACTAAAACACGTATCCTATTCTACTTCACCCTCAAATGGTTCATTTTGGATTATGAGGAATCACCAAATTAAACAACCAGACCATATGGAAGTAGATACTTCCTTACCTCCACCACTGACACATATATTACCACCTTCACCCTTAATTGAACCACCTCCGACTTCATCAAACTTGCCTTCACAAATAGCTCCATCCTTTGTTGAACGTCCACTTTCCTCATCAAACTTTCCACCTCAAACCGCTCCATTCTTACCACCACCATTCTCTAGCCATGACAATGATTGCTTTCATTGTCAACATGTCCAAGGGTTAGTTCATGAAGTACGTGATGAAGTACGTTTCATGTTCTATCACCTTCTCGAACATTTTGATGAAATCAACAAATCTAATCGTCCCTAAACATAGGAATACAAGCACAAGTGGTGTTCTCCTCTAGTCTTAGGCAAAACTCAGAATTGTTAGGTATTTTTACTTTAATACATGTTCGTATCATCTCTCTTAGTTTTGGAGATATGTGTATCATTTCTCTTGTTTTAATTGAATGAAACTACATGTTTGTATGCTATATAGTTATGTGAATATGTTTGGTGCAACAATACATAACTCATTTGGACGTTTATGTCACTACTCATATCTACATTGCTGCCAATAAGCTACAGGTACACGGTTCCCAAGATTTTGCTTGGACGGATCCCTCAGATGAAGGATCCGGCAGAACCGTCTAACATACTATGAGTTTTGAGCTAATTTGAAGCTCATTTTCAGGAAACAATGCACCATATACTTGTTTTCTAACCTTTGTTTTGTAGATTTTCAAAATACACATGAAGAATTTGACAACCTCAACAAGGGGGAGCTTTTCGTTAAAGCAAAGCATTGCAAAACACTTGTAATACATTCACTTAGGCTTCCTAACTACTTGACACCCTCATCAAAAGGGAGCACTCGTCAAGGGGGAGCATTTCGTCAAAGTTAAAATCATTGCAAAAATACTTGCAATACACTCGTTTAGCCTTCCTAATTACTTGACGCCCTCAACAAAGGGAAGCATCCGTTAAGGGGGAGCTAAGACAAGAATTTTTCCCTTATCTTACTATTTTACAATTCTTTCTCTTTTTTACGTTTCACAAGTTTTTCTCACAAACATTTTCCACTATATGTTAGTTTCTTTTCGACGCTCTTTTTGTTTCGACAAAAAGGGGGAGAAGAGAGTAAAAACTCCAATTCAAATTTTTACTAATTTTATTTTTTCCTTAAAATAATCTTATGTTTTGTCATCAACAAAAAGGAGGATATTGTTAATACAAATAACCATAAAAATGTTTATTTATATTTTATGATCTTCTAATGTTTTGTCGATAACAAACGTAAAATCATTTTAACGAAATAAATAAAATACGTAAAATCTTTGAGCCAATAGTTTACTAACACACTTTTACTAAACATATTAAAACCATCAAAACATGTTTAGTAAATAAGTTATATAAAATCAAAGGCATTTTTATAAAATACTAAGAAGTAATATTGTTTACTTACATCTTATAAAAATATATATGTACTTTCTATATGTTGTAATGGGTAAGTAATATGTAAAAACCAAAGTCCTTAACCCATGACTCATGACCCAAGATCCATTGACCAGGTACAATGAATCATGTTGGGTAAGAACCAAAGTCCATAACCCATACCCCTGGAGTATGATCCATAACCCATGACCCATTGCATGACATCATGCATGAAGTCATGTTGGATATTATCCATGATCCATGACCCAAAGTCCATGACCCATGACCCAAGATCCATAACCCATTGACTAGGTACATTGCATCTTGTTGGGTATCCATGATCTAAAGTCCATGACCCATGATCCATAACCAATAACCTATAACCCGGTTTGCAACCCAAAATCCAGACTAAACTGACCCAGTAGCCGGATCCCAGGATTTTCATTGGCCGGATCCCTTGGCTGAGGGATCCGCCAGAACTGTGGGACAGTAGGCAAATTTTGCCTATAAATAGTGAGCCATTTCTCTCTTTCTCACTACCACTCTTAGATATACTTTCTCTCAGTATTCTAACCCCTATAACCACAAATCCAAATGATCATTCTATGTAGTTTTATCTTTGTGTGATTCTTTAGGTTCCTCTTAATGGCGAGATCACCACCTCTTGAAGACGTGCAAGCTCAAGGTCATGAGTTGCTAAGCTTCGTCATCATCAAGACCACTGAAGTGCATCTTGTTGATAGTTCTTTCCTCCCTCCATGGAAGTGTCGTGTTGAAGGCATTAGTTAATGGTACCGAAGGTGTCCAATCGATATGGTGCGTCGATCTACAAGTTGTGTAGTTTGGGTTAAAGGATGTTGATATCCTTTCTAGTGTTGTAAAAAGGAGTGTATCTCCTTTGGGTAGTTGTGTTGTGGAGTATTGGGTAGTAGTTCCTCCTTTGTAATGGAACTCGATATCTAGCCTTGTACCGGATAAAGTGTAGGCGATGTTGTGATAGGTTTGGTTCTACCTCGTGGAAGAACTCGATGTCTAGCCTTGTACCTGATAAAGAGTAGGCGACGTTGTGAAGGCTTCTCCGCCACATTAAGGAGCTTGTGTTGTGTAGTGCTTAGAAACTCTCGATTGGGGTACTCGGGGAGTGGAGTAGGGCAAGGAAGGTGTCCTTGTAGCCGAACCACTATAAATACTCGTGTCGTGGTTTTGTGTTCCTTTACTCTTTATCTTTTGCATTACTTACTTGTATGTGCATCTATCAATGTCCAACACACAATCTAAATAGATTGACATAAGCCGATCTAAATATTTTAAAACAAAGTTTTAACCGGTAAAACTATTCAACCCTCCCCCCCTTCTAGTTTTCAACAATTGTCTATGCCACAATTGTCCCCATGAATCGATTTCACCACCTTCACCCAAAGCACGTCTTTTTGAATTTTAAATTGCCATACCCACTTAAATAAGAGAGCTCTATTCATTGTAAAGAAACTATTCACCCCGAGACCTCCTTTCTTCTTATTCTCCAAGACCTTATCCCAACTAACCCACGCCATCTTCTTAACACGATCATTTGCCCCTCAAAAGAAACAGCTCCTCAACGATTCAAGTATCTTCAACACAAAACTTGGGACTTTAAACAATGAAAAATAGTAAGTTGGTAAAAATCCGAGCACCGATTTAATAAGGGTGAGACGGCCACCTATAGAAACTACACTTATGCACATTAATTCGAAGACCCGAATAAATATAAAAACACTGCAAAAATACTTACGATATTGTTAATACAAATAAGCCGTAAAAAAGTTTATTTATATTTTACGATCTTCTAATGTTTTGTCGATAACAAACGTAAAATCATTTTAACGAAACAAATAGAGTACGTAAATAGTTTGAGTTAATAGTTTTCTAACACACTTACGTTTTTACATAAAACACTAAAACAAGCCTAAGTGATTTTATGATTTAGATACATATGTACAACAACTAGTGTTTACATATTGGGTTACACATATACTTAAACTAAGTATACTAAAATGGGTAAAAACTAAGTATATGCTAAAATGGGTAAATACAAGTATATACTAAATGGGTAAATACTATCAAATGGTTTTGACCCACAACCCATGGTTTTATATATACCACTTAACCAAGTTCATTGAATCTAGAAAGAAAACCATGGATCAACCCATAACCCATGACCCATAACCAAAAATACCCATGGGCAAAGAGGAGCGTACCACGGATCCCTAGCTTTGTGCTAGCCGGATCCCTTGTGGTAGGGATCCGTGGGATCCGGGGAACAGTAGGATTTTTCCTCTATAAATAGTGAGCCATTTCTTCATTATTTCTTACCCCTTTTCAATCCCTCTCTAACACACTTTCCCCCCCTGAGTTAAATCTCACTAACCTTAGATCCAAGAGATCTATGTTTGTAGTTTTGTTTTTGTGTGATCTTTTAGGTTCCTCTTAAAGGCAAGATTACCACCTTTGAAGTCGAGCAAGCTCAAGTCCATGAGTTGCCATGCTTCCTCATCATCAAGGCTACTGAAGTCTTCTTGTTGATGATTCCTTTCTTTCTTCAAAGAAGTGTAGTGTTGAAGACATTAGTGAAAGATGTCTCAAGAGTCAAGACGAAGATATTAGTGAAGGGTATCTATCGTCTATAGGATAAAGCACTTGTGGTAGGTGCTTAGAAGTCAAGACAAAGAAGCACTAGTGAAAGGTGCTTAGAAGTCAAGACAAAGAAGCATTAGTGAAAGGTGCTTAGAAGTGAAGACACAAGACATTAGTGAAAGGTGTCTTGTAGATCTAGTCAAAGGCATTAGTGAAAGGTGCCTTAGATGTACATTCGATATGGTGTGTTTCGATGTACAAGATAGACTAGTATTAGATCCAAGGATATTGATATCCTTGATGATGTTGTAGAGGAGTAGATCTCCTTTGGGATTAGTCGTGGTGTAGTGTGGTAGTAGTTCCTCCATTGAAATGGAACTAGGTACTTAGCCTAGTACCTAATAAAGGGTAGGCGACGTTGTGAAGGTGTAGTTCACCTAAGGTGTGAAAGAACTAGGTACTTAGCCTAGTACCTTATAAAGGGTAGGCGACGTTGTGTAGGTGTGGTTCACCTTGGAGTGAAAGAACCCGGTGGTTAGCCTAGTACCGGAAAAAGAGTAGGCGACGTTGTGAAGGCTTCTCCGCCATAAGGAGATTGGTGTAGTTATTACAAACTCTCGAGTAGGTGACTCGGGGAGTGGAGTAGGGCAAGGAAGGTGACCTTGTAGCCGAACCACTATCAATACTTGCGTTGTGGTTTTGTTTTTCTTACTCTTATCTTTTCATTACTTACCTTTATATGTTTGTTTATCAACATCCAACATACACATCCAAATAGATTGACATAAGCCAATCTAAATAGATTAAAAGAAAGTTTTAATTGGTAAAACTATTCAACCCCCCCCCCCCTTTCTAGTTTTCCACAATTGGCATCAGAGCTTCGTTACCAAGTTTCTTGAAGTATATTGTACTTTAAAAACTTGATACGATCCATGGTTAATTGAAAACTACAAAGAAGGTTTTTCATAAGAGCAAACAACATTTTTTTTTCAAGACTATATGTTTGGATGTTGAGCTTGATAACAACATTTTTCTTTTTACTTTTTCATTTAATTGCACTAATCTTCTTTGTCATGTTGATTAGTCAAAGCTCATACCCACCAAGCTTTAGGAGTCGCTTGGTAACAAGAATACCTTCTTTAAGAAGGTATCCTAATCGCTAAGGAGCGGGAATCGTCTAAGTGACATTTGTTGTGTCATTTGTAAAGACATTCCTAAGTGCGCTAGAGGTATGATTTTCTTTTTTATTTTGCTTGATAATTAATTATGCCTATTTAGGTATTTATATGATTATCTTTCGTGCTTATACGTGTTTTACATAAAGCTTCACTAGGAAGTCTTTTTCTCACATACGTGTTTTTATCTCTCGTCTAAAGTCGTGGTATATAAAACTTTGTTTTGTTTCTTTTAGATCTAATAATAAAACACGAATTTCAAAAATTCCTCCTTCCCTATAAAACCCCACCGTCGACCACAATACCAAACCCTCACTTTTTCAAATCCTCCATTTTCAAAATTTTCTCTTACTCAAAAACTTCATCTTCTTCCTCATTTCATCTCAACTGAAACCAAGAAGATCCGTCATCAACATGGTTTACATCGCACTCGTGCTCATCGCCCTAACACTCATCGCACTTGTGTTCCCTATGATGAAGTTCACATATGGAGACATTTACTTTGTGTTGTTAATCTACATTGGGATCATATACCTAATCCTTTGTATCATCCTTATCTAGGTTATTACTGTCATAATGTGTTTGTTATTTCTTTTAATTTATATGTTTTATTTTCTTTCGTGATACATTAGAAGTCATGTGTGCATGCTAAAAGAAAATGTAGGATAAAACATATTTCATGGTATAAAACTGTAAAACCTATTTCTTTATCAAAACTGTCTCTGTTACTACAGATCCACGGATCTCGGAGGATATACTAGCCGGATCCCTTTTGTAAAGGAACCGTGGGATCCGTATTACTGGAAAACAATTTTCATGCAAGATTAAAAACCACTATCTTTCTAAAAATAATAATCCACTAGAAAGTCAAAAACTTTAGTTAAGTGTCATTGTTGTTAAAAACCATTGTTAATAAAAATCTAGTAAAAACATTAGATTATCATAAGTTGACCACAAACATCTCCTTTTATTAACTTGTCATTCCTATAGGTTCAACTATGACGCATGAATATGAGTTTGATTTTTTAATCACTAGCGTCTACACTCCGAACATCTCTCTCGAACCCAACACACCTGGCAATCATGTCCGTGGGTTTAATAATCTCGAAAACCATCACTTCTATGAAGGACGTATTGTAGACACCTCTCTACAATTCGAAGAAGGTATCAATACCTCCTTCCGAGCCATAGGACTAGAATGTCTTCTTGAAATCAATGAGAAGATATGTCCAAGGTTCATAATGGAATTCTTCCGTCAAGTCGAACTCGTTCGTAACGAGGATCGCTCTCTATCTCTTTGGTTTTATATCAAAAACCAAAAGTTCACTCTAACCCATGGGCATTTTGCTCACATCCTCCGGATTCCAAATCATGGACAATGTGCCTTCACCGAAGATTGGTCTCTTGATTCTCTCTTCAAATTTCGTGAAGAAAATAGTCCATATTGTTCACACATACCCTCTCCGGAAGATTTAAATCGCATAATATGCAAACCTCGACCATATTACTCCGATCCAAACATTATCTTTACAAGGGATATCCGAGAAGAGTACAAGCCTCTTGCACTCATCCTACGTGAAAATGTTTGGAGTCTTAGGGGAAATCGAGAAATCCTTCCCGCTTGATGTGCTCACATGTTGTACTGTTTGCTAACATAACAACCATACAATCTCGCCTACTTCTTCGCAAGGCGAATTGCAAATCTTCAAGGCTCCAAGAATAAACTCATCCCTTATGGAATGTTCTTGACACGCCTCTATCATAATGTTATGCACTTCCATCCTCAATTTCAAAGTCCGTTGTACGTACTTGTGAACAAGATGATGGAACCGCTAAACATATCCCTCATGAAGACTTTCTTCATTCTTGACTCCACGAACACTCATCAATCACTTAATGATCCTCCTAGCGAAAACATTCAAGGAAACCAATAGTATTCCAAAATAGGATCAAATCTCTTGTACTCGTGCTTTATCAATATAATCCAATTTCCTTCATGAAATAAAACATTTGATATCTTAGTATTTAGAACTTTCTTTAGACTATCCTTGAGATATAATGCATTGTCAAGATCATTGCATACCTTTAGTAAAGGTCCTGCTGAGCAGATGGGCGGATCCCAAAAATTACACTAGACGGATCCCTACTCTTAGGGAACCGTGGGATCCGTCGAACAGAAAATGCAATTACAAGCATTGTATTTCAAACACATTCTTAGAACACCTCACAGTAAGCTAAACATAGTGTCTTAAGGCAAATTAAGTCCTTATCAAGATAGGTTAATCTTTCCCATTCATACATAACTCACCGAGGTCACACTCTAAAGACGCTTGTAGATCTACCATTTCGTTTTAATCCATTACTCTTCCGCTCTTAAACTCACACCTCATTTTCTACTTGATCCCTCACATCTAGTCTTAGAAATCTTTCAATTATGGCAAAATTGATCATAAATCATCCTCACCTCCAAGTTGATCAAAATCTAGTTTTCTCATCTTAAAGCTTCTAGGATATTTTCCAATACACTATCCTAAGACACAACCTGATCTCTAGGATCATTTAGCTTCAATTGACACTCTAAATCTTTAGTTTCATCCTTGCTCATCCATTGGTACTCTTGAAAGTTCCAAATCCTTCCATAAATGACAATCATTAGCTACATCACCCATTACCTTCAAGTACTCAAGCATCCCTTCATTTAAAACACTTAGGAGGACTGAAACACTCAAGATGATATAGGTCTTAGATCTTAGAAACATCATTTCCACTCTTTCATAGCTGCTGAGAGACGGATCCCTAGGATTAGCCTAGACGGATCCCTCTGAGGAGGAAGTCCATCTCATCTTAAATGAGTTCCTAGATCAGTGCATCCTCTGAAGTGGACTCTTGTGCATGTCAATCATCACATTTCAATGAATTCTAGTGGCTTAAGGTTTAAATGCACTTGCCAAATCTCTTAGTTTATAAACTACCTTATTAGGACCTCCATAGTCATCACTCTCATCCTAACTTTCAGCTCTTGCAAACTCTTGAAATCATCTCATCATGAGGAAAACTCCAAGTAGTAACTTATCCACCAAATAACCACCCATGAAAAGAGCTCGTGTTATACACGAAATTTCCTCAACCGAATCATCTCCGGTCATGCCAACAAATGATAGAATCCTTCATCATCCAATCAAACCAATTCCTAAAAAGATAGTACCCACAAAACTACCTTTGCCAAACACCACCATACCTCCTAGGCCAAACAATATCATCTCCACCAAACCATTACCATTGGTTCCTAGAGCTATTTCATTAACATCCCCACTATCATCACCACACCTCTACAATCTAGAGGACTTGCCTCCTAGGACGTCTCATCCACTTCCGCCGACAACATTCTCCTCATTAGGAGGAATAATGGTTCAAAATCAAGGTGTTGAGTCAACACTTGCCCCGGCTTCCTTCTCGGCGTTTTCATCATATAATCCCATTTGGATTATGACAAATCATCAAAGTCAACCACCCGACCATATGGAAGTTGACACTTCTCTACCACCACCATCATTCTTGGTTGAGTCATTCTTAAATGCACCTCCACCAATCCCTCCATCGTTTGAAGCTCCACAAGCCGCTTCACTTGATCCTTCGAATCAAGCCATTTCATTTCATCCACCACCACTACCTAGCCATGACAAAGATTGCTATCATTGTCAACATGTTGAAAGTTTGATACATGAAGTACGAGAAGACCAACGTTTCATGTTCTATCATCTCCTCGAACATTTCGACAAGATTAAACCTAAAAAAAACTTGAGCTAGAAGATTATAGTGGTGTCTTAGCTTCAAGCGTTAGGTGATCTAGAAATTCCTAGTCATGTATTGTCTATTTTCTTGTTTTTAGAGTCATGTATATCATAACTCTAGTTTTATTAAATGGAAATTACATGCTACTTGTTATTTTTCTGAGAATATGATTACCTTGTATTCATATCTCATTTTTGTGATAACATTACTTGTTATATCACCTTTGTTGAAATTTAACAGCTAAAAACGGATCCCTCAGAATTTCCTAGACGGATCCCTACTAGGAGGGAACCGCGGGATCCATGAGACAGAAAGCTTTCTTTCTACTAACTTGAATCACATTTGCAGGAAATTGTGAATTATTCTTGATTTCTAACCTTTGTTTTGTAGTTATTCAATTTACATATGAAGACTTTGACACCCTAAAGCTAGGGGGAGCTTTATGTCAAAGCAATACAATGCAAATTACTTGCAATACTAGGTTTACATTTCGTGACATCCCTTTGCAAAAATTGCAATCATCAAGGGGGAGCACATTCGTCTCGTAGACGATATCTTTTGCAAACTTATTTGCAAACAAACTAGATTAGTATTACTTTCTTGACGCCCTTACTTAGGGATGGACTCGTCAAGGGGGAGTAAAGACGAGATCCTTTCCCGTTTTTTGCTCTCTATCTCTTTTTACTTTTTCTTTCACATGCTTTTCTTAAAAACAATGTGTTGCCTTCCTTCAAACACTTTTTGTTTCGACAAAAAGGGGGAGAAGAAAGTAAAAACTACAAATTCAAACTTTTACGAATTTTAGCTTTTCCTTAAAATAATTTTATGTTTTGTCATCAACAAAAAGGGGGAGATTGTTAATACAAATAAGCCGTAAAAACGTTTATTTATATTTTACGATCTTCTAACGTTTTGTCGATAACAAACATAAAATCATTTTAACGAAACAAATAGAGTACGTAAATAGTTTGAGTTAATAGTTTTCTAACACACTTATGTTTTCACATAAAACACTAAAACAAGCCTAAGTGATTTTATGATTTAGATACATATGTACAACAACTAGTGTTTACATATTGGGTTAAACATATACTTAAACTAAGTATACTAAAATGGGTAAAAACTAAGTATATGCTAAAATGGGTAAATACAAGTATATACTAAATGGGTAAATACTAGCAAATGGTTTTGACCCACAACCCATGGTTTTATATATACCACTTAACCAAGTTCATTGAATTTAGAAAGAAAACCATGGATCAACCCATAACCCATGACCCATAACCAAAAATACCCATGGGCAAAGAGGAGCGTACCACGGACCCCTAGCTTTGTGCTAGCCGGATCCCTTGTGGTAGGGATCCGTGGGATCCGGGGAACAGTAGGATTTTTCCTCTATAAATAGTGAGCCATTTTTTCATTATTTCTTACCCCTTTTCAATCCCTCTCTAACACACTTCCCCCCCCCCTGAGTTAAATCTCACTAACCTTAGATCCAAGAGATCTATGTTTGTAGGTTTGTTTTTGTATGATCTTTTAGGTTCCTCTTAAAGGCAAGATCACCACCTTTGAAGTCGAGCAAGCTCAAGTCCATGAGTTGCCATGCTTCCTCATCATCAAGGCTACTGAAGTCTTCTTGTTGATGATTCCTTTCTTTCTTCAAAGAAGTGTAGTGTTGAAGACATTAGTGAAAGATGTCTCAAGAGTCAAGACGAAGATATTAGTGAAGGGTATCTATCGTCTATAGAATAAAGCACTTGTGGTAGGTGCTTAGAAGTCAAGACAAAGAAGCACTAGTGAAAGGTGCTTAGAAGTCAAGACAAAGAAGCATTAGTGAAAGGTGCTTAGAAGTGAAGACACAAGACATTAGTGAAAGGTGTCTTGTAGATCTAGTCAAAGGCATTAGTTAAAGGTGCCTTAGATGTACATTCGATATAGTGTGTTTCGATGTACAAGATAGACTAGTATTAAATCCAAGGATATTGATATCCTTGATGATGTTGTAAAGGAGTAGATCTCCTTTGGGATTAGTCGTTGGTAGTAGTTCCTCCATTGAAATGAAACTAGGTGCTTAGCCTAGTACCTAATAAAGGGTAGGTGATGTTGTGAAGGTGTAGTTCACCTAAGGTGTGAAAGAACTAGGTACTTAGCCTAGTACCTTACAAAGGGTAGGCGACGTTGTGTAGGTGTGGTTCACCTTGGAGTGAAAGAACCCGGTGGTTAGCCTAGTACCGGAAAAAGAGTAGGCGACGTTGTGAAGGCTTCTCCGCCATAAGGAGATTGGTGTAGTGATTACAAAATCTCGAGTAGGTGACTCGGGGAGTGGAGTAGGGAAAGGAAGGTGACCTTGTAGCCGAACCACTATAAATACTTGCGTTGTGGTTTTGTGCTTCTTACTCTTATCTTTTCATTACTTACCTTTATATGTTTGTTTATCAACATCCAACATACACATCCAAATAGATTGACATAAGTCAATCTAAATAGATTAAAAGGAAGTTTTAATTGGTAAAACTATTCAACCCCCCCCCCCCCCCTTCTAGTTTTCCACAGATATTTTTAAAGTTTTTATCCTGCTACTCCCCAATAAAAACGACATCATCCGCATAAAAAAGATGTGAAATCAAAACATTATGATGATTACCGATACCCACACCTTTAAAGAATCCTTGTTGCATGGCATTATAAAATGAGATACGTAAGAATTCCATAACCAAAAAGAACAAAAAAGGATAGAGTGGATCACCCTGACGAAGACCGTTTTGAAAACGGAATTCCTTGGTCGGGCTCCCATTTACCAAAAACCGAACCCGTAGACGACTTACGAGCAAATGACTAATTTCTTGACTGAGTTTAGTACAAGTGAGTCATTTTCACTCGTCACTACTTTTGGAAAATGGTGATTGATTGACAATAGATAAGACCATCCGGGAATATAGAAATTGTGACAACCCGTACTTTCAGGTCATTTCTCGAAACAATTTATGCCTCACTATTTCAACATTTATCGTAAACTAGGTTTACGTGTTCCAAATTCGCGTAACCTTAAAGGTTTAGCGGCGAATTCATGATCATATCATCACAAACAATTCATATGGACTAAGATTAGTCTACACTTCATTAGCATCATTTGCATCATGTTAGTTCATTCATGGCATTGCATTTCACCTTAAACGTGTAAATTTTATATTAAATATACGTTATCGCGTGAGTTATTATTTTGAATATTTAATCCGTTACTTTCAAAAATGATCCCGACACATTTTTAAACTTACATTAGTTTATAAAAACTATATTTTGAGTTTACCTAGTGTTTTGAATTTATTTTATATATAAATCGTTAAAGTTATATTATTACGACGTTTTTCTTAAAAATTACTCGATAATTATTTTATCACTCAAATTTTACAAGGAATGTATTTTTACAATTTTTATTATCTCATTACATTCTATTTTGATCTATTAACAATTACTTTTACCTAAAAATTTCCATTTACCTTTACTTGTACATATTCCTACACATTTACTTACACATCCATTTTTAACAAACTATACTTACACTTTATAAAAAAAAAAAAAAAAAAAAAAACAAAAACAAAAAAAAAAAAAACAAAAAACAAAATATCTACTCATTCCTCCCCCCTTGGCCGACCAAGGGGGAGGGGTGGTCATTAAATGGAGCATGGTTTGTGATTGTATACATTTATACATATACTCAAAGTCTTACTTCAATAATTTTTACTCATTCATCTCATTCAAGTGTTAGCAAAAATTTTCTTCTCTCTTTGTTCTCTCCTTCCTAACCGGCCTTCATAGTGTTTTCAAGGGATCATCACAAAATTTTTACAAGATCAAGTAATAACAATCTAGAATCACACTCTTTATAAGGTTTTGAAATAAAAACCAAGAGTGTTTAAGTTAAACCTTGTTCTTTGCACCTCATCATATTAACTTGTAAGCATGTTTCTTTCATTTTTCATGTCTCCTTTTCATTTCATAAGTATCTCTTCATTGTTGGAGCAAGCATGCATGATTTGTGTTGTTTATACCATTTTTACATGATTTTTAGAAATATATATATATATATGGTCATCCTATAATTATCCCCTTGGTATATGTTGGTCTTGATGATGTTTAGGAACCCATGACACCCTAAGAAGGTGTATGGTAGGATTAGATTAGTTTTGGAGTTGATTTGAAGGGATTGGAATAAGTTTAGTACGAGAAAAACTATTTTCGATAAGTATTTAAAAGTGTTCTGTCCTTGTTTTGATTTTCTAGAAAATCCGACAGTAGCCACGACTTTTTGGCCTTGATATTTAGAAAATATACTTTAAAACGAATCCGTGGCCGCTTGAACGGATTAAAACGGAGTTATAACGAAGAAGTTATGGATTTTACAAGTTTGACGACGAAATATATAATTTTCTGAAATTTCAGCATATTATTTTTGGTTTGTACGAGTCAAAAACGAGCCTTAAGCTTTACAAATTATTTCGACTTATCAAAAATCTATTAGTATACTTTGATATGAAGCTAAGGACGTATTATACGTAGAAAACGGATTTGAAACGACAAAGATATGCACGTTTTCATAAAATTGCCGTAACTATTATTTTCTGAAAAACTATATTATTTTTACGATACAAGTGTTACGGTAGCTGAAACGACCATGTTGGAGGCTGTTTTTAACCATGATGTGGAACTTTTTGTAACAAAATGTCTTCTAATAAAATTTAGATCACCGAGCATATTTTTCAAAACGACAAGCCGTTTGTATAGCGGAGTTGTAATAAATTAATTACGGATGTTTAAACTTGGCCGAAACTCACTTTTTACGCAACAATTAGACAAAATCACCATCTTTAACCCTTATTATCTTTAGGTTCGAGACCCCGGTGACGAAAACTCCTGAACTGAAACTTTTAGATTTCGATACAAACTTTCCAAAACCGTCAAGTTCGTTCTCTAACATTCGACGTACACTATTTTACGACTAGTTTTTCAAAGCCATTTTTGTCACTTTCATGAAAATTCCGACGACATTGTTTTCGACGAAAAGTGAAAATTTCACTATAAATCATTATAAAATCATTGTAGGATGACATTTTGACGTAAAAACTTGTAAAGTCATTTTTGAAGGGTCAAGACGTCAAAAGAGTATTTTTCGACGATAAGTAATATTTTTCAAAACTCGCAAATGGTATAAATAACATACGAAATGCATGCATAACATTACATTGCAACTCATGACATATCATATCATTCGTAATAGGTCCCGGTTAAAGCATCACGTTATACCTCAGTGTACTCACTCTTGTCATCATACCAGTTTACCAAGTGAGTTTTCATAGCCCCGTTTTACAAAGTTTATACATTATTTCAAACCTACGGGGGAGAATACATTGCACAACATTTTTATTACGATACCAAGTATGTTAAATACATTTACATTGCTTGAGTTACAAAGTTGCCAGTTAAAAGTCCCCATTTCAAATGCATGAGCCGTTAATTTCCTAGAAGCGTGTGTGAGTGGATAGATCTCTCGAGGGTGACACCTCCATCCGGGTTGGTGAATCCCAACTAGTCATACGGATGCATTTCATTCATAAACATCATTAGAGTTGTTTGGCAAGACACTCTGTTGGGGCGTACATCAGTCGGAGCTTCGGTATCATGCGCTTAAGCAATTGTAACATTTTTATGTGACATTATTGTCATACCTGTAACATTTTTATGTGACATGATTGTCATACCAGATATATACTTGCGTAGTCGTATAAAACATTTACATAAACCTATGATTTCTCACCAACATTATTGTTGACCGTTTTAGCAATGTATTTTCAGGTAACTAAGGCATACTCATCATGGCATGATTAAGGAACCCCTTTTGAGTCGCGGCGTCGACTTACATCATTGTACATTATGGCATTTTCTTTCAAAACCATCGTTTGGACTTGTAATATATTTATATTTCCGCAACTTTCTAAACTTTTGGGACCTATGTTGTAACTCTGAACGCTTTTATTAAATATCCAACGATGTGTTTTTAAACGACACTTTAGGTCGTTCAATGTAACTGTGATTGTGGTGCTATGACAGTCTATCCCCAGGAATTTTATTCCGCTGCAAAAACAGGTAAATTGGGGGTGTGACAGATTGGTACCAGAGCTACAGTTATAGAGAACTAGGTTGCATCATTGACCCTAGACTATAACTACATCATCATAGCATCTCATCATTTCATCATAAATACATAGTCACTATACATGCGGTTTTATACGCACATTTTACGAGTTATTTACTTTCATTTCGAACTCGATTGTCACATAGATGCCTTCAAATACCCATCCCATTATACTCACATCACTTTGACATGGAGAATGCCTTGTCAGTCACTATCACAATTTTTAACATCAGTTGACTCAACACCGATAACATCAGATGATGACACTGAGACCTTTTAGGAGGACGAAGTTGCACCTACACCATCACGATCACTATTGATTCACTGTAGGATCAGGACAATTTTTATCACTCAGTTGGGACAGATCATACCATTTGGTAGAACTTATAGGCTTAGTCCTAATGAACCTATTTTCTTAACTCACCACAAGGATTTCCATTATCATCATTGTCATTATTTTCATCATCATTATCATTTCGAGCACCATCCGTACCATCACATCTCATACACGATACTCATATACCTGACTTGCAGCTTGGGAAGCGTGCATGATTTGACACACCATTACCACCTACCACTAAGACTATAGACACTACACCATCTCATAGGTTTGAGGACTGTGAGAGTTTTAGGGCTATTGTTGCTAGACCGCCTACTACTCATATACTTGAAACGATTAGACCACCAACAGGAACAGATAATAAGTACCTTTCTAGCTAATGTGATCTTTATCATTTATTATCTCTATGATAATCACCACCTTGTTTATTCCATTCCTTACTCCAATTGCCCAATTCTCCATCATTTCACGACGATACATCACTATCTTACTAGGGGTTAGGCCAACTTTATTCTCGACCAATTAGTAGACTATTACTACTCGATAAGGTTCTCCTATGTATCCTACAAACCATCCAACAAATTTTATTCCAAATTATCCTGCTACTATTTCATGAAATTATTTCACTTGATTTTATTTCGAATTATTTTATCACCATCTCAGAAGCGTTGTTTCATAAAGTTTTAACGCAAGTTGTTTTATTACCAACTTATCAATTGGTTTCAGTCATTTTATCAACTATTTAATATACTCAGGCGAAACGATTTTCATGTTACTCTGAAAAATCATTGAGCCATTATCTTACAAAACAAAACGTGAATACCATCTAAAACTTCGGAGGAACATAATACTATTTCAACAAAAACAAGCATCATTTCAAATCTCCTAAAACAATTATCATTTAAAAGCAAAGTTTTATAATCAGATAAATCGTGCATAAACATTTCTTTTTGTTAACACTCTATAGGTGCTTACGCCATTTATCTCTCACTCAACCGATAAGTTAGGATTTGACGAGTGACCTTTTAGGAAAGACTTCCTATACCATCTGTGAGGAGGATTTCTCGATACAAGAAAACAATGGAAGGATTTTGGAATTACCAACAAGGACTAGAACTAGGGGGTAGAATGATTCAAAACTCAACAAAAATCTTAAGACATCACGAGACCTTCCGAACCACTATTTTGGATTAGAATCCAAACTCTATCATTCCAAAAGTATTAGTTAGACCGAGTTACGAGATTTAGTACGAAGCGAATACCCACGAAGCAACATTATAGGGATATACCAAGTTTTCTAACTGAGACTGTAGAACATTCTATTAAGCATGGCCTCAACAATAGGTGAACTTCCCTACAATGAGTTTCCCTTAAAGGAAAATTAAGGTTATCAATATAAACTTCCCCTAAGGCATTGTGTCCTCTAGAAATTCCAAGTAACCTCACCTCTATATCAAGAGATGCCACAGGTTTGAACATGTCGGACAATCAATGACTCCTCATCTACAAGTGAAGCTAGAACAGACATTCTTCGACATAGTATAAGCTGATATCTATTTTCTGGCTAGCATGATATCAATATTAGTGATGAACTATTTTTGGAAGCACTCAATATCGGAACAAATCTTGAAAACCAACCACATTAGACATATCATACAACGTCGAATTAGCTAATGGTAGCGTAGTTAACACCAACACCATTGTCCGCGGTTGCACATTCAATTTTCTAAATCATCCCTTCAACATAGACCTCATGCCCGTAGAGCTCGGTAGTTTTGACGTCGTCATCGGCATGGATTGGTTATCTAAACATCGTGCAAAGATCATTTGTGATGAGAAAGTTGTTCATCTTCCCTACAACGGAGAAACTTTGATTATTCGTGGGGAACGAAGTGGAACTAGACTTAGTATCATATCGTGCATCAAAACAGAGAAGTACATTAAGAAAGGTTGTCTTGCTTTCTTAGCCCATGTAACCGAGAAAAAGTCAGAGGAGAAGCGACTTGAAGATGTTCCAATTGTCCGAGAATTTTCTGAAGTCTTTCCCGAAGATTTACCGGGACTTCCACCGGCACGACAAGTAGAATTTCAAATTGACTTAGTGCCCGGAGCTGCACCGATTGCGCGAGCACCGTACTGTTTAGCATCATCCGAAATGCAAGAGTTGTCTAATCAATTGCAAGAGCTTCTAGACAAAGGATTCATTAGGCTGAGTTCCTCGCCTTGGGGAGCACCGGTCTTGTTTGTGAATAAGAAGGATGGATCCTTCCGAATGTGCATAGATTATAGAGAGTTGAACAAGTTAACGGTGAAGAATCGTTACCCACTCCCCAGAATTGATGATTTGTTCGATCAGTTGCAAGTTCTAGTATCTATTCCAAGATTGATCTCCGGTCGGGTTATCATCAACTTCGAGTTCGGGAAGAGGATATTCCGAAAACAGCGTTTAAAACACGTTACGGTCATTACGAGTTTCAAGTAATGCCGTTCGGATTGACTAATGCACCTGCGGTATTCATGGATCTCATGAATAGAGTGTGTAAACCGTATTTGGACAAGTTTGTGATAGTGTTTATTGACGATATATTGATTTACTCAAAGAGCAAAGAGGGGCACGAAGAGCATTTAAGGACGATTTTAAGACTACTCAAGAATGAGAAGTTGTATGCCAAATTTTCGAAGTGTGATTTTTGGAATCATAAAGTGCAATTTCTTGGTCACGTCATTGATAGTCAAGGACTACAAGTTGATCCCGCAAAGATTGAAGCCGTGAAAGATTGGGCTACTCCAACGAATCCTACAGAAATTCGACAATTTCTAGGACTTGCCGGGTATTACCGAAGGTTCATCGAAGGTTTTTCAAAGATAGCTAGACCTTTGACCAAGTTGACACAGAAAAACAAGAAATATGAATGGGGAAAGAAACAAGAAGTTGCTTTTCAGTTGTTGAAGCAAAAGCTTTGCAGTGCGCCAATTTTGGCACTACCCGAAGGAATTGAGAACTTTGTTGTATATTGCGACGCTTCGCATAAAGGACTTGGGGCTGTTTTAATGCAAAACGAGAAGGTGATAGCGTATGCTTCTCGACAACTTAAGGTTCATGAGAAGAACTACACCACTCATGATCTCGAGTTAGGAGCCGTAGTTTTTGCACTCAAAATTTGGAGACACTACCTCTACGGTATAAAGTGCACAGTGTTTACGGATCACAAGAGTTTGCAATATATTCTTGATCAGAAAGAACTTAATATGAGGCAACGTCGTTGGTTGGAGTTACTCAGCGATTATGATTGTGAAATCAAGTATCACCCGGGAAAAGCCAATGTTGTGGTTGATGCTCTTAGTCGGAAAGAGAGGCCCAAACCTTTAAGAGTTCGATCATTGGGAATGATGATTAATTCACCTTTACCATCGAAAATCCATGAAGCACAAATCGAGGCACTTAAGGAAGAAAAGCGACCAAGTGAAAAGCTTTATGGTATGCCCGAAAGCGCAAATGGTTTTGTAAATAGAGCAGATGGAGTATTATGTTTCAAGGATAGAATGTGGGTTCCATTGTATGGCGGAATACGAGAATTGATTATGCATGAGTCGCATAAGTCAAAGTATTCTATTCACCCAGGATCGGATAAGATGTATCAAGATCTTAAGAAACTTTATTGGTGGCCGAACATGAAAGCGGAAATTGCCACTTACGTTAGCAAATGCCTTACCTGCTCTAAGGTAAAAGTCGAATATCAGAAGCCTTCAGGATTACTCCAACAACCAGAAATTCCTCAATGGAAATGGGAACGTATTACAATGGACTTTGTTACTAAACTTCCTAAGACATCGGGAGGTTACGACGCTATTTGGGTAATTGTTGATCGCCTTACCAAATCAGCCCATTTCATACCAATTAGAGAGACTTATTCTATGGAACAACTCACTAGACGTTATGTCAAGGAAATAGTCTCGAGGCACGGTGCACCAATTTCTATCATTTCCGACAGAGATAGTCGATTCACTTCAAACTTCTGGAATTCATTGCAAAATTCATTCGGAACCAGATTAGAGATGAGCACAGCACATCACCCACAAACCGACGGTCAAAGTGAAAGGACAATTCAAATGCTAGAAGATATGCTGAGGGCATGTGTAATTGATTTTGGAAATGGTTGGGCTAACCATTTGCCATTGATAGAATCCTCGTACAACAATAGTTATCACACCAGTATAAAGATGGCACCAATTGAGGCACTCTATGGTTGAGGTGTCAATCACTTATTTACGGGCCGAAATCAGGAAAGTCCAACTCACTAATCAATGAGTTATTTATGAAACAAACAAAGAAGACATACAAATCAAGAATCAGTTACAAGTAACAACATATAGCTAGTTAAGCTACATCGTTATACGATGCAAAATTTGGAAATATGTCCCATAAGTCGCAAACCATTAGAATCTCAAGTGGGCAACAAATTATGCACAAGGACCCGTCTTGGAAAGGCGTGGTACGATTTAGAAAAACACTGGACGAACCAATTCGACCAAAATATTCTCATCTATCGTACTTTATTTTCTTTCCGATTTGTTATTACTTACGAGAATTTTAATTCCTTTTACTTTAACTATCATTGTAACGACACGGTTTAAATCCTTGTAAACATTGAGAGTTATAACAACTAAATTGAACGTCACGTCATCATTCCTTAATTATACATAGCCTAGCTAACTATGTCTAATTCTGGAGGGATCACGTTATGTTGGGAGCGGTTATTTATAAATCTTAGTGCAAGCAAAATCTTCACATATTCCAAAGTCAAAGTGTTGCTTATGAGAGATTCATCCGATATTTTCTTTACTATGATGTTCTATACACTCTCAATCATCGATAACCGTAACGATACTTCTCCATGTCTTCTCTCCTCGATATTCATCACAAACTCAAAATTCGATAGACCTAACAACGACTGAATTCAGGGACTGAATTCCTTTTTGGATGGGCGAATGTGACAACCCGTACTTTCAGGTCATTTCTCGAAACAATTTATGCCTCACTATTTCAACATTTATCGTAAACTAGGTTTACGTGTTCCAAATTCGCGTAACCTTAAAGGTTTAGCGGCGAATTCATGATCATATCATCACAAACAATTCATATGGACTAAGATTAGTCTACACTTCATTAGCATCATTTGCATCATGTTAGTTCATTCATGGCATTGCATTTCACCTTAAACGTGTAAATTTTATATTAAATATACGTTATCGCGTGAGTTATTATTTTGAATATTTAATCCGTTACTTTCAAAAATGATCCCGACACATTTTTAAACTTACATTAGTTTATAAAAACTATATTTTGAGTTTACCTAGTGTTTTGAATTTATTTTATATATAAATCGTTAAAGTTATATTATTACGACGTTTTTCTTAAAAATTACTCGATAATTGTTTTATCACTCAAATTTTACAAGGAATGTATTTTTACAATTTTTATTATCTCATTACATTCTATTTTGATCTATTAACAATTACTTTTACCTAAAAATTTCCATTTACCTTTACTTGTACATATTCCTACACATTTACTTACACATCCATTTTTAACAAACTATACTTACACTTTATAAAAAAAAAAAAAAA
>BPTQ01000004.1:18595210-18796194 GCA_019973895.1 Chrysanthemum seticuspe | reverse complement strand
TCAGCTTTTCTATATACGTGAAAGTTGTGTTAACTTTGATATCGACGTTTTCTGTTAGTTTATTTTGGTTCGCTGTTTGTACCTCGTCCTTTTGACGAAGCGATTAAACCTCATTTAAAGACAGTGTGGGGGTTAAATGGACAAAAACGTCGCCTTACTTTAAGGACCCCTATCTGACAGTATCGTGGTGTTAGTGTCAATGTAACTTGCTGGATTTCACAGCAAATTTTTGTGTAGCAACCTATAAATTATTTTCGCAAGTCTCAATGTTGTATCCAGGGTTTTCAAATCTTTCAACGCCTTTATATTTATATAATGTTCAGGTTTGCTACCAAAACTTTCTTTTACGGTATTACATGTTACTACATTCAGCTGCGGCGCTGAGTTTTCCCCAAGGAATTAGTACGGTACTACTCATACGGAATCAATGGACTTTTATGTAACGATTTTGCCAGTTGTTATTACAACCACTCTTTAGTATCCAAATACATTTACAAAATATGCTGATGCATTCATATATAGACCATACTGTTAGTACAGTGTATTTTTACAATGTCCATACTGTTATTACAGTGTATTTTTACAATGTTAACGAATTCGCGTACTATGGCTTCGAGGCTGACTACATGCGGGGTTGTCTCACAGAACGGTTTGTTGAGATTACTACAAATACTTACTTTACGTAGGCATACTGATCAACCCTAAGTGGTTGGGCCTACCTCCACAGTGGGAGCTATCTAGATAGGTGAGTGTGTGCGAAGATCCTTTAATTGCCGAGTACGTAAACTTTACCCCTGAAAATTGACCGTTGAAACATTGAGTTCGTTACATTTACATAAATTGTATGAACCATAGCATTATTTTTACAACACGTTACATAAGAGGGGGCATCCAAACTTTATTACATATTTGAAACATTTTGCCCCGATACTTTTGAGTGAGTAGTCGTATAAAACATTTACATAAACCTATGATTTCTCACCAACATTATTGTTGACCGTTTTAGCAATGTATTTTCAGGTAACTAAGGCATACTCATCATGGCATGATTAAGGAACCCCTTTTGAGTCGCGGCGTCGACTTACATCATTGTACATTATGGCATTTTCTTTCAAAACCATCGTTTGGACTTGTAATATATTTATATTTCCGCAACTTTCTAAACTTTTGGGACCTATGTTGTAACTCTGAACGCTTTTATTAAATATCCAACGATGTGTTTTTAAACGACACTTTAGGTCGTTCAATGTAACTGTGATTGTGGTGCTATGACAGTCTATCCCCAGGAATTTCATTCCGCTGCAAAAACAGGTAAATTGGGGGTGTGACAGAAATTTACTCCAAATTAGCGAAGCAGTTTTCCTGCTCCATGTTTGTCGCTTGGTTTTATTTGATTGTCTTTTGCAGCTATAGTTTCAATTGTGTTGAAAGTGCATATATCTTTTCGACTTATTCTTGCAATAGAATGGGATATTGGTACCCTTGGAGCACAAGGAATACCCTCTTTAGTTTTTAAAATTTTTTAATAATATTTTTTTATAAAACCAAGAAACATAAAGTACGGAATAAAAAATATAATTATATAAAGTTTGATAAGTGAAAAATATTAAAGGACAAAATTATACTGATGCGGTGCAATTCGGGGAGGATTTTATGCAGAGATTGGATCATCCGAAGCTTTTGCATAAGTGTTGGAATTCGACAAAAGCCTAGTGTTTTCCATGCAGAAATGGTTAAAATCGCATTTTATCATCTTTCGGGCATTTTTCATAATTTTTAAAAGTTGTTGGACTTTGTTTCGTAATTTATTTCTATTCCAGAAGTTAGGGTTTACGTATTTAAACACTTGTTCATTGTTTTGTTCAGCATTTTTTGCTTGATTAATAAAAAAGACGAGGTTTCCTCATAGCTGTCAATTTTCGGTATTCTTTGAATCAACGAGTTTTGATAGTAGTTCATCCTGCTAACCACGTACGCTGCATCAGAGTGGTATCAGATTCCAGTCGTTCCTGAGTTATGCCGCCCCGAAGACAAACTCGCGCTGCCAACCATGGTGATGATGGTGCTTATAACGCTGATTTACGACGTGATAACGCCGATTTGAGGCGACAGGTTGAGTTTTTGACGCAGCAATTGGCTGCCTCTGGCAACATGAATCTTCATGATGATGATGTTACTGTTACGGATGACAACCCTTTCGCTGGTCCTCGGAATCGTTCGCCAGAACGCCCTAATCTCCGTTGGGAACACGGGTTCAAGGTGGAAATTCCACAATTCGATGGTACTCTTCCGGCTGAAGAGTTTATCGATTGGCTTTCACAAATTGAAGAGATTCTGGACTTTAAGGAGGTTCCAGATGATCGTCATGTTTCATTAGTGACAATCCGTTTGCATGGTCGTGCGCAAGCTTGGTGGCAACAACTGAAACATACTCGCATTCGCAGTGGCAAGGCCAAAATTTCTAGTTGGGATAAATTCAAGAAACACCTTAGGGCTGAGTTTCTACCATATAATTATGGTCGTGAATTATACCAACGGTTTCAGAACCTTCACCAAGGCTCTTATGTTAATGAGTACTCCACTGACTTTTATGCATACCTAACATGTTTGGCCCTTTAACAGTTGCTGAAGCACACCAACATGCGTCCCAAGCAGAAAAACAGTTGGCCAGACGTAGCACAGGTAGTTTTCGACAAGCTTCTGGATCAACTAGTGCCCCGAGCCCTTCCACACTGGCTGTTCGGAGTACTTATGAGCAATCTGCCCCGTCACACACTCGTGGTTATTCCACCCCTGCCCAAGGGCGCACTGGCGGCTTGCGGTGTTTTAATTGCGGTGAACTTGGCCATAGACAAAGTGATTGTCGTAAAGCTCCATCTGCTACTCGTGGTCTTTTTACAGATGCCTCTGCTCCCGTTGATGATAACCCAATTTATGATGACTGCATTTATGACGACAAAGTTGAGAAAGAGATTGTGTCGGGTGATATCGGTCCACTTCTGATGTTACGAAGAACCTTCTTGGCCCCGCGTGCTCCGGAAACAGAATGGTTGCGCAACAACCTTTTCCATTCGACATGCACCATTGGTGGGAAAGTTTGCACTTTCATTATCGATGGAGGTAGTTGTGAGAATGTTATTTCCGAAGTGGCAGTGTCTAAATTGAGTCTTTGTATGGAACCACACCCGAAACCTTATAAACTTTCATGGCTCAGTCAAGGTACGAATGTTACAGTTTCGAAGTGTGCGCTTGTGAATTTCTCTATTGGTCCAAGTTATAATGATGTTATATACTGCTATGTGGTTCCTATGGATTCTTGTCATTTATTATTGGGGCGCCCGTGGCAGTACGACCATACTGTTCAATATGATGGCCGCTCGAATACTTACTCTTTCCTGTTTTGTGGCAAGAAAATTGTGTTGCTTTCGAACAAGCCCAAAGAGAGTTCTACACCTTCAGCTCTACCACCAACATCGACGACTTTATTATCTCGAGCTCCTTTCCAGGCCGCTATGGAGGAGTCAGGTGTGGTTTTTGTTCTATTTTCTCACCCAGTGACAGCCCCTCCGTCTGGTGGTTCGGCTGCTGCAGTTCAACCATTATTACAAGAATTCGCGGACGTGTTTCTTGAACTTTAACTTCGGAATTACTACCATTATGGGACATTCAACATCAGATTGATTTGGTGCCAGGAGCTGCATTACCTAATCGACCCCACTATCGTATGAGGCCCAAGGAGCACGAAGAGTTACGTCGGCAGGTGGAGGATTTACTCGCAAAGGGGCATATTCGTGGGAGCCTTAGTCCTTGTGCTGTCCCAGCCCTCCTTACCCCAAAAAAGGATGGCTCTTGGCGCATGTGTGTGGATAGCCGTGCTATCAATAAAATTACGGTATGTTATCATTTCCCATTCCTCGGTTGGATGATTTGCTAGATCAGTTAGGTGGTGCTTGTGTGTTTAGCAAACTTGATTTGAAAAGTGGGTACCATCAGATTCGTATTCGTATGGGGGATGAATGGAAAACAGCCTTCAAAACTCGTGAAGGCTTATATGAGTGGTTAGTTATGCCGTTTGGACTTTCCAATGCACCTAGTACTTTTATGCGTGTTATGAATCAGGCCCTTCGCCCGTTCATTGGGAAGTTTGTTGTCGTTTATTTCGATGACATCTTGATTTATAGTGGAAATCCTGTTGTGCATCTTCAGCACTTGCGTGAAGTCTTGATGATTCTTCGCCGTGATAAGTTTTTTGCTGCGTTTGCTAAGTGTTTTTTTTACCGAGTCTATTCAGTTTCTGGGTTATGTGGTTTCTCGCGATGGGCTCAAGGTTGATCCTGGTAAAATTGTTGCTATAGAAAAACTGGCCACAACCCTCTTCCACCACTGAAGCACACAGTTTTCATGGTTTGGTGTCCTTCTATCGGCGTTTCATTCCTCACTTCAGTGGTATTATGGCCCAATTACTAATTGCATGAAAGGTTCTAAGTTTTACTGGACGCCCGAAACCGCAGCTGCGTTTCTGGAAATCAAGCGTCGGTTAACCTCTGCCGCTATTCTGGTGCTGCCCATTTTTCGCAACCATTCGAACTCCATTGTGACACCTCCAAAACTGGTATTGGTGGTGTTCTTAGTCAGTCTGGCCGGCCTGTTGCTT
This sequence comes from Chrysanthemum seticuspe, assembly GCA_019973895.1. Lineage (NCBI taxonomy): Eukaryota > Viridiplantae > Streptophyta > Magnoliopsida > Asterales > Asteraceae > Chrysanthemum > Chrysanthemum seticuspe. The sequence continues at coordinate 18,791,540 of BPTQ01000004.1, read as the reverse complement.
ATTTTAGTGAGAAGCTATCTAGTGCTAAACTTCGTTTTAGTACATATGACATTGAGTTTTACGCGGTTGTCCAGGCCATCAAGCATTAGCGTCATTATCTGTTTCAACAAGAATTTGTTCTTTACAGGGACCATGACTCCCTCAAGCATCTTGGCAGCCAGGATAAAATTTCTCATCGTCATGCTTCTTGGATCTCTTATTTGCAGCAGTTTACTTTTGTGATAAAGCATAAAGCGGGTGTTTTTAATCGTGTCGCAGATGCGTTGAGTCGTTGCCACAGTTTGTTGACTGAGATGCATGTTTACGTACCCGGCTTTGATTCCTTTTTGGACTTATATGTCGATGATCCGTTCTTCTCCCAGGTTCTTGCCTGCATTCAGCAAGGCGAGCCAACTGAATTTATCTTGGAAGATGGGTTTCTGTTCAGAGGGGTTCAGTTGTGCATCACAGAGTGCAGCCTGTGTTTGAAAATGATCCAAGATCTTTATAACGAGGGTCATGTGGGACGTGATCGTACTTTGTAGTTGCTTGCAGGTTCCTATTATTGGCCCTCTATGCGTAAGGAGGTGGGTCATTTTGTTGCTCGTTGTCGTGTGTGCCAACTGGCCAAAGGGGCGTCTACTAATGCCGGGTTATATCTGCCCCTTCCTATTCCCACGCAGCCTTGGTCTGATGTTGATATGGATTTTGTTCTTGGCCTTCCCCGTACCCAGCGTGTAAGTGATTCTATCTATGTGGTCGTTGACCGCTTCTCTAAGATGGGTCATTTCATTCCATGTAAGAAAACATCCGATGCTGTTACTGTTGCTCAACTTTATTTTCGTGATGTGTATCGTCTTCATGGTCTTCCTGCTTCTATAGTTTCTGATCGTGATACTCGTTTTGTGAGTCACTTCTGGCGGAGTTTATGGCGTATGGTTAATACTCAGCTGAATTTCAGTAGTGCGTATCATCCCCAAACGGATGGACAAACCGAGGTGGTCAATCGCTCCCTTGGCAATCATTTGCGCAGTTTGGTGGGAGATCATCCTAAAGCAAGGGATCAGAAGTTACCTCAGGCAGAGTTTGCCCACAACCATGCCGTTAACCGTACTACTGGATTTAGTCCTTTTCATGTGGTGTACGGGTTATCACCGCGGGGACCTCTTGATTTGCTTGCTCTACCCAGCAAATTTCGCACGCATGCTACTGCAGAGGAGTTCGTTGATCAGTTGGCTCAAGTTCATCAGGCTACCCATGCTCAGTTGGTTGCCAATACCGCAAAATATAAAAAGCAAGCTGATACAAAACGGCGGGCTGATGCATTTGAGGTCGGTGATTTTGTGTGGGCTATTCTGACTGAAGATCGCTTTCCTGCTCACGATTATAATAAGCTTGCTGCTAAGAAGATTGGTCCCGTGGAAATTGTAGAAAAGATCAATCATAATGCCTATCGTTTGCGCTTGCCCAACCATATTCATACTGCTGACGTCTTTAATGTGAAGCATCTTGTTCCGTTTGTTGGTGATTCTTCAACTGAGGATGGTGATGCGGTTCCAGATTCGAGGTCGAATCTTCTCTATTCTGGGGGGAATGATGCGGTGCAATTCGGGGAGGATTTTATGCAGAGATTGGATCATCCGAAGCTTTTGCGGAAGTGTTGGAATTTGACAAAAGCCTAGTGTTTTCCATGCAGAAATGGTTAAAATCGCATTTTATCAGCTTTCGGGCATTTTTCGTAATTTTTAAAAGTTGTTGGACTTTGTTTCGTAATTTATTTCTATTCCAGAAGTTAGGGTTTACGTATTTAAACACTTGTTCATTGTTTTGTTCAGCAGTTTTTGCTTGATTAATAAAAAAGACGAGGGTTCCTCATAGCTATCAATTTTCGGTATTCTTTGAATCAACGAGTTTTGATAGTAGTTCATCATGCTAACCACGTATGCTGCATCATATACGGTACATAAACTGACAAAAAATTAGTGTTCATCGATTCAGTTATCGGGTTGTTCGGTTAGTTCAGTTAAACTTTTTTTTTCTAGATAAAACCGAGAACCGAACTGAATTCAAATACAATTAAACCGAACCGAATAACCAAATTACATATTTTTAATTATTTATTTATATAATTATATATGTTTTTTTTCAAAAATATTATACTTATACTATAAAAAAAATTTAATGCCTTTTCTTTTTAATATAAATATGTAAAAGTTATATATCATGTGAATTCGGTTTTCGGTTCATTGTGCCATAACATATCCGAACCGAAGACTAAATATTTACTTTGCTTCGGTTCGATTTTAACAAATTTGATTCGTGTCTTTTCGGTTTGGTTCAATTTTCAGTTTCTGTTGGTGAAACCCGAATTCTGTTGTTGCACTGTTAACAAAAACAGAAAAAAAAAAAAAAAAAAAAAAAAAAAAAAAAAAAAAAAAAAAAAGGTGGAGATTGTAAACAATGGGTAAGAGGAGTATTGATAGCAGTACCCGTTGCAATATTAACGTTAAAACATACATTTCAATAAGAGAAAATTATTTATCTAGTACAAAATTTTATGATGAGGTCACCATTTAAGCAAAAAAAAAAAAAAAAAAAAAAAAAAAAAAACATCTTTTTAAATGGTCATGTGTGAATGTGCGATTCCTTTATTTTTGGACACATGTTCCGGACAACAAGTACAATCCCAATCATTTGTTGGCTCACATGGTATATGTCCCTGACAACAAATACAAACAGATGTGCCATTGGCGGATATGCGAATGGCGGCTACCTTTATTGGAAAAAAGCAAAATCTTTTAATGCTCAGAAATAAAAAATATTTTCCAATAAAAGTAGCCGTCAGTCGCACATCTGCTTGTACTTGTTGTCGGGGACATATATCATGTGGGCCAACAAATGATTGAGATTATCTATTTATTGCCTACGGTGCTTCACATCTTAGAATTCAATTTTATTCGTTGGATCAATAATACTTTCAATCTTGACCATTGTAATTCCATGTTTATTTATAGTTAACAAACTTGAGCCAAACTCTGTGTATTAGATAACACGTGCAAGTTAAATATCCTAAGAACAAACCATGCCTACATTTGTAAATTAGATATATTTAGATATCCTAGGAACAAACCATGCACCTCGGCTCCTTATTAGACGGATGCTCCATACGTATCTATATTTTGATTGCTTATCTCTTTAAATTCAACTTTTGAAGATCAGTACTTTGGTGCCTAAAATGACCTTATAAATAGATACCCATAATCAGCTTCATTTCATTCTTTCACAATTCCTATCAAAACAACAAACAAGACCTTTTCAGTCAAGCACAATGGAGGTATGAATCAATACATGACGTTTTCTTCTTCATATGAACAGTAAGCTGTGAACAAAAATGTCGATCTTCATGATCATGTGGTAACACTCCTTTCTACATTTTTTGTTTTGTTTGAGATAAATATATTTATTCGTATGGAGGCGTAACGTTGTTTTCTGTCTTTTAACAACATCATGATATCAACGTGAAACTTGATATCCGACCTTTGGCTGATGAGGAGATTCGGGATTCGAAGAAAAGGAAAAAGGAAGCAAAGTTGGCGACATGGAAATGGAATGATGTAATTGCAATCGAAAGTTCGGACGATGAGAGCATTTTCAATGGGGATGATGATACTCTGGATGATACTCTTGATGATGTTTTGTCTATGTCCATTATCAAGAGAAAGAAACGAAACCAAGTTTCCGTGTTTAGCCGTAATAAAATTTAAGGTTTGATTGACGAAGACGATGAAGAGGATGATGAACACTTGCCAAACACCCTCTTAGAAAGTCATTTTAAAAAATCCTAGGCTCAACTTAATTTAGATGGATTTGACAAACACCCTCTTAGAAAGTTAGAATGGTTATATACAAGTGCAAGTTATTCATCTTTTAGCTCCCAATTGTAAGCGTCTTTTAGTTGTCATAGTACATCTCGATGTGTTGTCAAAATTGCATCTATGAGAACTTTATGACATTATAACGAAGCTTGAGTCGCAATCTAAACAGGGAATATTTTGGACTTGACTTGTGGTAATTAAAGACAAGGTAACCTGCATAATCACATAACTGAACTGCGTGCATGTGTGGTCGAAGAGTAGTTTGTTAGGGTCTTTGGCATAAGTGGTCGAAGGGTAGTTTGTAATTGTTATGGTTGTAATTTGGATGTGAAGGATGTCGTAGGAAGGGTCATGGTTAGGGTCGTTGATTTTTTAGCATGTCTTGCGAATATGTAGAAACAACACATTTCTAGAACTTGCTGGAATCACATAAATGAACTGCGAGGTGATTTGTTTTAGGTTGTTTGGCATAAGTGGTCGAAGAGTAGTTTTGTAATTGTTATGGTTGTGAATTTGGCTTTGAGCAGCTCGTACTTTGGATCGTTGGTTTTTTTATCAGTTCTAGCGGATATGTAGGAAAAGATCAGTTCAAAAAGAATGTAAGTTGACATGCAAAAATAATACTCTTTTAGCAAAAAAAAGAAAAAGAAAAAGAATATGATTATTTGATGCAATAGGGTATTAAAAGGTGTGATTCACTTTTTAGATCAAATAAAAGCCCAGTTCAAGAAAATGTGGTTCAATTTATTTATTTTTTTTATTTTTTTTATTTTTATTTTTTAACTATACAAACAACAAGTTTATAATTCTTTTTTCTTTCAAAATTATTGAATCGTTCTACCAGGCAATGCGCGAGTATTGTACTAATTGTACTTGTTGTCGAGGACATATGTTCAAAAAAATAGTAAAATCGCATGTTCGCATATTTGCACATAACCATATAAAAAAAAAAGAAAAATAAATTTAGCTTAGATGATGACCTCAAATTTTGTTGTACCTTTTGGGAAATTTTCTCTTTCAATAATATGGACCGAGGACACTTGTTCAAAGTTAGCATCTTTAGATAGTAAATGAACGTCTAAACAGTAAACACCATTTTCATTATCAAAGTCTTCCAGGACCCACAGTTTACCGTGTCTAGAAGCTATTGATCAATCGTACATTATAATATAATATAAAAGGGGAAATTTGATGTCACAATTAAAAAATGCTTAAGTAATTGATAACTTTTAATCTGCCATCCCATTGGTGTATCACATGTCAGTTATATTGCTAATTACATAAACAGTACATGATGCGTTTTTTTGGCGGAATCCTATTGGCTAAAGGGAGTTGCAAAATTTACTGTTCACCATTACCACCTGCTAATTACCCTGTATTTCAGTTTCCAACCATGTTTGTGTACTATTGAAGATCAACCATACAAGTGTCACCCACTATGCCATTCTATCTCTCTGTAATAGAACTTTCTTGATGATACTAAGTACTAACTCTTTCACCTATTCTTTATAATCCAAAAAGATACATATACACGAGGTTGAAAGGAACAAAAAATCAATGATCCAGAAGTTCTACACTTCTACCCAGACGTGGGTCATTCACTAGACGATTTTAAATCACATGTATGTTTAGTTTATATAATTTTTATATTTCATATCCATTTTGCCTTGATTTTGTGTAGGCATAGTAACTGTGTAACATGTGCACTACAGTTACATCCGTAAATTAGTCAAAAGATCCAGTTACCAAAATCCGATGCTAATAACAAAGGGGTTCCATGGAGGGGTGTTGTATATATTTCTGTCTAATGATATTTTTTCATTTGTATAATATGTCCATGAAAAAAACAATACCATGGTGTGACAAGGTTAGGCTTTTGTTAGTAGTTTCATTTTAATTTGGTGTCTTCTGTTGTGGTTCCAAAAAAATATATAAAGCTTTTGGTGGCTTTGTATTGTAAATAAACTATTACTGTATCATAAATGTACTACATGGATATAGGTTTTGCAGATCGCACAACAGCAAAGTGCGGAATATATGGGCTTTCCATAGGATGACCACCTTATGTGCAATTTATAGGTTGTCATTGATTGTTGAAGAAGTGGAGGTGTGCTAACTTATTAAATTGCTCAAACCCTGACTTCATTTCTGATGACCCCATTTACTCTTTCCATTGCTCAAGAAAGTTACATGTAGCATAATTATATGTTCTTATAGAATATGGTTACTCTTAACACACATTCATTACACATAACTTATTGACTTTTACTATCATATGAAAGCCTTGGCAACAAAACACCCCGCAGCAAAGCGCGGGCAAATATGCTTGTTAAACATACCCCACGACATCGTTTGTGGCGTTAAAAAAAAATCAATTTTTTTTTCTTTTTTTTTTCATAACCGTCCATGAACTATGTTAAAAGTTACAAAAATATCCGGCATTTTTAGTTTTTATTAGACCGTAACCAATTTTATTTGTCAAGTGTCTAATAGATATTTAGAAATTCCCTTATAAAAAATATATATCGATGCAAAGATTTTTGAATTGCAAAAGAAAAGCCAAATATTGCAATAATTTTGACTAACGTTCGATTTTATAAAAACACTTCAAGTTTAATATATGTTTTATCAAAAATAAAATAAAATTCAAACACACATTTAAACTATCTAATGATTCATAAAAATTACTTTGAACTTTATTTCTTTACATTTACAAATAATATATATAAACTTAATAAAAAAAATGCAAAACACACCCCTAAACTATATACCAAGTTACGAAAACTATAATAACCCTTTTTACTTTTATTAATTTTTAATATAACAAATTTTATTTATAAAATATCATATAAATATTTAACAGATTTCTTATAACTATATCGATAAAAAAGTCTTTAAATTCCAATAAAAAGATCTTTAAATTTCTCATTTTCTGGTAATAGGTCACACTTACAAATATTTAAATGATATAGAAGGTAGACTTATTACAATAATCAAAGATTAGTTTAAGGAAAAGTTTTTACTTTTTATGTCTTACTTTTATAATGTGAACCATTTAATTAAAAGTAATTAAATGTATTACTAATTGAATATTTTTATAATTACGTTCGATCCATAAGTGAAGAATATAAATTTTACTATACGATTTAATTATATGAAAACGAATGAAATCAAATTATATATACAAATGCAATAATTTTTGTGCAAAAAAGTTAAAATAAATGATTTAAGTGTAAAAACGCGAGCATTTTATTTCTGGTTTATGACCCATAGAATAATAGCACCTTTTATCATTAATAACATTCCATGCTATGCTTTGCTAAAATCAAATGATCAACAGACTACTGCAAAACAAGATATTTATTTTGTTTTTCAATATTATGGTACATTTTAAGAAATCTTCTCATTTGATCATGACCCTATTTTAGTATGCACCAATATTTCATGGAAACTTACGTATATATGCCTCATTTTTTTTTATGCTGAAACAACAAGATAAAATAAACTCAATCATTCTCAAATAATGTTTGACAAGGGGCCAGTGCAATGACTGAAGATAAGTACAATGAAGAAGACAAAACCCAATATTGTCACATCTTCACATGGACATTGAAACCCATAACAGATAATTCCCCTTCATTTTGTCAGAATGCTGACTGGATTACATTGCCATATGATTGTATAGATGAGTAGTTTTCCAGAATTGCCATCAGGTCCTTTGAGACATCTTAATTGTTCAAGAAATCATAGGCTTATTCGGTGAACAAGACTTTTTGCAATCAACTAGTGACTAACAGTATGCAGAATTGCAAAGATAAACTTATTACAGTGCTCTTAGCAGCATTTATATCATAAAACTGCAGCATCATCTTTAACAATAGCGTAACCATTATCAAATACCAGCCGAAACAAAACTGATCATTTGGCATTAACAGTGCTTTCGTTTGGCACCATATCCATGCAATAATTTGGTATTACTAAGCTAAAAGATTATCCTAATCAAGATCAATGTCATCCAATGTTAGGCTATTCGAGTCCTCGCCACTCACAAGCATCCTAAGACCGTCTTTTAGCTCTGGCACACCTTCTTCCAAAACTGCGCAAACTGGGAATATGTTTACACCGTGCACCCTGCTTCTTAATTCATCGTATACTTCTTCAGCCCCTGCCTCGTCAATTTTATTAGCCACAACTAATGCTGGCCTGCCTGACAAACCCTCATCATAAAACTCGAGTTCTAAAATCAAGTCTCTTAGTTGCTCCCATGGTGGGACGCCTTTTCTACCATCTAATGCTGCAGCTAAGTCTAGAACATAAGCAAGAACTCTAGTCCGTTCTATGTGGCGAAGAAAAGCATGGCCAAGTCCACGGTTTTCGTGGGCCCCTTTTATAAGTCCTGGCACATCGGCAACTGTGATTGACAAGTCATCATAAGTTAGATTTCCTAAATTAGGCCTTAAAGTAGTGAAGGCGTAATGGCCTATTCTTGGTTGTGCTTTGGATAAAGCTCCTAAAAGTGTACTTTTACCGGCATTCGGCATCCCCACAAGACCAACATCAGCTATGCTAACTGATTCTGAACCAAAAGAACCAACTGTGAGTGATGAATTACTTTCAGCCTCGTCTTCCTCCACTTCAATATTATCTACTTTTTCTAACCCGTCACATTTCTTATGATTTGAGTGTTTATATGATTTTGAGAGAGAAACATTGCCCAAACCACCTTCACCTCCATGAGCAACTACTATCCGTTGACCAGGTTCGGTCAACTCAGCAACATTATATTCAATATGTTCTTCTTCTTCTTCCTCTTCAGTGTCTTCCATCTTGTGTGATTCAGACACACCATTTCCAGTGACTCGAGCTTCCCATGAACTCATCTTTTCTTCATCATAAAAGTCAAAACTTTCGGAATCCACAGTTGACGTGTTACCCGTACTCGAAGAAAGTTTAGGTATTTTCATGTCTTTATTAACGTTCCCTTTTTTCTTGCTGGAAGAAGATTCTTTGTAGACACTTCCATGTAAATCATTTTCGAGGGTATCAGGAATTTCCCAAGGGTTCAAAGGTTCAGAGGAGTTCTTCCTAACCATAGATGGCATGTCACCCTCAACGAGATGAAGTACAGTGCCAATAGGTACCAGAACAACCTAATTAATAACAAATTGGTGATGAACGATATTGTTTTATTTTTGTTGAAAGTTTCCAGGAAAAAAAAGAGGGAATGATATTATGTAACCTTGTCATCGCCTCGGGTTCCTATTTTATTTTTCGAAGTTCCATGCCCCCCTCTCTTTGCATTCTGTAAAATACAATCATATTATTCCAAAGTACAGATTCAGTATGGAAAAAAACGGTGGCTTGGTAATGTGTCAAAAACATAAAACAGGTTAATTACGGGTCAGATAGACCCCAAACAAAATCTCTCCAAACAAATAATGTCTAACATATAATTGGTGTATCAAATATGATTACACAAAATTGTTCCAGTTATAATATATATGATGACGTATAGTCTACATTCGGGTCACTAACCCGACCAATGACCGCTACTAGAGAGCCCAGCACGACTGGGCTAACCCAATAACGGTTTGGGCCCACGAAGGCCCAAACCCAAAGTTATTTATGGGTTAAGATATATCTCTTATCTTTGGCGATATGTATCCAATGACTGACTTAGGCGGGATACGCCGAAGTTTGGGGAATACGCAACCAGTAAGGATTGCGTGTGTATATAAAGGGCATCCCAGACCTCATTAAAGGTACGATCTAAAACCCTAACTCTCTATAACCCTAAAACCGATTACTTACTCTCACGCCGGAGGATAATCGTGGGAGACAATCTCACGATAAGCCTAACAGTGTTTTCTGTTTATTAGTGCGCAGGTCTCAAGCAGCAAACAACCAATTGATACGAGAACCGGAGCACCAACTAGGAACGTCCAACTTTTGTATCAACAATATAGTTTTAGATAAAGATATTTAGGAGGTTTTATATTTTAAATACAAGCTTTGTGCAACTTTTGACGCCGTTTTCTTTATTAAATTTACCCGTTTGACCCATTAGGTATAAAACACAGGGCCAAATTACCACAGATGATGATATGATATGTGTAATTTAGTGTTTGGATGGAGAATGAGATTGGATGGATCAATTTAGGTAGATAAATTAAGAAGAGAAATAGGGAAAAGTACAAACAATATGATGTTGCAGGCTGAAATCCCATATTGTCGGGGAACATTCTAGTATCACGTCACCGCCTTTTCCGCCATTGCCACCTACATACCACAAATCACGAAAGTTTTAAGTTTCATATACAATAATACCAAGTTAAGAAAAATTAATACAGTTGTTCGATCTTTATATGGACTTTAAAAGACTCGATAAAATACTTATACAGACATAAATGCTCACCGTCAGCTTTACCACGACGCTCGTGTCGACTCTTGTGGAAGCTAATGCAGCCATTGCCACCATCACCTCCTTTAGCACACAGCCTGCGGCGGTCTACCATTCTACGCTCCTTCAAAACAAAATACATTTGAAGAGGACAAATGTTAAATGGCTAAAGTTTCATGTAAATGCTGTTGAAACGCAATTCCGCTTATTCACAGGAGATAGGGATAGAGAGGGGACCTGTAGAGGTGCAAGCTTTGGTTTTTTAAAAGATGTGTCTGAAAATCCAGAAGTTTGGAGGATCCATGGTAATTTTGAGTATTTTGTGTAACTCTCGATATAATGAAGAATGTGTTTACAGCGTAACCACATCTTTACTAATCTATAACCCTTTGAGATAGTATAACATCAATGATGGATCAATAGTCAATAGATAGACCACATAAACATCATAACTTCAATTTTGGATCAAGTTACTAGATGGCTTTCTTGAATTCTGACAAAAAAAAACATCAAAAAGTAGAAATATGAGTCACGTGATTGTGAATTAAAGCAGATATGGGCAGAGACGGACCCAGGATTTTTAAGAAGGTGTTTCACAATTTTCTTTTTATGATTATGAGTACTAAAGTTGCTCTATAAAGAATTTATAAGATGAAAGTGAGGGTTGCACTTGCACGTGCCCTGAAAAGACATATTTTATAAAAAATTTACACTTCATGACCTAAAATCGGGTGTGGCCCGCTCCCATGTGGGTCCGTCCGTGGATATGGGTATGGCACAGGAAAAAACAAACGGGGTACTTTCAGAAGACTTTTTTCATTAAACTGCAGATGATATATTAGAAGATACTAGCAAGAGGCTAGGGAAAGGATACATGGAAAAAGTTACATCGGAATAGGAATAGATTTGAGCAAGAGACTAAATGAGTGTAAAAAAGGATTCAAGAATTACACTAAAGTATAGGGGGGTTATCGTTCTGTATAAGACTAAACGAGTGTGAAAAAACACATACAAGATGTAGATTTAGCCTCTACAACCATAAGTCCAATAAAAAACTATGTGAACCCATAAGCAAAAGCTTGATGATATATAATATTATATTTTGCCAATGTCAATGTGGTCCCTAGATAGATATCTTATAAAACTAAAGTTACATGATATCAACCGATACATAAGTAAGTAAGTAACCTAAGAGAATCACAAACTGAAACAAAGAGCGGAAAATAAAAACAAAATCGTCAGTTAAGTACTGTATCACAAGCTACTACCAAAGTGCTTCGGAAGAACAATAATGAATGGCTGCTGAATACAGCAGGGGTCGATTGCATTGAGCATTACTGAAGCTCATCTGGAGGCCAGGGATACCCGACAGTTGGTCTGCTTCTGAAGTTTAATACCCGACAGTTGGTCACAAGAATGATGTCATCACTATGCACCCACTGATAACTGGTTGTCATTTACTGTGACTAAAGTTGATGTGTAGGGGTATCAAGTGCAGGAGACTATCTGATGCAAGAACCTATGTGCCTAAACTTAGGATCAGGTGTGTGTCACCATTTGTTACTCTATTTATTGCTAAATTAGCTTCTCAAATCACAGCATCAGCGGTGTTTGTTTACTTGGGTAGAAGAACAACTAGTGAGTTGTTTATAGACTGACAATAGCATCACCCATGCCTACAATTTGTATAGATTCCTATAGTTGTTCAACACATGGGGGCCAAGTGATATGCAGGTGTGTTATATTAATCAACCGAGGATATTCTGTTAGTGGCATTTTTATTGGATGCCGAGTTTCTTAAGGTGAATTACAACAGGTCTTAAGTGAGTGCTCTGGTTAGTATACAACCCATCATGCTCCCACTCACATCCTTAAAGTCAGGTTATATCAAATGGCCACCTCTATTGACTTTGTTTAAGTTGTTGAGTACAAACCAAAGTTATGCAGCTATTAGGCCAGCATGGGCTGAATTGTGTACACTATAACCTACGAAAACAGCAATGGAACTTTAATTCCGAAGGTGCATAACAACCAGGGGCTTGGAATAGATTTCAAGCTATTGATTACATGGTTGACTTCACTATATGGACCAAGGGAGATTTCGACATCCACCTGTGGTTGGTTGTTTAGGGTCTGATAAAAGGTCATATACAACAGACAGATGAGAATGAATGCACGGTGTTTTAATACAAAATTGTTCCTAATGGTTTACACTTTACTGTTCAATTTTGGAAACGGGGTAGTGCTACATTAAAAGTAGTCAAAGCAGCAAATATTACTTACAAATCACCTAAGTTGCAGAAGTACGTGTAGAGGCATATCATTTTTAGGAGGTGTGTGTTGAGTCCCACTATCACAACAGAAATATCGTTTTTCCGGCAAGACATTGCGGCAGGCGATGGCTGTACAAAAATATCAAATAACTAAAAAAATACCTGAGAACCGCTACAAAAATGTTATAACAACTCAAATTTATAATAAAAATATATCTAAATGGAAAATTTTAAAACATAAAGAATATATTTATATAAGAAAGAACCTTTAGAGAAGTACTGTTTACAGTAGTATCGTGTCTCGATGGTGTTCTGAAGGGCTCCGTGTAGGTTGTTTCAGCAGATGGCGTCGGTCATGAATTTAATTTGTTTAGACAGATAGAGATGTTTGTTGGTTACACTCAGTTCTCGAGTTGAAATAGAAGAGGAAAGGAAAGAATATGATAGGTTTTCGTGTTCTTAATTTTTGTTAACGAAATCTTCCTCCCACTTTAGGGAGGAAAGGGAAAAGGAAAAGAACTTTATATTATGTAAAGACTAGTATACCATTTTTAAAAGATTTAACATCAACAACTAAAGGGCATATATGTAATTTGACTACGTAATTTTCCTTTTCCTTCCACTCAAGAACATGATTATGATTACTTTTTTTTTCCTTTCCTCTATCTCAACAACATAACAACTAACACTTACTTTCCTTTTCTCTTTCTTTTCCCTTTCCTATTCTTTTCCATTTCCCTTCACTTAAAATTAGTGTATGTCAAGAGAGAAGAAAGAAAAGAAATATATATATATATACATACAAGAAAATGTCGAGAACTGCGAGAACTGTGGACCAATCATTTATTTTCAATCTTAAAGTATTTATTTTAAAAACAAAAGGCCATTTTGGTAAAAACATTTTTCATTTAATTTTAAATGCTTTTTTTGAACCATTCAATTTTGGCAGTTACACAATTTTAGGAAATAAGTTTAATTTACATTTCAGTTTTATTATATTTAGCTATTTTGTAACTAATTTCATCGTCATCTTTAAGAACCGGACTTAAATCTTTTTTTTTTTTTTTTTTTTTTTTTAGTATGGATTATCTTTCTAGTACACATATATAGCTATTTTAAACGAAACATGTGAGCACTTGATTTTGCAAATTCCAATCTTGTTTAACTTCGGACTTTTTTTTTGCTTTCATTAAAGTTGAATCCATAGAAAGATACAATGTTTTTCTAAGTAATTTCACAACTTAAGTAAATACAAATGTCTAAAAATGATACGTGCACATGTATAAATCTCAAACATGGAGAGTTTCAAAAGCCAAAAACATAATCAATAACACCAGTATTTCCAGTTTTCACAACTTAAAAGTTTCGTTACTTGTGGTATGCTATTTTATTACAAACTAGCCAGGTACCCGCGCGTTGCGGCGGCGGGTACCCGTGTAACCAAATTTTGTGGCGAGTGAATGTCTTTCAATAATACGTTTTTCATGATGATCACCTTATTAACGGCAGTGGCGCATAGAATCACTCTAGCGTAGATATTTGCGTGTGTTTGTTTTGTTTATCTGTGTATAGTTTAAGTTACATTGTTTAACAATAATAGTAGTTGTTACATATAGTTAAACAAAAAATTAATGCTTATAGCTTGATTATGTAATAGACATGGTTGTCAATCAAGTGTAAATATAGGTTTTGCTTTATTTTCTATATATATATCTTGTCGTTATTTACTTTTACTTTTGTTGTAGCTAGATGTAATAATAAGAAAGAAAGTATATACTCCTTCATGTAAGAGCACAAGGTATCGCAATGACGGATAACACGTTATTGGTATGTCACTTCAGTGTCACATCATTTACCTCCTAAGAGCACAAGGTATCGTAGATACCAATAATATGTTATTGGTATGCCACCTCATCGCCACATCATACATCTCTCAATAACTCACCAATAGCTAAAACACCCTCCCTCATAACACACCAATAACATGTTTTGAGTCCACAAAATACCCACTAAAAATACCCCTCACTCACAATACACTAAAAAAAATAAAAATAAAAAAATAGTAAAACTTTGTCCTCTTTCTCCTTTGGCTTGAGCCACTCAACCAAATCAAACAATTTTTGGCTCACAAATGGCATGTTAGATGGTATGGTAATGGTATGCTATTGGTATTTTTTTTTCCCTTTGGCATGTTAACTTGCACCCATACCCTTTGCTCTAAAGTGTATTCAGTACGAGACATTTTGTGGTGCTAAAAAAAAATATTCATGGTTGTGTTTCTTTGGATATAACAAAAGCAAATAACCCAAAGCCTTATACTACCTCCGTCCCAAATTTATAGTCCCCGTTTGACTTTTTCGGTCTTACTTTTTCAACTTTGACCTTAAATATTTTTATTTATGTTTTACAATAATTGATAAAAATTATACCAATGAAAATCCATTTAAAAACCCAATCAATTCATATATATTGCATCAAGTATTATATAACACAAACAAAAATACTCACGGTCAAAGTTGTAATAGAAAGACCGAAAAAGTCAAAAGGGGACTATAATTTTGGGACGGAGGGAGTACCACTTTAAAATATCAACCCAGTTAAATCCTTGTATCAGTTAAGCAAAAGCCGGTCCAAATTAAATAGCCTAAAAACTGGCCCATATAAACAACTTACCCTAATTTTTATGTGTTTACCCTAATAATACTCACTCCAATCACAGCCACCCATCCTCTCACACAAACGAATTTCTCAGAAGAATAATCGTTTATTTCTTACTGCTTGATAACCGAGCATCAAAGCTGAAACCTTTGTTTGATTCTATCTTTAAGACCAAACCATAAGCAATCTAAATCCCTTGTTTTTTCTTCAAACTCATGCCGCAACAGTTTGTCTTCAAGATCTTTAAAACTAAGATCTCGGGTAACGTGGATTTTGTTACACAAAACCTCAAAAACCATGGTGGTTGGTTCATGGTGGTTTTTAGTCTTCAAGATACTTAAAAGGTCTCAGGTAGGTTTCAATTTTGTTTTTGATTTAAGTCTAACCGAAAAAAAGATGGAATGAAAGACGATGTGTGCTCCTTTATCTTTCTAAGCCGCTCTCGGTTTTGTTATTTTTTTTTAATTTTCGGATATTAAACTAAAGGAGCTATGCTCCTTACCATTCGCAGCCACCAAACACTACACTTTTTCTTCCAACCAAATCACAACAACACTTCAATTGTTTTCTTTCTAACCGCAACTTTAAAGTATATGTTTTATTAATTTGAATATTTGAATATAGGTATTTCCTAATGCATGGACAGCAGTCTTGATCTCTCTAGTTAATGTAGGAGTGTGGAAAAGAACTGAAAATGGTATCTTGGTCAAGAAGCTTGTATCAGAATCGTTAATACAGGTCATTTTGTGAAGCAAATGTTGTACATCATGATTAGAGACATGTACTCTTTTGTGAAGGGGTGTTTTAAGTTGTGTATTAATTGTAGTTTGATTTGTATTTTTATTTGTGCTTTAAGTATTGTAACTAATGCTTTGTAACTTGTATTTGCTTAAAATTCTATATATGGAAATCTTAAAATAATTAATATGAGGGAAGTTCATCCCTCTATTATAAGATAGTTAGATATATAGAGTAAATGGAATGTTACAATGCATACTAATGGCTATAAACTAGATTAATAATACATATACATTAATCTGTTACAATAAAATAAACTAAGTTAATCACAAAAAGAGAAACATACGTGAACTTGAGTGGCATACACATGTGCATGCCCCATTCCTTCCCTATCGACTTCTATTTTCAAGTATGTATGCGTGCAAGTAATCTCGGTCATGTCTTCATCCAACGTCTTCATATTTAAGTAGTATACATGTGCATTCATCATCCTCCGTAGGTGCAATAAAAAACCAAATAGTCTTGTTGACGTACGTGCCTCATTTAGTTGTTATGGGATTCTATTTTCAAATGTGCACATGTGCCATAGTGGTCAATGGTCATATCTTCATCCCAACATAATTATCTTGAAGTATACACATGTGCATTCACCATCCTCTTTAGATGTAATGAAAAAACCAAAGAGATGTCTGATGTGAATGCACCAGTTTTCGTTATCAACTTTTATTTTCCTGTATGCACATGTGCAGTGGTGATCATATCAAGTGCTTTCATTATCATCCACTTTAGACGTTTCCCTTTAAACAGTGATTACAGATTAAGATAAACACCAAACAAAAAAACACAATCGTTACAAAAACATTTGAAAATTACAAGAAACATATTGGCATTTGTTAATAATCATCATTGTACAGGAAATACATACTTGAAAACCCTCACCGTAACATTCTTAAACATCACACTCTAATATAATCAATGTGTTAAAAAGCCTTCCTTAAAGTATTATAATTCAAGTGCCTACCCATTTACTTCCCAAATCGCATATATACTAAATGAAAACCAAAATTTAATTATTGATCGACAATCAAATTCCTATGTTATTAAGTGCTTTTCCAATCGTTTATCATAAATCCACGATTATACGTTTATAAAATTGAGACTATTGCAAACTAATGTAAAGAAAGTTCTTAACTCGTACCAACTAGTTTATTCTTTCATGTAATATTAATGTTAGCTATCCGCTCAAACCTCTACAAGAAAAAGTCATTTGTAAATGATTTAGAAAGTGGCGATGATTTTGTGCACATATGCATACTTGGAGAACAAACGCACCAACCAAAGAACCCATTTTTTACAGCTAAATCAACAACCACATGCCCCTACTATGCACATGTATTAACGTCCAAATGAAGTGAATTCCAAATTTTCAGATTTCAGACTTGTCATTTACGAATATTAGAAAATAAATACATGCCTACCAGAAATAAGGTATGCGCTAAGAGAACCAAATGCTCCACAGATTGCCTCACAACGCCACAACTATTCGGACTTCCCGATGATTTTTTTCTAATTGAATGTTCAGATGATACGCGAGTTGTTTGCATTTCTAGAACGAAACTGCGTATTTTTGAACCATTATCAAAAGTAATTTGGATCTAAAACTTAATTAAATTCAAAAAATATTTCAAAGAAATTTATAACCAATATGGTTAACAGATTTAACCAATATGGTTATGAGGGTGTTTGGGGTAACTCAATGTAACTGCTTATTTGTTGATTTCTAGAGATACACATTCAATGAATAAGCAGACAAGTAGATTAGTTAACATAGACCATATCAAAAACAGTAAAAACCTTTTAAATGGTGTATTTTAACACCATAAGCTGCTTAACCAATGTTAACATACTAATCAAAATTGCAATCACAGGCACCAAACTGATTTTATAAAAAAATAAAAATATAAAAATGCCAATATTTTGCAAAATCTTAGACACGTAAACTAGTGCTATAGTCTGATCTTTATCAGATACAAATATGTGTGAAGGGCGATATCATAAACTAATATCTGTTTAAACCTTGGAAGCAAAAACAAGAAAGATAATAATATGAGCTTTTATGTCTAATAGACTTTAGTAAAAACTAACCAATACATGTGCACCACGCCTTTCCAAACCATGTATACACTTGCTACATACAATTTTTGTGAACCATCAGTTTAAACAAAAAGTTTCCGGTTACACAACAACCAATTATGATTCCAAAACGTATCATTAGTCATCGTTAATAGCGATTTTTTACTATGTTGTAACTATATTGTACAACTTTATCATATAACAAAGATAACTTATCATATTGCTTATGAATATTGTTTAATTATTATGCAATTAAGGTTTATGAATTACCTCCAAATAATACAATAAATGACTGAAACATGATTCGAACACGGACCGCCAATAAAATCAGATCGGAAAATAAATCCAAGCACGAACCACCAATGGTAATAACTTTGACCAGATCATCCCGTCGTTATACTGATTGTGATGGCAGTCCTTTAAGCAGTGGTGATGTCTAATCGCTTGAGTTTTGGCGACGGCTAGGTTTTGGTGAGCGGTGACAGGTTGATTATGGAGCAGGAAGTTTTGATGGAAGCAGGAATAATGGAGGCCTATAACTCTTGGGTTTGATTCTGCTAATAATCAACAGAAAAAAGGGGGCATTAAGTAGAAAAACAACAATGGAGGGATCATTGTTGGTGTTTGTCTACAGAGATCTGCTAGTAGCAACAAAGAATTTCTCAGATAAATTGGGAGGTGGTGGTTTTGGTTCAGTTTATAAG
Organism: Chrysanthemum seticuspe; assembly: GCA_019973895.1. Lineage (NCBI taxonomy): Eukaryota > Viridiplantae > Streptophyta > Magnoliopsida > Asterales > Asteraceae > Chrysanthemum > Chrysanthemum seticuspe. The sequence continues at coordinate 18,772,780 of BPTQ01000004.1, read as the reverse complement.
GGAGTACTTGGTGATTCATCCATCGTAGCGGTGAAAAAGCTTGAAAGCATCACTCAAGGAGAGAAGCAATTCAGGAGCGAAGTCAGCACAATCGGGAACATCCAACATGTTAATATTGTACGTCTTCGGGGGTTCTGTGCAGAAGGTAACAATAAGTTACTGGTGTATGATTACATGTCAAATGGTTCTCTTCATTCACATCTTTTCAGTGAAAAACAAGATAACGTTCTAAACTGGAAAACTAGATATCAGATCGCACTAGGAACTGCAAGAGGGTTGGTTTATCTTCATGAAAAATGCAGGGACTGTATAATTTCACTGTGACATAAAGCCAGAAAACATACTCTTAGATGCCGATTTACATGCGCAAATCGCAGATTTTGGTATGGCAAAGCTTGTAGGTCGAGACTTTAGTCGGGTGGGTTTTGACAACTGTGAGAGGGACCAGAGGGTATCTAGCTCCGGAATGGTTATCAGGGGTGGCCATCACAGCCAAAGCAGATGTTTTTAGCTATGGAATGATGCTCTTTGAATTAATGCATGGCAAAAGAAACATAGAGCGATATGAAGATTCAAATTTTACTTTCTTCCCTAATTTGGCTGCGAATGTTCTTATGGTGGGAGGTGACATCCTTAGCCTAATAGATAGTAGGTTAAACCGGGAAGCTAGTGTTGATGAAGTTACCAAAATTTTCAAAGTTGCATATTGGTGCATTCAAGATGAGGTAGACAATAGACCTTCAATGAGTCTTGTGGAACAGATTCTTGAAGGAGTTTCCAATGTGAAGAAGCCCCCTATCCCGAAATATGTCAACTTTTTTGTTGATAAAACTCAGCCTGATCTTTTTTTCACCAAGATATCCTCAAATGGGAATTCCCAGAGCAATTTTCCGAGTGGTGATTCCCTGTCGGACAACGCATCATCTTCTTGACGTTTTCTTCTCTTTAACTCATTGATTTAAGACCACATACTACACTCTATAAGAACAAGGTTTGTAAGTGTTTAGAATGATATCTTTGTTGCATTTGCATTTTTATAACTTTCTCCAGAACTATATATTCTTGAGCATTGGTGTTCTTTTGACATTTGGGGGAATTATGATTTTGTAGATGGTTTGAAAAGTCTTATCATTTTGAAATAAAGCCGATATTTGTTGGTTTAAGTTATTCTAATTGCTCATTTCAATAGCTTCATAATTTGAGTATGAATATCTAATATAAGATGTAGGGCTGAGCACAAAACCGATCGAACCGAGCCAAACCGGAAAACCGAGCTGAACCGGACCGAACCGAACCGAACCGACCATTTTCGGTTCGGTTTCGGTTCTATGTCTTATCGTATGTCGGTTTTCGGTTCGGCTCGGTTCGGTTCGGTCCGACCCAAAACCGACCAAACACGCACATAAAGCATGTAAACCGGGCCGAACCGACACAAAACCGAACCGATTCGGTTCGGTTTCGGTTCATGTTTTTTGTGAAATCGGTTCTCGGGTCGGTTCGGTTTTCGTCGGTTCGGGTCGGTTCCGGACCGTTGCTCAGCCCTAAATTAAGATGTATTCATAAAATGAGTTAATTATAAATTTCGTTCATGTGATCCGCACTCAAGTGCACCTCTCATCGTTAAACTTCATCGCGTTACCCTTTTTTTTTTCTTTTTCTTTTTTTCTTTTTTTGAGTGAGCGGTGTATTTTTAGTGGTGTCATAAGAATTTTATTAAAAAATTTGTTTATATCATAGTGATGTTATAGAATTACAAAAATTATAAGACACGACTGCACCAAACTAATCTTAGTTATGTTTGTGTAAAAACTTAGTTATGTTTGTGTGATTGTGTAAACATACTAAATTACATTTCACTTATGCGCCATTGGTAGCCACACGGCTGTTATATGATATGCTATATGATTTAACAAACTAATTAGATGACAATGATTTTCACAAGACAATAATCATATGAAACCGCATGCCAAAATGCCAGACTATACATCTTATATTAGACCAACTTGGGTTATAGGCTATTTTCTAAAAGAAAAAGACTCACAATTGGTCAAATTATATGACATGAGTCAATGAAACTATAAACTAGGAATGATACCAAAACTTGGACTAAAATCCTGTATTTAATAATGTCATCTCGATGCTGCCTAAAATACAAATCTATAGACCACAAGAATATGAAAACTTTAAAGAGTTAAACTGAGAACTAGCAACAGATGTTTATAGGGTAACTCATACAGGTTATCTTTCGTAGATGTTGAAAATTGGCTTGGCATGAATTGATGATCTTAAGCTCCAACCTTAGCAACTTTTCTCTGCTCAATTTGACCAGTCAATGGACACTGCATTTCTGTCCAACTTATTGGATCCATCGTGGCACCTATAGAGATCACAACACGAACAACAAAAAGAGTTATGAGCAACATTGTTTGTCTATTGATAAGGAGGTATACTTTGACTTATGGGGGTCAAAGAAACAATTATCCTAATTCAACAATGATAGAAAATAGTTTTATAAGAGTGATTATTTGAAATTTTGAATATCAAACTATTCATACGCAGCCTTCCTGTTTTGAGGAGGTTTCATATTAATTTGAGATGTTATAAAAACTGAGTTTATTTCTGTTGGCATGCTTTCAACTAGTGGAGGTGACGAGATGGGTGGATCGGGTGGGTAAAAAAAAGGTCACACGTTTAGCCTGTTTAGTTCGACCCATTTCAATCTTAGCTAATGTTTGGATAATTTACACAACCCCAACTGACATGTTCCTAATAATGGGTTGAAGTTGCCACTTTTATATAATGATTACTAACATCAATGTATTCAGTTTCAGATAGAACAAGAGCTGTTACCTGCCATGCTTTCTGCTGATACAACACCCAATTCATTCTGTGCAGTTGAAAGATAATATGCGCGTGCATCTCCTAGGGAAATCTTATCAATGAAAGTTATGTTAAAGGTGACAAACTGACAACATTGGAACAATTAAAGGTTTTATTGCTGCCACAGAGAAAATATAAACATATATTTTTGCAAAGAATATTAAAAAAAAGGATACAACTGAAGCTTTGACAATGTCACCGGGGCGGAAGGATGTGTGCATATCTACTTTGTCAATCTCGGTTGCTCTAACGTCTTGTTGCCTGTTCAAATAAAAACACACGAAATTTAGAATTTAAAATCAACAGTGACATATTGATGGCTTAATTTATATCCCACAACGGAAGTGAATGAAATCAACTAATCTAACCATTATTGTGTGCTTGCATGCAATCTGTGTGCTTGAATGAAATCAACTAATCTAAGTATCATTGTGTGCTTAAATGACTTCATTTGCTCTAACATCTTGTGTGCTTGTATGCAATCTGTAGTTAACCATATAGAGTACTATATATGTTTAAGACTATAACTCCTTTACAAATCAGACGATAAACCAATCTTTCTATGTGTAACATAGTCCTGAGTTTGCAGCAAAATTTTATAAATCCATATTACCATCTGAACTTTAAAGTAGTCCTTTTAGTAAATTCTAGGCCTATATATTGAAACTTTTCTACTAATACCAACCTCAGGATTCAGGCTACTGTGTTGCTTTTGTTATTAGATTGTGTTACTCAAGCGGTTTTAGTTACCGGTACGAATTCAAATAGCATTGGTGTCTGTTCATCCATGACTTCAACTCCTAGTTCCAGTATTAGTTGCCATTTTTTATTACCATATATATTGTCTAACTCGTAGTTCCATGACGTCAACTCCGAGTTCCGGAATTTTATGCTTTAACATTTAATTTGATTAACGTTTGTGTAAATTTCCTAATGTGGCCACTCTGAAATACATGATCACCTCTAAATCACTCCAAGATAGATTAAATGTACTGCTAATATTCTAATAAGCTTCTTAACTAAAACAAATCTTGAATACACGTTACCTGATGATGCCAGAGAATTTTTCTCGGACAGATTTTGAACCAACACACATAACATCTGCTGAAGCCATCCTAGCCATCACCTTAGTTACCTAATATAAGCAATTTAAACATATCAGTTTACTATCCATAACAGTTATGTGATTATGGTATAAGCGATAACTCATAAATTATAAAACTAGTGACATGATTAAGTGAATCAAGTAGCTTCACAGTTTTATACATAATTACCTTTGCATGCAACTAAGCTTTACTTAACAAAAAAAAAAAAATGAAGTTGCATCCATTAAATGAAGATTCGTAAAACGGTAAAACTAAATCAAATTACAGACATTTGTGTGAAGAGGAAGATAAAGATTTGGATTTTCTTCATATGCGTTTTTTATGAAAAACAAAGATGAAGATGATTGCAAAATGACTAAAATGCCCCTACAAAAAGAGCAGGATGTACACATGATCCATTTAACGCTGCTCTATTAACGAAACCGTAAAATGCAAGTAAATTTATGTGCAAGAAGAGATGGAAAAGATATCAGCAAATGTACTTACTCGAGCGATCACAACACAGCCTGGCTCAGGAACAGGACCATGGGCTTTGTGTCCAATTACTTCCACTGTTGGCCTCTGACATTCAATAAGAAAAAACAGTACATAAACTAATTAATTAACAGAGAAAAGTATTTATGATGATGAAGAAGAACCACGGAACAATATTGCAATGGCGAACGAAGAATATATCAGTCAATATGCAAAATGAAAGAAGGTTCTCATGCTCAACGTTATGAGTTTACATCGTTATACACGATAAAATTATGTCTGCCTTGAAAATAAATTATCAGAACAAGTGAAAAGACAAGTGTCATCAACATAACCACCTTCTATCTAAAAACAGCTATATGTAAGTATATGACTCCACTCTTTCTTCTAAGGATGCCTAACCGCCGCACCAATCATTCGGGATCAGTAAAACAATTTTTTTGTAATATAAAAGCGCGTTTTCACAGTTAACATAGACTATTCTATACTCAAAACTGTATCGCATTTAGATCCTAACAGTAATACTCCCTAGGAGATCCCAACCTGCTTATTTCATGTTTTTTCTACTATTAAATTATTTTATCCTACTTTAACGAGATATCTAAGCATAATCATCTATTGATACAACTCATCTCTACATCTCTCCCTAGCAATGTTATCAGGAGTATTCTCCCTTCATTACTAAAAACAAAAGTTGTGCGCTAAATTTTTTATCCGAACTTGTATCACTACACAACTTCAAAACCAAAACAAACAATCATAATTCAATATCAATACATGAACTATTTCTCATTAATGTCACTACAGTTTTTCATAATACATCGAGCTTTTAGCACAATGACATGAATACCAAAACTATGCCCGAGGTCACACTTATAACCAATTCACAAACCCAAAACTTGACACACCTCAAAATTTCACAAAACTTGTAATAACAATCATATGAATAACAAAACCGTGCCCTAAAACACATAACTCAGTCGATTCACGATACGTCTTCCAATACGGGCAAACACTCATAAGCTGGCCGCTAAGTTAGCCTTGCAACATTTGCCAATTGTGCCCTAAGTCAAACTTCACACTAGTATACAATATCAAAACTGCAACAGATATAACTGTCATAACAACCTTGAGGTAATATTAACCTATGACATCGACTTACATTTGAACCTAATGTGTAACATAAGCTCAACATTGCTTTCCGCCTCATGCGCGTGGACAACTCAGCGTTGTTTAGCGTAACAACAATATATTGGCCTAGGTCAAAACAACGACAAACAATCTAACCGTCATAACAACCTTAAAACTAGTTACATCACAATACAACTATGCATAAATATGTAGTCTCCACACGCGCATATATACCTAGTGAATCACATTACAATAAGGGAATAGATACAAATGTGAACGCGTGAATACACGCGCGCGCGTGTTTATATTCCTAGGTCAGACTATCAAATCTAATCAACTTAAAACAAATAAACATTAGCGGGCGCGTGTGTCCACGCGCGGGCGTGAGTATAAGTATACCTGGTCTGATGATTCTGGTGAAGGAGGGATGACGGACCGGCGGCCGGTGATGGAAGCGTAGACGGTGTTGGTGTCGCGTGAAAGGTACGCGCCTTTGCCAGGTTTGATGTCAGTGGATTTGCCTAGTATTTCACCTGGTGTTACCATCTCTTCTTCTTCTTTTTGCATTTTTTTTATTAATTGTGTGTGTGTTTTTAGTGTGTGTGTTTTGTGGTGGTGGCCGACGGGAAGATATGGCGGCGTTTTATTCTTTAACCCTATATTTTCAAACGGCTACAAGTATGGGTAATCTAAAAGAAATTGTTAGTTATTGTTAAAAACTTTTTTATAAAATTTGCTAAGACATACAAATAATCGTATAAAAACGTTATTTATATTTATGGATTTCTTTACGTTTTGTTGATAACAAAATATAAAAGGATAAGATATTCTCATCCTCCCTAGTTCTTATATATCAAAAAAACTATAAACCTGAAAATGCGGAACATGAAATATAAAGTTTAATAAGTCAAACGCTTAAAACTGTCAGAAATACGGAACAAAAACTGACAGAAAACTGTGTTGTACTGAAACAAATGAGAGACAAAAGGAATAAAAAGTACAAACCCTCCCTAGTAGGGAGGGCGGGAATAGCACATCCCATATAAAAACATATATGTAAAAGTTTAAGTAAACAAGTTTTAGACATAAGTTACTATTTGTCAATAATCATTTAAGATATGTATATTGATTCCTGCACGGATATATGGATCTGTTGGGGTTTGTGACTAGGTATGTTTTGCCTATTTAAGCAAGCTTTTTGCATTCATTTTTCCTCATCCCTTACAAACATATTTCTTGCATCTCATTACATTCTCATACACACTTTTCTTTGTCGTTATCTTGTTTTATATTCATATAAGTGATCTATCATTTTATCAAAGGAAGAACATAAAGTCTTTTGTGTCGTAGTTTTTAGTTTTGTTTTTGCAACATTGGCGTGCTATAATACTCCACTAGTATATTTCAAAGTTCATAAACACCATCATACACCAAACATAAAGAGTTAGGTTAGTATTTAGTTATCAAAATACATAGAGAGAAATGTTGGTTCTACCTAGAATATAAGTCGATATTTAGCTTTATATCGGTAAAAGTATAAGCAACGTTGTACGGTTTTTTTCGCCAAAAAAGGAGCTTGTTGACATAGTGAAGTAACTCTCGAGTCGGAAACTCGAGGAATGGAGTAGAGCGAGGAAAAAGCTTCGTGACCAAACCACTATAAATCTTTGTGTATTTGTTTGACCTTTCTTTTACTCATTTCTTGTCTTCCATTTACTTATACATATTATCACCGCTTGAATTCACAATAAGTTTCGAAACTAAGATTTAAAATGTCAAAACTTGCGCAATGACCGATGAGAAAATTGAATTGCACTTGCGCTTGGGGATTACAAGAAGTGGTCTGTGATTATAAATGATTTTATTATCATGTCTTCAACATAAATTTGGGAAATTAATTGTTAAAACTTAAAAGTTGAACTTGTAATCATTTTGTTACTATGTTGGCATTATTAGAAATTGACAAAGTTCGATACATTTTCTTCCCTTAAAACCCTTACTAATATGTCAAGAGTAAATCATAATATGTCAAGAGTAAACCCTTACTAATGATTTGCTCGTTTAACTTTAAGGGTTGAAGTATGTCTTTCACGGTAAAAAAAATAAAAATGCTAGTAAGTAGCCTTTTTGGTCACCAAGACTAAGGGTGTGTTTGTTTTTTCGAAAACTTCTTAATAACATCTTAATCTGACTCAGTCAGTTGTAATCAGATGTTTAGACCAAAAAGTGTGTTTGTTTTTTTCTTGTCATTAAGAGGCAGTAAGACGCAATCAAGATTAAGAGTGTTTGATTTTTTCTAATTATTAAGAGGCGGTAAGAGGTAAAAACATCTTGTTGAACTAGATGTTAAAGAGGTGTCTTAACACCTCTTAATGTCTTATAACTTCTTCTTTTTTTAATCTTTTTATACTTGGTTTTCTTTTCAATTTGTTTATTTTGTTCGCTTTCTTGTAAAATGTACGTTTAAGGAGAATCATCGCACAAAAAAGGATGTACAAGATAATAATAACTAGGATGATAATTCGTGTTAAAATGTGAATCACAACCTAAACATGTTTTGATGTGTTGAGAATGTCAAGCCAAACCCGACTCATTATAAAACATGTTAATCGTGTCGACCACCCATTTAATCACAACCATAACCTGTTTATTATTGTATCGTGTCAAATCATATTTTGTAGCGGGTGAAAATTTTTCACGAATAATAAAACTTGTTAAGATATTTTTATTGTAAACATTAATAATCTAACACATTCAGATACTTTTGCAAAACAAACACTTTTGTGTCAATCAAATTCAGATTTCTCACCCACTTATTCACATTAAATTGGAATCAGATTCAGATTTCTCAACTATATATTCAGATTCAGATGTGCAAATCAGATTCAGATTCAGAGCCTCTTAACAAACAAACAACACCTAAGACACATGAAAGTATCACAAATTTGTAGGTTCAATTCGAGGTTGTGTCAAGAAGAAACCTTATTAATATAAGACATTCATTTACGAAACGGGCCGGTTTCAAATATCGAAACGTGTAAGTTATAGTACGTCCTTGGCCGCCTTGCTACATTAAAACGAGTGCATGTGAGCCTCTCAATTCTTGTAAAATATGTCATATTTGGTTGTGATTGTCAAAAATAAACTACAAAACATGAGGTAAAAACAAGGTTGTCTTTAGAGGAGTGCAAGTGATGCCTTTACACAAAGCTGCCGCTTGATCAGGGTTACGATTTTTCAATCACTTATATGAGGTTACTATTCATGTAAACCACAAGATATCAAGATCAAAAGAGTGATCAGGAAGTCGAGCCGTCGAGGTTGACCGAAATACACATTACAAGACCTAGTATTCCTAGTGAGAAAGTAGAGAGAGGGTGTATGTGAGAGAGTTTTATTCAAGTTATAAACAAATCTCTATTGAAATAAATTAATAATAATAATAATAATAATAATAATAATAATAATAATAATAATAATAATAATAATAATAATAATAATGCAGTGAATAGGTTTATTGGGGGGGTGTATGTTGTGGTCCCTGAAGGAGGGGGGGGGGGCTATTCTTCATGTCGTGAATATGTTTATTGAGGACCGAGGTGGCGAGGAAGGTCTCTCGATGCTATTGATGGATTTCAAAAATGCCTTCAACTTGGTGGACCGTGAGGTCATGCTAAAGGAGGTTCGCCTGCGTTGCCCAGCCATTTCACGTTAGGTGGAGTTTTGTTACTCTAGCCCAGCTAGATTATATTATGGAGAACACACAATATGGTCGCACCAGGGAGTACAGCAAGGTGATCCACTTGGACCTCTTCTATTTGCTCTCGTGTTACATCCCTTGATATGTAAGATTAGAGACTCCTTTAGTCTTTCCCTTCAAGCTTGGTATCTAGACGATGGTACTATTATTGGAGATACCCTGGTCGTGGGAAAGGCTTTAGAGCTTATTATGTCGGATGGACCACAGTGCGGCCTGCACCTCAATGTTGATAAAACTGAGGTCTTTTGGCCACAGGTAGACCCCAGAAGCATGCTTGCAGGTGTTTTCCCGCCCAATGTTGCTAGACCGCTGCATGGTGTCAAATTATTGGGTTGACCGGCTAGCATTGACTTTGATTTTAGCTGTAAGCTTGTTATGAAAAGGGTTGTTAATACTATTGGGCTCATGGATGTTGTTGCTAAGCTTAAGGACCCCCAATGTGAGCTGCTACTCCTTCGTGGTTGTACCGGCATTTCAAAGTTATACTTCTCTATGTGCACATGTCCTCCTAGGGTCTTTGAGGGTGCTTACGTTGCGTTTGATGCGGCACTGTGTTCTTCTCTGGAACGTATTGTTACTGCTTCTGGGCCCGGATTTGGTGATTGGCAATGGAGGCTGGCCACCCTGCCATTTGTATTTGGGGGGCTTGGTGTATATTTAGTTGGGGATGCCTTGAACTTATGCATTCCTTGCTTCTAGACTCCAATCTGCCAAACTACAGACTAAGCTCCTCAGACAATCTGATATTGTCACCTCTGGACCTTGCTTCGAGGAGGCCTTGGATGCTTTTAATGCGAAAATGAAGATTGACCTTCTGAGTAACCCGGATGAGATCGCTGCCCCCAAACTCATGAAGAAATTGGCAGATATATATTTCACACGTGTTACCCAAATGTCTGAATCCACATTTTGCCTATCCCCTCGACAAATGGCACTCTGGAGTTCGCAAAGGGAGGACCACACCTCATACTGGCTTAGGGTGGTTCCGATATCTGGGTTGGGACAGACTATGAATGCCAGAACTTACAGGTGCGTATTATGTTATCGGCTTGGTGTTCCCCTTTTCTCTGTTCAGATGTCGTGCTCAGCCTGCTCCAAGGTTTTTGCGGGGGATATTTACGGGGACCATGCTGTTTCGTGTGCTGGCACTATTGGTATTAAACATCGGCACAACATGGTGCGCGATACTTTGGTTGATATCTGCTCTCGATCCGGGGTCTCGGCTCGTAAAGAGGTTGACATCGGGTTGGGTGGAGAAAGCGAGCAAGTCTTACGGTCGGCAGATATCTTGCTCAATTCCTGGGATAGTGGGCAAGACGTATGTGTCGATTTGACTGGGTCGTCTCCCCTCACGCAAACCGGTATGATTGATTTTGTGCCAGGTCGTGTGGTGATTGATGCCGCAAAGCGTAAGCGCGTCAAATACGGAGCCAAATGTGCTGATATTGGATATGGGTTCATCCCTTTCTCATTCTCCTCTTTAGGTGAACTTGAGGCAGATGCAGTGACCCTACTTAAACGGATCCGGAAGTTCTCTATAACTCAAGATATTGGGGCGTGTGCTGCTACTCATATCTTCAGTATGATTAGTTTTGCTATTGCTAAATGTGTGGGGGCCCAGATAGTTTCCCGGCTCCTCACTAATTTCTTGTAATCCTATGGTTTTGTTTCTAATGAAAGTGACGTTTATAATAATAATAATAATACACAAGCACACCCTCAAGGGTATTTATAGGCGAATCACTAGCTAACTTTACACGTATGGCATAGTCACGATGACGGGTGAGGGGTCACCATTACCTTCACCTCACGCGTGACACACCATAAACATCACCCGTTCACCCTTATTTTTTTCACATAATGGTGACCACCCTCGCAAGCATGTTTTTTTATTTATTTATTTGTGAGTGTCTTCATATAATAGTGACCACCCTCATTATTATATTTCTTCGTTTCTAAGTGTGTGTGATGCAAGGCGTCTTTGTACAAAACTGGTATGTTTAATTGTGATGACCATTAAAGTTGAAAGGTGATGATAGTGGTGATATGATAATGATAATATGACGCTAACGTGAAAGTGGAGGTAATGTTCACCAGAAAAGTCTTATAATTTGCGTTCGGATTCATAGAACGTACTCGGCTGTTCACATTACATTTATTCTTGCGTATATAGATGATTTGTTCACATTCAAAATCTTTCTATAGAATTTCAAGTTGTAGTTTCGAACAATAGCTCTTGTATCAACAAGACTATTAATACGATTCACTAAGGGCCCGTTTGGCTGAGTGGTTTGGAGTGGGTTTTGACTTTCAAAAGCAAAATATGACATTTGATAGGTACTTTTACTATCTGAGCAACATTGGATTGGATGGTTATTCTGACATTTGATGGGTCATTATATTTTCTCCCTCTCTTTATCTCTTTTTCTATTATATTAAAAATTAATAAAACTATTTTTAAATAATATTATTAATTATTAAAATATTCTTTTTTATTTAAATATATTATTTTCTCTTACCTCATTTTTTTTTTTTTTTCGTTCCTTACATCAAATCTAAATCCTAATTGAAATTTTAATCCAAATCCAAATCATAAACCCATCTATACACCAAACGGCCCTAGAATGTGCTACATCAAAGAAAAAACAGATACTCGATGTCTATTTAATTTGGCTCACGTTATTTGTTTGAACGACAAACAAGCCCTTAGCGCCTCTTATACTTTTTTGGCTACCAATCGTGTTTGATACTTAATGCAACAAAGAGATCAATTCCATTGTATATTTTTACAGACATACAATTTAAGCTTAAAGCTTGTGCAAAACCTGGTCTACCAGAAAAGAAAATTTAAATAATGTAAACTGAGCCAGAAGCTAATTTTTATACTCAACTGAATGGTACAAAACCCTTTAGCTCATCATTAACCGCAACATTCATATGTTAACAAAACTATGAAACGCAACAAGTCAAAGATTACAACTCATGAGGAAAATTCCTGCAAACCCATTAGACAAAAAAATGGGTACTGGATTCTGTATATTCTATATAAGGAAACACGTGTAGCTTTTCCTACGAATACAAAAATGTAGATGGTAAATGCCTGTCTATAAGCCTCGGGTAAACTTGTATGCTATAGATGAACACCAAAAACGCAAGATCTACATACATATCGACAATTTATCAACCACTTGCTGAGTCATCTTCACTGTCATCACTATCATCGCTGCACCAGGTCCAAGACAAGTAAAAATAATTAGAACCAAAAAAAAAGTAATGTGTGTAGTTACTAAAAAATGTTGGTAACTTTCCACTAGTGCGGTACTGAATGGAAATAATAAATACATAATACTAAAAGTTTCATGTATTTCAAACGGGTCAAATAAACGAGAAGAAGCTATAAAGGAATGGGTCAAATGAGTTGGAGCTCACCCATGGTCAAATTTTTAATGTCTACAACCTCCTAAATTTTGGTAATCAAAGATTCAGATAGGCATTCAAATGGTAATGTTTCTGTGATCAAAATCCGCATATAGTTCGTAGTTTTTATGAAAATGAACAAACAATGTCTATGCAACAGAACCAGCATGGTTTTGACTAGTAGAGTTTAAATTATAGTTGTTTTAAGAGTCCGTATGAGAGAGATAATTAGGGTCTACATAAAGGTGATTTCGGAGTGATAGAGTTTACATTAGGATGGGTTCGGTAAACAGAGGGCTATCGAGATGGGTCACAAACATGATAGGGAAAACCCTACACGAGAAACTACTTATTCTATCGGATATGGGTGTACATATAGTCATACTTTTTAAAGGTTAATTTTCCAACACACGAAGCAATTTGATTTGTGTTGCAACAGAATCATGTGTTTGTAAATGCACAATACCTGTACTCAGAAAGCTTTGATATTCTCCTTGCATCTAATCCAGTAATATATTTTTGTGCTGCTTGAACATTTTCTGTCCCTGAAAAATATAACAAAATATATTAGAAAAAGAACAGTAGTGAACAAGTTACATCACATATTTAAACCTTCTTATATGTGTATAAGAAATTGTTTGTGAATCAACTTAAGCCCAGCCAGCCCAGTTCAACTTGTACTAAAAACAACTCAGTTCCATACGAAACCCATTTTGACTTGTTACACAACCTGCCCCCTTGCTACCTTTCCAAAAGCAAATTGTATACCTTTTGTTAACTGAAGCGCGTGCAGAGCACATCTCTCAGCGGCAAGTCTCACAGGTGTGCTTCCATCTTTTAAACATTCAGCCAGTGCAGGACCGTATACTGTAACATGGATCATTACTACTGAAGGATTTGCCTGCAATAATACGTTAATGTTATAAATATTCTTTAAGTAACAAAATATTCTTAAAATAATCTACCAAATACAAAAAGAAAAAAGAAAAATACTTTGGAAACTGCTTTAAGTGCAAATAATGCCCTCCTCCTGACTTCACTGGAATCATCTTGCATGGCAGAGGCAATAGATACAATAGTGCCCTTGTGTGCATTTGTGTTGGAAGGATCCTTTTGGATTTGATGAAGTAGTAGCCTTCCTAATGCTTTAGTTGATGTTTCACGAACAGGGAACTACATAAAAGAAATGTCAGAAAACCCCCACACATATCACACATCTAAAAGATTAACAGAAATTTTACACACCTTCTCATCCTTCAAGCTATTTTTTAGGCAGTCAGAAACAGCTGTGAACAAAGGAGATGCTGACATCATGGTGGGAGTGTGTCTTAACATAGATGAGATGGTAAGAACTGAGCCATGCCTAACAGACCAACTAGGAGACGAAGCTTTTTCTGGAAGTTCCTCAAGTAATTCAGAAATTTGATCCTCTTCCAAATACTGCAATGAATAAAAAAAATGTTAAGAAACAGCTGAATCAATCAACAAACAAAAATATCAAATATAAAATAGTGGCAAATATGTGACTTAAACAACATAGAGTACATAAACTGCTCAGTAAACCTTTAGAAACTAAAAAAAGACACACAAAACTAGTTAATACGGTACCCTAGGTGGATATATCAACAAGAATGCCCGATCCCGTCGTTGCGAGGTATGGGGAGTGGTGGCAATTTCGACTATTTAACTAAAGAGCTGGTCCCAATTCTATCTCTGATGGTTCAATTGGATAAAATAATAAAGAAAAACTAAGGGCAAACCGCATCAAATGGGTTGATATCGCCCTGTGGGTTCCTTTTATAACAAACTAAAATATCGGCAAGAAAACCTTTTAGTTAACCCAGTCCAACTAGCCCATTTATAATCTGACCCCATACATAACCCGTCGAACCCTCCATTATGCCACGTCTATCCATCAGACACAATCATTAAATAACTGAGACCCAGCACGCATCTAATAAACCTAAGAATAATGATGACTGGCAAAATGATACGAACCTCAGATATGATACCCAAAATTCTTGCCGAAGAGCTTCGTATTTGGTCATCATCATTGTATATCATTTCCTTCAAAAGATCATATACACGGGTCTTTACAGGAGCACTGACACTCTTTCCAGCATGCTTCACCACACCTTTTAAAGCTGCTAATATTGCCTCACGGACCCCACCATCTGATGCCTGTTAATATACATGACTTGTGAACGTTAGACCCGCTAAAAACCATACCCAAAATAGATCTTGCGACTTAAAATGCACAGACAACGAGGCATAACCTGCAAGTTGGAAAGGAGATCACCGACTAGAGGATCAACCCTGGTACTTAATGCACTCAGCTTCCCAAGTGCTGATGCAGCACTTGATCGAACAGTCCTGCATTGGTGTTCATATAGTCAAATTGACGAGAATACCTTCATAAGTGTTTTAAACAACAATAAAAATTTAGAAAATGAATGTTACCTTGTGCTATCTTGCAAGCATTTAACAAAGGTCGTTTGTAGCTGTGGAAGAAAAGGTTTTAGAGCCATTCCACCCTTTGCTATTATAATCGTCAAAGTTGACAGAATAGCACTTTTCACTTGCCATGGGAATCGATCCCCTATAATTCGAATCAGGGGCCTGAAATAATGAAAGTAGATCACAAAATTCAAACAAAAAAGATTATTACAAATTTAAAAATTCAAAAATATCCTACAAGTACAAAAACCATTCTCAAAAAGTATGGCAAAAATTGGGGTAAATAAATCAGATTAGCTATATGGAACATGGGACAAATAGGTCTATAGGTTGAACTTTAAAATCAGGTTTAACTGAAATTACAAATGTTTATAAAGCACTATATCGTATTTACTGGAACAGAATGTTTAATTATCCAAATTTATACTCCCTCCGTCCAAATTTATAGTCCACATTTCCTTTTTGGGATGTTCCAATTTAATTGTCCACTAATAAAAATAGATAGGAAAATTTGATCGAGTTTACCATATTACCCTTGGTTGAAGTTAATATTACAAACTTTAAAGACATTAATTAATTAGTTAAGGGTAAAACTGTCGTAGACATTAATTAATTAATTAGTTAAGGGTAAAACTGTCGTAGACATTAATTAATTAATTAAGGTTTGCTACTTACCCTGTAATAGGGATAACAAACTCCTTCAGTGCTTTTTCGCTTGTTACTTCAATTAATTCTCCAAGACCCTGAGCAGCTTGTTCTCTCACTTCTGGGGACCCACTTATTAGACCCTAGGTTTAAAAAGAAGAAAATAAATCAGTATCGGAAAGTTCAACAATATTCAAGCAAGTTTACAACTTCAGGAGGTTCAGAAAAACAGATGTACATACATTTTTTTTAAAACCTATTTTACTAGGTCAACATAAAACATAATTTCAATCCACAAGTTATAACTTATAAGTAACTGAGCGAAATCGTATAATCTATATATTACGTATGTTAAGTCCAATGTCACCTATCAACCTGTTGTCGAGGATATGTAAATATATAGGAATATGGGATACACTTTTTCTTTTGCCTATAATGTTTAACAGACGAAACAAGTTCAGGAGGTTCAGAAAAACAGATGTACATACATTTTTTTTAAAACCTATTTTACTAGGTCAACATAAAACATAATGTCGATCCACAAGTTATAACTTATAAGTAACTGAGCGAAATCGTATAATCTATATATTACGTATGTTAAGTCCAATGTCACCTATCAACCTGTTGTCGAGGATATGTAAATATATAGGAATATGGGATACACTTTTTCTTTTGCCTATAATGTTTAACAGACGAAACAAGTTCGATTATTATTGTGTTTATGGTTGAAGCACATTAAAGGAATTCACATAATTTAGAGAAAATTAAAACATAAAGTAGTTTTTATTTCTCAAGGAGAAACAAAAATAATATGGTAAAATAAGTCAAGTTTATGCATTCAGTTCTAACCAAGCTTTACTCAGAGATGAAAGAATACCTGGAGATATATTGGAAGCAATGGTTGAAGAGCTTTTGGGAGACAGAGACCAGGAATAACAATTGGCCCACCCTGTACATCCATCAATAAATAACATTTGTGTTACACAGTAATATCTGTTTCGTTTGCTTAAAAAAAGTAAAAGAGATGCAAAACCATGGACATATTGATTAAAAAGAAACTAGGAGCATCTTTGACCTTTTTCTTTCTACGTTCTTTGTCTCTAGATGTGGAAACAGCATCACGAACTAACTTAATATATGATGGAAGAACTTCTTTGGGGACTGAGCTGACAACTCTTGCTAGTGCTTCCCAGGCAGCCTGTTAAATACATAATAAGATACACGAAGACATGATGGCAGCTCACAATAAGGTAAACAAAACATTACCAATACTGTAGCAGAGTCTGTGTCACTTAGTAAAACGATCAGGGTGGATATCATAGTTGGGGCTTCATCCACAAGATACAATTTACTGTTTTTGAAGAAATATCCAATCAAATATGCAGAACTGCGCCTAGTTGAAGCCTGCAAGTAATAACAGCATATGTAAGATAAGAGGAAAAAGAACTTGATGGGTCAGGTCTTGATCTGATCCAAAACTCAAAAAATAAATTTGGTCAGATCTATTAGCTAATGAGCCAGATCGGGATCCAGTTTGTCGATCAAAGCCTACATAGATAGAAAGGAAGATTATGATATTCTCAGCAAACATACTTGGCTATCCCCAACCCCCTTCAGAAGTTCTGATATCATATACTCAATCCCTTCATCATCAATAACCAGCACCACGGTTTCTGCAGCCTTCTTTGCAAGATTTTGGACATCCTGTAATGCATATAAAGTCACTTTAGTAAGGAAGCAAATTACCAAGATGACTAGTGGTGATCTAGTACAAGAAAATAAAGAAAATAAAGATAAAAATGTATGCTACAAAAATAATAACTGCATAAAAAAACATACGGCATGATCATCATCTCCCATTGCGGAGAGCAAAGCAGGAAGTACTGTTGAAAGATGGACATTCAAACCAGCACCCGCGACCTCTGCAACAGCTCCTAGAGCATGTGCATTGAATGCACTGGAAAATCATATTTGCAAAAACAATTAGCATCATAAACCAAAGTGTCTAAATACAAAAATTCTTGAATTCTAGGACACATACGAGAGAGGAAGATGAACAAGCTTTGGCAATATATGAGGCAACACAGCTACGGTCCTGACACTGTCATAATAAGCAGATACTTTTTTAGTATTCTATAATAAAGCTTCTAGAACTATCGAGAAACTACACACAGGGTGTTCCTTAATACCTCAAAATTTGTTTTAGACCATCAAGGGCTGTGTCCGCCATATCATCATCCTCCAAAGCATGGAGAAGCGTTGGAACAATCTCGTCAATTGCTTGCATGCCAGCACTCTAAAGAAACATATATGACCATTGGTTAATATGCAGGGTACAAGATCATGTAACAAATAGTAGTGACAATATGTTGGGACTACCTTGTACAGAGTACTAAACGCAACCCCTGCAGCTTCACGAACCTCAACCTCGCTGTAAGATTAATAAAAATTATCATATCGAATATTAACCACAATATCACAAAGACTATAAATTCTAAAACTAACAAAAAGAGGAGATAAAAACTGAAATATACCTATCACAAAGAGCTGTACGAATGGTGGGGATAAGTTCATCCATAAAACTTAATAACTGGCTCCTACCAGCACTAGCCATCACTTCACTTAGGCCAATGCAGACACCCTATTCATAAAGAAACATTATTTAATTAATGACAATGCTATTCAAACATTACATATCTAACATAACTAAACTATGGGTAAACGAATATAATACTTGTCGTCTGCTAGAATCAGGATCCTTCAAGCCTTTAGACAATATAGGAATGACCAAAGGAAGAACTCTCTCCCCGAGCTTCCTAACAAGCTCACCCAATGCTCGTCCAGCAGCCTTGACAAAATAAGCAAAAATTTAGTTTCCAAAATATTTTTTATAACATATGAAATAGATTAGAAATATTGATAACCAAATGACAGACCTGTCTCCTTTCAGAGGATGGTGACGCAAGAGACGCGATAAGGGTGTTCATCAAAACAGGCATTATCTCCTTCAATGTTTTAGGAGTATTTACAACTATAGTTTTCCACACATGTAAAGCAGCCTACAAAGAGAAAAGGAAAGATAACATATCAGATACCTTAACTGGACATGCAACATAGATATATAAAGGAGTCAAAGTTGACCCATTCATTTAAGAATGAGTCGATACAGTTGGTTGTGTCTCTACGTGAATTTTAAAATATTCAATAAAGCTAAACAAAAAAAGATCAGAAGTAGCCCAAAGTGTTATTCAAAATTTCAAATCCTAAACCATTTTACTCAACAGAACAGATAAATGATGCATCTTTGAAAGAAAGTTTGAAGAGTCAACTCAACCCATCGGATTTTAACTTAGTTAACCAACTTGCTTGCCCTGTAATCTTTCCACCTCAACCAATAACATTAAAATCAACATACCTGGCGAACTGAGAGGCTGATATCAGTCCGGACCATGTAGAGCGCAGCTAGCACTTCATTACGCTTGTCTCTGCCAAGTACCTCAATGATTGCACGTCCTTGTGCTTCAGTACTGGCACCTTCGTCGTCGCTGCCACCCTCAAGGAGTGCTTTTCCAGAAGTACCAGCAACCTGAATCAAACAAATTGTCAATAAAAATAAGTGGTACCAAAACTGGCACATACTAGACTTGGCAATTTGGACCCATTGAATTTAAAACTGATACAATTGGCCATTTGGGATATGTTTTAACCTATAAGGGTTAAAACTGAAAAGAGGAAGAAAAAAAAAAGTTCAAAAGTTACCCAAAATAAGTAAACTATTTTAATCCTTGTGATATTAATTTTGAACAAAAGGTGTTTCTGATCAACCTATCCCGTGTCTCCCAATACCAAATCACACCCGAATAGCCCATATTGCCATCTCTAGTACACATGGAGATTGGCACATACTAGACTTGGCAATTTGGACCCATTGAATTTAAAACTGATACAATTGGCCATTTGGGATATGTTTTAATCTATAAGGGTTAAAACTGAAAAGAGGGGGGGGGAAAAAAAAGGTTCAAAAGTTACCCAAAATAAGTAAACTATTTTAATCCTTGTGATATTAATTTTGAACAAAAGGTGTTTCTGATCAACCTATCCCGTGTCTCCCAATACCAAATCACACCCGAATAGCCCATATTGCCATCTCTAGTACACATGGAAATTGAGAGCATTACCTTAAACAAGAGATCCCCCAAAAGCTCAACAGAACTTTGACGGATACGCCAGTTATCATTGAATATACCATCTTCTACAGCTGGAAGAAGCAGTGGCAAGGACCTGACATAAAATGATAAGACATTAATAGGCTGTGCGTTTTCTTTTTAATTTCTAATGGTAGTTGTTACGTAGTATAAAACAAAAAACTGTAAATTCATAAAAAGAACATCTATAAAGCTAAATGTTGGTCAAGTCATGTAACAAAACTAAACAACTTACGAAATAGCATAATGTTCCACCAGTATATGCCCAGCTCCAAGTGCAGCCTCACGTACAGACTCATTTTCATCCGCAAGACCTAAAAAAAATGTGCATTGTATTAGTCACATGCCAGAATATACAAAAAGTACACAAAATAAATGTATTATGAGAAGAATATAAAACAACAACCAGCAAAAGGGAAAAAGATGGTGCTAATAATAAGTTGTTTCCAGATATGGTACTTACCATCTAAGATGGATGGTAACACTTGCTGCAAGTAGTTTTGGAATTGCACGCCCAATGATCTTGGCAGATACTACAAGAGAAAACCGTATGAGTACCGCTAACATATGTTGGTATACCAAATACAAATAATAATTATCATATTTTCCCAGAAACCAGCTCACCTTAAACAGTGTCAGATAACCATCACGAACAGGTGCCTTTGGATGAGAGCAGTTCCGGATGATGTCAGGAAGAAGGTGCTCGAAATACTCTGTTCCAAGAGCAGCCACAACCTAGAAAGTGGGATACATATTCTATAGTTAATGATCCAAATTCGCCAATTCCTAAGTAGACTGAAACTAAAGAATGAAATTTTAATTTTAAGTACAACTGTTCATAGTTGAAATACTCATTTCCAGTCTTGGAGGTAAGTGATCACCCAAGTATAGTAGACATGATTCACATATAAAGAGTATGGCTTGCAGAGAATCAAGCACACGACATAATAAGCTAGCCACTCCTTTAACGTCATTAGGCATGAAGACAAAGGAGAGCTAGTAGCAACAATATTATTTAGAGGTGGCAAAATGTGCCCAAAAGCAAAAAGATGGGCTAAATGGGCAAGTTTTTAAAAGATTTGGGCACATTTAGCCGCTTCCTTTTTTTGAAATGGGCACATATAGCCCATTGAAAACTTTAATGGGCACTAACCGGCACTTTTTTTTTTCTCAATTGTAGAACGTTATGATCGTTTTAAAGAAATATTTTTTTATATAATGTATTTAAGTTTTTTAACATAAATAAGATATTACGTTTAAGGAATTTATTTCATCGTTTTAGGTATTTTATTAAGCGATTTGTATAACATGTGCCCGTTTGGCCCGTGCCCGTTTAGCCCGTGCCCCTTTAAGCCGGTGCCCATTCTAGCCCGTGCCCGTGGCCGCCCGTGCCCGTGGCCGCCCGGCCCGCCCATTTTGCCACCTCATTATTCAATAAAAAAAGATAATAATTTCTGACCTCACTCAGCCCTTGAGCAGCACCAGAACGTTCAACATTACTACCATCAGACTTAAGAGTGTCTAGTAACCACGGTACAAGATCAGGGAAGTTCTCTTCACCCATTCCTCTAATCAGTGATCCAACTGCTCTGGCTGCTACAGATCGCACTTCAGGGATTGGATCCACTAATACCTATTTCAGGTAATGCATAATATAACAACAGTCTAATTAGTATCGACAAGATAATAGTATGTTGCAAGTACTACACGCATACAAAGTTCATGTTTCTCTACATTATACCTTCTTAATTTCAGGAAGAAGCAATCCAATATAAGGAAGCATATCATTTGGGTCAGTGACTAAAGAACACATATTGCCAGCTATTTGTGCAGCCTTCTTTTTCGTTTCGGCACTCCTTTCCCTCAACCCACGATGAACAATGGGTACCAGAAGGGCAAGAGATGGAGCATCAATCGAATTGATAAAAGTTGTCTGGATAGCATCAATAACAGACAGCATAGTAAGAAAACTACCAAGTTGCATATAATAACAAATATATGACAAGACATTACCTGAAGAAGAATATCAAGGGAATACTTTGTATGATCGTTAGGGTCAGTAAGACCTAACAACAGAGTCGGGACAAGGGAAGCAATTTCTGGATTCTTTATCACGCTACCAACCTATATAACACAAAAGAGTTACTCCCATCCACCCATTAGCAAAGAAACACATGAACTGCAAAGTTGAAAGAAAATAAAAGAACCTGCTGTAGTGCCGTCTGCCCAGCAGACTGCACCTTTGGATGTGTATCAGTTAGCACCTGGTATCAATCAGAAAAAAGTTAGAAATGAGACTCTTTTTTACTAATGATTAGTGGTAGCAATTCCGACCATTTACTTGTGGTTGTGTTTATACCTAACACGTCGAATAGGAAACAAATGCATAAAACAGAAACAGGTAAAACAGAAAACGAATTAAAAGGAAATGGATCAAATAGGTCAAAGTGGAAGAAGATGACCAAAGTATAATTTAGATGCATAAAAACTCTTAGGTCATACTTATTCCTGAAATAAAATATTTGACACGCTATAAACGTAAAAATGTTTAACATTTTGGATAATATTTTTAAGTCGGCCAACACATTGCGTCATTTCTACCCGTACCAAAAGATACAGTTTGACACGCTAACTAAACAGCCCAACCTACTTAAAATGCTTCTTCAACTGATGATGCAAGTTTAAACTGAGCCACCACTATTTCTCTTAATTTTCAAAGTACCTCCGTCAATTTTGGCACAATCCTGGGTAGACATTGAGAAAGTTGTTGTGGAGCACAATACGCCATAGATCCTAAAAGTTGAACACTACTCTGCTTTGTCCGCCAAGCTTTATCTTCAAGACCCTGAGAATAAAATGCACAAAAAGCATAAGAAAATAGAGGCGGAGGAGGATGAAACAGTTCACTTAACATAGAGAAAATAAACTACAGTTTTCGAAACAAAGATTTCAAGAAAATAAGAACCTTTAGAAGTGATGGAAGAACGAGCTTCACCCCCTGTGCAGTAAGTTGAGACATCATAGCACGAGCAGCACCTTCAGCAGCTTCCCGAACAGCAATAACTTGGTCAGAGAATGAAACCAAAAGCAATGGCAATAAGTATATAACATACCTGCGACAAGACAAATAAACATAGTATAAGAATCATATTAAAATGTTCTAAACAGACTGTCAAATGAACACTTACGGTTCGAATAATTTGCCAAGCTTTTCACAAAGGCACTCAAATGCCAGCAAGGATCCTTCGCGGCACTTAGCAGAATTCCTAAATATATTGCAATTACACTTGTGAGAACAAAATATAATTATACAATGGTTTGTAGAGGTTGAGAATTTGATTAATTTCAAGAACAGACCTATTTGCAAGCCCTTCCCGTAGCACAGTCGCGACCCCATACTTTTTCAAACTAGATATTCCAAACCCTTTGATAACACCAGCAAGTCCAAAAGCTGCCCCACGCCGCTCCCCATATTTCTCACTCTTCATCAGCTGATCTAACAGCCTAGAAACGAGTGACATTGCATCTTCCTAATGACCATGAACAAAACAGCAGTGAAAAATATAATTATAAGTCCAACCTTAATTAGAAATCAGAATATCAACTTACAAAACTAGGAATTTCCTACTAACCACAAAAGGTAGAGATGGCAAATTTGATTGGGTCAGGTAACGTGAGAAAACGAGTATTTCTTGGTGTGCATTAAAATAGGTTTGTCAGAACACTTGATGTCTAAATTATTAAAATTTTGTTTCAAAACATGTTTACAAATTATATTATTTCCATGAATATCTTATTAGATGAGCAAATTGATCAATGAGGTTTTATGAATAACGGTGTTTCAATTTTAACTATCACATGTCTCGTATTTCTTGGTGTGCATTAAAATAGGTTTGTCAGAACACTTGATGTCTAAATTATTAAAATTTTGTTTCAAAACATGTTTACAAATTATATTATTTCCATGAATATCTTATTAGATGAGCAAATTGATCAATGAGGTTTTATGAATAACGGTGTTTCAATTTTAACTATCACATGTCTCATAATTAGTAAATTGCACTTCAGAATGATTCAGAAAAGTAAAAGGGTTATGATGAATTGAAAAGACATACTCGCTTCGATTGCATTAATGGAGAAAGGCAACTTGAGACTGCCCTTTGAACAGCTTCTGATGGAGTGTTAATCACCTCCAGCAACTTCTCTACCACAGTATGAACTTTAGGATCATCCTGTTCCATAATAAAATGTTATAATGCGAAAAAAGACCTATAAAATTATTTCTCAGAGATAAACAAAGAAATTAGATCAAACCTGGGATAAATGTTTTGCTAATGCTCCAGTAAATATGACCACACCCTCGCGTACCAAATCGTATTTCTCTTCATCCGATGCCTTAAGTAATATTACAGCAATTGTTAGAAAAAATGTAACAGGTAGTAATATTACTGAGTATAAGTGTTTAATGCGGTAAAAGAATTTCAATATATACATACACTAGCCTTCTTGTTCAAGTAGTTTTCGAATATAGGAAATAGCAGCGAAACATTATCTTTTCCATGTTTGTCAATGATCATGATCCCGGAATTAATCATTCTTCCTCGAACATCAGCGTTGCTATCAGCCTGCAGGCGAAATCATCAGAATAATTTCCAATCAAGGTATGCATTCATTACTATATTAAAAAAAAAAAAAAAAAAAAAAGGATTTTAAGAGCTGCGCTACAATAAGAACAAACTTATTTTTTTGCCTAAAACTACAACACAGCACAACACTTCCCATCTATCTAGACCGAGAAGGGGGAGGCTCTTGAGAAAGTCCTGCTCACCCTTCTCTATTCTATTTTGAGAATCCATCTGAGGTAGCTTTCCGGACTCTTATAAGACTTCTAGGAACATGCATACCCAACAGACCAGAATATTTGTTAACTAATACAAGCTTTTTTCTATGTTCGTTACTTCATTGTATTAATGATGTCAATTACTTCCAAAATACCTTAAACAGAGAGTAGTTAATTTTTATTAAGAATAAAAAAAGCAGCTCAAACAGACTAAGTAACTCTAATTATCTCACCTGAATAAAAGAAGCATCTAATCCAAACAAGTTACAGAATTCACTAATTAAGCTTTAATATCACGGAGCTAAATGAACATTAAGAAGTAAAAGCAGACATAAATTTGGTTTGGTTAGATCACAAAAACTAGAAACTATGTATCGCGAATTCAAATCAGAATAATAAAACAAACTTCCAAATACACGAATCCAAGCACCCCCAAAACATCACAAGCTTAAATAAGCAAGGTACAAAGAGAAAAAGGTTACCAGTGCTCGGGATATCAAGAATGTCATAACAACTGGAAGGTCTTTAGTTCTTAGTACATCCGCTGCAGCATGTAAAGCCAATGCAGTCCCTTGCCTGCCTAACCAGCCAGAATCAATGCAGTCCACGCCAATACCACTATCACGAATATAGAGAGAGAACAAAGTCGCTAAAGATTCCTGAAAATACATCAATTTATAAGATATTGATTCTAAGATGTTTATACGACTCAAATAAAAATTATTAGTCACCTGTAATGTATCTGGGTACTCATCTAACACGGCGGCTAATGCATCAGCAGCAGCCATTCGCACATTATAATTGACATGAGAAAGGGCCTTGAAGAGTCCCGAATAATCAGTCCCGAACTCATGATCATAGCGATCCCACAAATCCTCTGCCACTTCAGCCACCGACTGCATTCAATAAGTATTACAGAAAGCAAATGTAAGTAGATTATATTATAAAGCAACGTATAAATGAAAAACGAAGTTTGCTATTTGTGTGATACCTTTTCAGGATCATGCAGGGCAATCCAGATGCTAGTAGCAATGTCTACATCCTGAGGAACAGCGCGGGTCGAAATAGCAGGAATGCATTTTGCAGCATTTAAACATGCCATTCTAACATGTACATCTTTTGCATAGACGCCAGATAAAGCCTGAAAGTAAAACGTCAGAACCAAAAAAGTTACGCTTGATAATGACACAAAATTCATATGATACATTGCAAAAACTATAGATAAAATAAAAATGCAACATACAGGTGCCACTTCTTCTGGTTTCAAACCAAGGCACAATTCATTTAAGGCTGGTGCAACAGACCCATGATAAGAAGGAATGGCGCCGATCACATGATACAGAACCTGACAAAAAACACAGAATACACAAATGTCACTCAAAATAAACATATAAAACAATAGCATGTCGATATTTCTGATAAATTAGAAACTTAACCGAAAGCATCCGAAGCCTAGGGAGGGGTAATATTGGATCCATATGCAGGAAAAGGATTCGAAGTACGTCATCATGAAGTCGTGTCTTCTTAGGGGATGAAAGTATTCTCTCCATTATCTTTTTAAACAATGCAACAGGCAAAAGAACGTTAGTCTTTCAAGATACACAAGATACAGTACCTAGAGGGACAGCTTAGAAAACATGTCAAACTTGTTGGTTTGGTCTGAAACCCTTTTTGTTCAGCTTTTAAAATTGAACGTTGAATATTTAAAACTAATAGTAGAAAACTTAATTATTTCAAAAATAATCATATATTTAAAGTTTTTAAAAGATACTGTTTGAGCGACTTTATTTAGATACATCATAGTTTACCAACCCATACTTGAGTAAATGGACAAAAACTGTGACCTTTATATAGTAGTGAAGTTCTTATTGACTAAGATCAAAAATTATGATAAAATAGTAAAACTAACCGGAAAGACGAAAGTAAAAGAATCCACTGGAAGAGGGCCATATTTGCATGATACTGATAGGCCTTGCATTACTCTTTCAAAGAGACTCAATGATGACCTATCATTATGATCACCCTCACCAAGAGATGAAAGTTGGTCCCATGTTATGTGAGGTTCAGTAGTTGCAATTAGCCTTAAGGCAGTAGCAATGTCCAAGCCCCAATTGGATAACGGAGGTGCGGTACATTTTGATAGCTTCACCATTGTTTCATAAGCTGACTCATTAACTATCGGAGAATGCAGTAAAGGATTGACAAATATAACCTGACATGATCACGAGTATTCAACCTTAAATACTGAGAAATGGGAAAGCAGCAAAATAACGTATTACTGCCTAAAACATATAGAGACTAACCAGGGAGGGCAATTCACTATGTGTGAAAACGGGATTAGTTGTAGCCATCTCTCCTAAAGCTTTCAGCAACAAGGAAAGATTCTTCTGTATTTTCATGACCTTCTCGCGTACACTAGCCTCCTCTTGAAGCTGCAAATCACGTGCCTCCTCCTTTGATGTCTTCTGTTTATCTAAATAGACCAAAAAAGGAGCAAAACGTAAACACATGTGCTCATATTTGTGAGTAAAGCTGGCAAATTGGGTAGATTAGGCGGGTTGGGTAGCAGGTCAAAACAGGGTCCTGTTAAAACGAGCCCTATTTAGTAGGGTTAAACAAGGGGGACCGGGTCAGATTGGACTACACAAACTTTTTGTCTATTTCTATATAT
This sequence comes from Chrysanthemum seticuspe, assembly GCA_019973895.1. Taxonomy (NCBI): domain Eukaryota; kingdom Viridiplantae; phylum Streptophyta; class Magnoliopsida; order Asterales; family Asteraceae; genus Chrysanthemum; species Chrysanthemum seticuspe. The sequence goes on along the minus strand of BPTQ01000004.1, from coordinate 18,745,194 downwards.
AAAGATGCCTTAACTATGATTACAAAAAACATCATTATTACAATAAAAAAACAAAACTTTATATAAAACTGGTTAGGAGCTCATATGCATTAGATTGTAGACTTGGGCTCTTTCAACTTGTGTGGAAGATAACCCTTTTAGCTAATTTTTCACAGTGGACCCATTTGACCCCAAAATTAAACCAAAGCAACCCCATTCATAAGTGAATAACAGAATAAGTCAAAACTCAAAAGTACCACCTGCATTTGTAAGGAAATAAATAAACTAAAAGACACTTACCAGGCTTTTTGGTTGGTTTTCCTGTATCCTTCTTCCCCGCACCAGCACGCTCTTTACTGACGGTGTCTCGCCTTCCATTGGAATTGGAATTCCCATTTTCCTGCAATCGAGAAGAACACGTTTAATGTCATTAAATTGCTCAGGAAGTTAGAACAGAAATAAAAATAAACAGACATATGAATCTCACAATGCTTTCATTGTTATCATAAAGCTTAAAACGGCCTTTCGCCTGCTTCATGTTATTAGAAGCTACAGACTCTGCAATATAAACGCCTTGCTCAGTGGACAGCATCCCTTCAGGGGTGTTGAAAATCTGCCAATGTAAAATCCGAGGTAGAATAGTTAGGTCATAAAGATGCACCATTCCAACAAAATAGAAGTGCATATACTTCATGAAAGAAAAAGAATTGATCATGATACAAGAGAATTAAACAATAAAAATATGCTATTTTCATGATAAGTGCATATATTATTCCGACCTGAATTTCATATTCTGATAGCAAATCGTGTGCATCTCGATCAGGAGAACTTCTCAAGTTCTGTAGAAAATCAAATATCAGTTGACATGAATGTTACTGTGAACACCAAATGATGACCCCATCAAATGTTAATGAAAAATTTCATTATCGGTAACCTTATCAAATTCCACATAGGTTTCTGCTGGTGTAATGGTCATCAAAGTTGACAAAGCATGTATAGCAGCTTCTTGTTCCAAATGACTTGTACTCATCAATCCCATAGGTCCGACCAAACTCTATATTAACAAATAAAGGTTAACAGTTATCAATTAATATGATAAGGGTAATGCAAGGGCACAATCCTATGAAAGCTATAATATGGCACAACACAAGATTTACCACCTGATAAAGCATTCGGTGTACAGCAGGTTAGCTATAAATACTTGATCTGATGCAGAAAATACTCAACTGAAAAAAAAGTTTCCACAACCCATAAAGCTACAATTACCTTACACAAGTTACTGACATCCGCCATTATATGTTCAACGACATCAAAGCCAACAGCTCGCAAACACCTTTGTAATCTCTGGGAAAAAAGAATATTAAATGGTTAGCGAATGATACTGTAAAGTAAACATGTCATTGACGAAGGTAGAGTGTGCCAACTTGCACCCCTTCAAATTCGCATTAACAGATATAACTCACCTTCCAAACTGCATCTTTTCTGGCTGTGCCAACTAGACATGGATGATGAGAGCAGAATATAAGGCGTATGCAGGAACTAGGTGCAGCAGTAACGACACCAGATGAAATAACCAACAAAGCCTTCACCAAAACCTCCACAGATGGAAGGTAAGCTACTTGAGCGTCCAATGTACTTTCTGTTTCACTACAATTTACATAGTTCATAATACATGGTCATTTGACCTCCAACAGAATATGGGTTCCAAAAATACTGACAATGGATATTGCTACTGTCATAGAAATTGTACCTGGACTTTGCTAGAACTTTTTCCCCAACAACTGTGAGGTAATCTGAATATTCAGCTAGGAGAATTTCAAATAGTTTGGGAGAAGCAGACAAAATCCTCTTAGTACAACCATAAGCTGCTTTGCGTATGTCCCAACTCGAATGGCACAGAAATGTAAGGAGAAGCTGCATTGTCAACAATCAGCATGTGACAAACTGACAATATACAATAGATCAATAATGAGAATGAGATTTATGTTACAACTTCAAAGTACTTTACCTGCATGAGTGATTTCACATTAAGATTCTCGAAAACTCTGTAAAACAGGTAAGAACAAAGATCATTTAAAGAAAATAATGGTAATTGTGAGCATTGATAAAGATCAATCAATAGTATCAAACATTTGAAGAAACAAAAACCTGTGAGGATGATCCAAAAAGAGCGCCTCGAGTAATTCAATACATGTTTCACAGTCCTCTACTGATAGTTTAGGAGCCTGCATAGCAATCACATTATAAATGTAAATGCAGAAAGAGTACTCTAAATGAAAAGTCCGCACCTATGCATTGTGTATGTGTAAGTGTACATGCAAATGTGTTAATAGCTTGCTGGATTACATATGCAGAAAACTGAAAATAAGTGAAATGAGTAAATAACAATACCATAGCAACAGGGACAACGGAAGGTTCATTCTGGGAAATCAAAGACCAGATCTTTTCCTTTGACACAGTTTCATCTTCAGCAGAATATATCAAAAAGTTATTATTTCGATCAAACACTTCTAGTTGTCAATGTAAACAAGTAAAAACAAACAATACAGAGATAAGGGGTACACGTCAGGACACCTGCTTTAATATCAGCAGCTGCAATTTTCACCACACTAAATAATGCATATATGCCATCCAATCGTTGGGCTGCCTTAGTATAACCAGTTTTTACTTGTTGAACAAGAGGCATGAGCAGGGAAGACATCTGATGGAAGACGTGTCACAAAAGCTTTAGTCACATGAAATAAGTTGTGAAGAATACGATAAAAGATAGAAAATTGTGTTGGGTTAGCTTCCTCACAGGTAAAACTGCATCGGCGTTTCTGCATATGATTCGAAGGCATCTAAGATGACCTCTTCTTAGTGATTCCTTCTCCTTGAGCCCTGAGCCGATAAACGAAAGAAGTTCTGGCCCAATAGCATCTGTAGATCTTGCAACCCAAGAAGCTAGAGCAGTTAAACATGCAAGCTTTACCTCTTCATTTCCTGGAAATCAAAAAAGTTAATCAGCTCTCACACATGCATATGTTTGATCAAATCTAAGACACCCTATGTCAACTATAACTGATCAATAGGGGTGGTAAAGTGGGTTGGTAGGTAACCGGCTCAAAACAAGTGATTCTCTGGTGCATGATGAAGAGTGAAATCAGGTTGAATTAAGCCAAAAAAAAAACTTTTAGTCAAACAGATTTATATATTCTATAACTAAAAAGTATGTCAGATACAATCACAAGATTCAATTATTAAATAGTGTGTCAAATACGACACAAAATTTTATTATTCGAGTAATAATCCAAAATAAAAGGAATTAAAAGGTTGTGTATAAATGAGTATACACTTGCACTCTAACAAAGCTTTTTTTATTTTGCTCTTAAGAGATAGAGTGTAACAAAATTAACCCGTTCAAAGGTAAATGGGGCCAAATAGCCACATTGTTGATAGATTTATAAATTAAGAAGATCAGACACAAACACGAGCAGGGGACAAAGCCTAGGTCCAACGAAAAATAAAAACAGCATGAGGACCCACCATCATCCTTGTAAGTGGTCAAAAGAAGGCCACAAACAGGCAGAGACAGGCTAGAAAGATATTTCCCTTCAGGACATTTGGATAATTCCTGCAGTGAATGTATCATACCAACCCTCTGGTACGGAAAGGCGAGTCTTCCTTCAGAACCTCCAATTATAGATTTAACAGCATTGGCCATCGACTCAATAGCATCAGGATTGCTAGACTTTTGACTTAGATATCTGACAATATCCAAGGCAGCAAGTCTTCTTCCTTCATCAGCATGGCGAGCCTGTGATAGTACCACTGGCAGAATCTCGGCACTATACTTACTCAGATCCAGGTTAACATGTCTAAAAAGGACCCCGATTGCTTCCAAAACAAGCTCGGGATTCCTCTTTAGCATTTTAACAGATGAAGGTATAACAACACCCTTGAAATCTTCATGTGACAGATGCAAAAACAATGAACGAAAAGCTTCACTCAAGGCTTTTGTTGGTTTATCCTTCGCGTTTAGAACCGCTTGAAGATACATATCAAGATATACCGGCTGTATGATCCAGTAAAGAGACAAAAAGTAAGAAATTGCACTGAGCCATCCATGTAAACTTGACTACATGAATTAATAATGAATGTTTAAACTAAATTAAACTAAAGCTGGCAATTTTTATGTTTTACCTCCAGCAAGTAGTACAAGTAAAATGAAAACTTTAGCTTTAAAGGCCAAACAGGCGACAAAAAGTATAATTTTATTGCATAAAACATCCTAAATCAATTACTTTAGAAAACTAGAGATTTACAGAAAATTAATAAACTTGTAATTATATTTGACACATCAACTATTAGTAAGATGGCAAACAATTAAATCAAAAAGTGTGATGGTCATCAGATCGACCAGGACTGTACAAAAATTACTTGTTTTAACCTATTCCCCAATCCGCTGCCGGAGGCTCTTGTTGAGTCCAATATAAGAACATTCGCTAGAATTTAATAAGCCATGGCCTTATAATATGTGTCTACTGGACAGAGATGCTTACCTTCCATTGTTCAAACAGCGAAGGCTTTGAACTTGAAAAGTCTAGCATTACACATAGCATCTCTGGAGAAGTTTTGATAGAGATTCTTGCATTTTTCAATTCCTCCATGTACAAACCGAAAATGTCGGGTGACTGAAGCATTAACAAAAAAACAAAGAAAAAAAATAAGAGACGTGATATTGGGTAAAATGGCTCTATAATACTTCATGAAAGTAGTCAACCTCGAAAAATGAATGAATAAAACTTCTTCTACAAGCTCTGCGCTCATGGGAAGATCCTTGCAAGCTAACTTGAAGAATAGAGGCTTGTGCTGCTGCAACTCTGCTAAATGCGTTTTTTGATACCGAGATAAATTGACTTTTACATAGAAGCAGACATGACCACGTCATAAGTCTATAGCAGCCAACGTGAGACTGAACTTTCAAGTGTTTTTCCATGGATTGCACAAGATTTGCAGCAAAAGTTTTCATAAATATAGCCTCCTTTAACAATTTCACGATCAAATCATCAACAGCTTTCCTTGAACCTCGGTCATCGTAAATATATAATGTCATGAATATTAAATCCACCAGCTGCAATGCAGACTCGGCTGACATTTCTGCATAAATATTGATTATTGTTAAACACAATTAGAATAAGAGAATATAATGTAAATCAACTATCAGGCAAAGAGTTGAGCCAAATCAAGCCGAAGGACTACAGTGTGGTTGCATAGTTAAACGTGTTTGCGAGCGTTAAAACCCATTCTCTTGCCAAAGGCAAATCCATAATGAGTCTGTGTATGTTAATAGATAAACTAGAATTAAAAATAAAAGTAAAACCCATCAGAAAACAGAACATTCCTTGATCCATGTAACCAAAACAATTATTCAAATTCCGGAGGGATATTTCTAGAGCATATGCATGTATCGGGGTACAGAACTGATACAAAAAGGTAACTCTCATAAGCAGAAAGGTATTATCAAATTTACAGAAAGATAACTCTAATCAAATTTTAGCACAATATACATCTTTGATTATTGCTCTCCTGCAGTCAAAGCATGCTCTTGTTATATTATTTATCAATAGCATAAATCTATCAATTGCATCTTTTTATACAAATAACATACACATATTACACTTTGGCCTACATTTTCAATAAATACAATTACTAAAGGCGCCTATTAACACAAAAGCATACATCAAAGTATCAAATCACAATACCTACACTTCATAGATTCCACTACACGCTAAGCAACTACATTCACATCATATATCGTAAACGAACAAGACGATAACAATTTAGCATCACAAACTAAATTCGGTACACAAGATGTAACATTTTAAGTATAAAAATTAAATATATATTGCATACACATTCCTGAAATCCATTACACAATAAACCGACAAAAACCAGAAGTAAAATTAAGTGATTAACGTTTCAACAAAAACCTAAAAAACAACCTCTGCATTTCCTGAGTTCCACTAAAAGAGACTGCATTTACATCCTATATGATAAACCGGTAACTTAAATACTCGTTAACATATTATAAACCGTTAGCTTGATAACAAAACAATATAACTTCACAAAAGAAAATCACTAAACTAAAAAAATCATTTCGACAGCAACCTAAACTAACATCTTCAATAAGCAACTGCATTGATATTATATATCATAAACTGAAAACTCGATAACACAACAATATAACATCAGAAATAAAAATCAATACTAATATTATAAGCAACTGAATTCACATCATATATCATAAACCGATAACTCCATTACATAATAAAACAAACAAAAATCATAAGCAAAACTAAAATCTCAGCAAAAAGCCTAAATTCCACTACACATTAAACAACTGCATTCACATCATATATCAATAATCCGATAACTCAATAACATAATAAAAACCGATAACCTAACAATATAACATCACAAACGAAAATCAGTAAGCTAACATCAACATTTCAACAACCTAAACATCCACAATAAGAAACTGCATTCACGAGTTCACGGCCATACATAATAAACAGATAACTCGATAATCTAACAATATAAACCAATAACTCAACAACATAACAATATACCATCTCAAGTGCAGTAGCAAAACTAACATTTCATGATTTCAACAATAAACCTAAACTCCACTTCACGCTAAGCAACTAATTTCACATCAAAGATCATAATCCGATAAAATAAGATCACAAACAAAAAACCAGTAACTCCAATAACGTAACAAATTTAACATTACAAACAAAAATCAATAACCTAAAAACAACATTTCAACAATAAACCTAGAAATCATCATTTACATAAGCAACTACATTCACATCATATATCGTAAACCGATAACTCGATAACGTAACAACACAACATCACAATTCATAAACGAAAATCACTAAACCAAAATACATTTCAACTAAACTAACATTTACACAATAAGCAACTGCATTCACATCATACATTATAAACCTATAACTCGATAACATTTTTTATATAAACCGATAATCAGTAGCAGAATCAACATTTCAACAAAAAACCTAAACTAACATCAACAATAAACAACTGCATTCACGTCGTATATCAACATTTCATCGAAAAACCTAAAAATCATCATTTACGTAAGCACTACATCCACATCATATATCGTCAACAGATAAGTCGATAACGTAACAATAGCAGCTCGATAACATATCATAAACGGATAACTCGATAACGTAACCGTTAATTCAACATTTCAACAAAAAACCTAAAAATCATCATCTACATAAGCAACTACATCCACATCATATATCGTCAACATATAAGTCGATGACGTAACAAAAATCGGACTAAACTTAAAATTCAACAAAAAACTAGCAGCTCGATAACATATCATAAATGAATAACTCGATAACGTAACCGTTAATTCAACATTTCAACAAAAGACCTAAAAATCATCATCTACATAAGCTCTTCTTCCACATCATATATCGTCAACAGATAAGTCGATAACGTAACAATATAAAATTCAACAAACAAACTAGCAGCTCGATAACATATCATAAACCGATAACTCGATAATGTAACCGTTAATTCAACATTTCAACAAAAGACCTAAAAATCATCATCTACATAAGCTCTTCTTCCACATCATATATCGTCAACAGATAAGTCGATAACGTAACAATATAAAATTCAACAAACAAACTAGCAGCTCGATAACATATCACAAACTGATAACTCGATAACGTAACAATATTTAACATCACAGACAAAAATCGGACTAAATTTAACATCACGGACAAAAAACTAGCAGCTCAATAACATATCATAAACCGATAACTCGATAACATAACCTAAAAATCATCATCATGATAATAAGCAACTGCATTCACAAAATACATCAATATAACAACCTGAATGAAGCAAAATCGAAGGAATTCCGGATCGGAAGATCTGAATCCGTCGTTTGGTAGACGAGACGGGAACGGAAGATGCGAGTGATAGCCATGGCTCCATTGAGCTGCTTAATTAGAGCCTAACTAACTAACTGATTATTAAAAGTTAGTTATAACGGAAAAAATGTTGTTTTTATTGATGGATGGATAGATGGATGGATGATGATATGTGTGTGTGTGTTTTGAGTGTGTGTGGATTTAGGGTTTTAGGGAAAGGCGATGAGAGAGTGAGTAAGGTGTGACCAGACGCAATGCTGCACGGCGTATGTGATTTTTTTATTTTTTTATTTTTTTAAGGAGTTTTTTTTAAGGAGTTATTTGCATTTTTGGTCCCATGTCGATCAAAAACTTTAAAAGTACAATAATAGCTTCTATTTTGAAGTTTTGGTTGTATTTTTGGTCCTTATTGGTGTAAAATGATCAAACTAAGGGGCCGTTTAGTTGGAGAGAAATACTTTATTTTTCCAGAAAATTTTTCATATGAAAAGGGAAAAACTGAAAACCCGTTTAGTCGCACTTTTTTCCAATAATTTTCCAAAAATATGAATTTCTCATTTTCCAATTCTTAATAGAAAAAATGAAAAAACCATTCCATCCTTCTCACTTTTTTCATTTCTAAAATAATAACCCATTTCCTCTCACCACACTCTTATCACGCCCACCTTCGTCCACCTTCCATCATTTAAAAGAAAAGAAAAATAGAACCTCAACTAAACGGGTTTTCAAATTTCTTAACTCTTCTCTAGAGAAGAAAAACCATTCCTTTCTCTAGAAATTTAGAAACGGAAAACAGGAAATTTTTTCACCAACTAAACGGCCCCTAATTTTTTGTCTTTTTCTGAAAAAGATAAAGGGTATTTTAGTCATTTAACTTTATTCAAAAACTAAAAATGCAATCCAAACTTCAAAATGAAAACTATCGCTGCATTTTTTAAGTTTTGTGCACCAAACATGTAATTTGGACATACCACAGAACCAAAATGCAATTAACTCTTTTTTTTAGTTAAAGTGTATTTAAATGATTTTTAGAATTTTTTTACTTTAATTACTCTCTCCGTCTCATATTAACTGTCCAGTTTGACTTTTCAAAATCTTTCTTTTTCTACTTTGACCTTGAATATTTTTATTTATGTTATATAATAGTTGATGCAAAATATATGAATAAAATTGGGGTTTAAATGTATTTTCATTGATATAACTTTCATCAAGTATTATATAACACAAACAAACATATTTAAGGTCAAAGTTGACAAGAAAAAACTTTAAAAAGTCAAACAGTACAGTCAATATGGGACGGATGTAGTACTATTTTAACATGCAATCTCTGCCGAGGTGGAGCTGCGACTTATATTATAAGCTGAAACTAAAAAATTTATTTTCATAAATATGTTTGCCAAAATTAGCTTAAGTTATAACTTATTATTGCAAATTTATTAAAAAATAACATAATTAAATTAACATATGTTAATACAATTAGTTATGAGTTGCCATATATTCTAAACTAGCTTATAGACCCGTGAAATCACGAGGAATTTTAAAGAAATTATTTATTAAGGATATACGCGTATGAATAAATTAACAAACAACAACGAACATAGATAAGTTCCATTATTTGTTGAAAGGAATAATAAGTAATATGCAATAATACGATAAACAATTTAGTTTGTAACTATTAAAATAATAAGTAATATTTCAATAATACGATAAGTTCCATTATTTGTTGAAAGGAATAATAAGTAAAAGTTAGTTATAACGGAAAAATGTTGTTTTATTGATTGATTGATAGATGGATGGATGATGATGTTTGTGTGTGTGTGTTTTGAGTGTGTGTGGATTTAGGGTTTTAGGGAAAGGCGATGAGAGAGTGAGTAAGGTGTGACCAGACGCAATGTTGCACGGGGTATGTTAGGGGTGAGCAAAAAAACCGAAATGACTGAATAAATAAAAAACCGAACCGAAAACAATCGAACCGAACTAATAATCGAATCGAATTTGCTAAAACTGAACTACTAATTCGGTTCTCGGGTTGGATATGAGTTTGGCAATCATAACCGAAAACCTAATTCATATATATATATATATATATATATATATATATATATATATATATATATATATATATATATATATATATATATATATACTAGGAAATGTTATGGTCGTACTAAAGCACGGCACATGATGATCTAAAATTGAAAACATATGTTCTCTAAAATATGAGTTCATAAAAATTTAAGAGCGATAGTACAGATACATAAATGTTATATGTTATATTTCTTAAGTGCCATGATGTATCGATTGTTGTTATAAATGAGCTTTTTAGTTATGTCTGAAGTCAAAATCCAAACAAGAATATAAATTGGTTCAATATCAGTGGTTTCTAAAATACCCATCAATTTGCTTTCACAGGGTTTCTTGGTTGTTTACAGATTTGATGTTTCTATCTTCACCTCCTTTTATATTTTAGACTTTGTACAAGTTTCAAGTTTTGGATAGCATCTCATACAAAGCCAATTTTACAAAACGCCCAACACCCTCCGAAAGCATCGTACAAATAAATACACACACATTGTAAACACTAAATGGTTAACAACTTATCAATATATCATACATACTTGCATCGTCTTATCAACAATAGCACACCACACATACGTACACTTTTCATTTTTGTTTGTGCTTGTGAATGTTGAGGTTTCAAATTTTTTTCACATCATATTTTAATATCTTTTTAGCGGCCATACTTTAGCGAACATTGGTAATGTACAATAATGTTTACATTCTCTCTTGTCTCTAGAGATTTCTTTTCTCATGTCAACTCATACTTTTTGTTACAACTACTACACCAACTCCATTTGTCAGTGCCATGCCCATACCTCTTATTACTACATCAACTCACTTACTCCCATTAGACCATCACCACTCTCATTCGAATATAAATACTATACTCATCCTACAACACTTTATTTTGCATAGACGGATCTCTTACTTTATTTTGCATAGACATATCTCTTTTGGTTGTGGCATAGCCAATTATTACTAAACTAACACAATCAATTAACAAATATGATAACATGTCAACATGTTATTGTGGTATATCACAGCCAAACCCACCTTGCTACTACTTTAAACACATCAAAAGAATCACAATCCCTACCATCATTCAATCATATTACTTGAACTTGTTTCTAACGTACTAAACCACGTCACTAATCAAGCCCTCCACCTCGTTGATTCTCTATATTTTTAAGCCATTTGAATGTCCTTTGACAAGATGCTCACGTGTTCATCATGATAATCAAACCCTCCACCCCGTTGATTCTCTATATTTCTAAACCATTTGAATGTCCTTCAACAAGATGGTCACGTGTTTAGCATGATGTAGCAATACGTACAATTGCGCCCTTAAAGAGAAACCCCACAAAGTAGGCCACAGTTCCATTATGCAACGCATGCACTCAACGGTACAAACGCAAATTCATTGGTAACATTGGTCAGCAAAGCCACATGATAGCAGAAACGGTCTCGATTGTTACTTAAATAGGCAAATCATAACATTTAAAGTAGTAGTATCAAATAATGAATTGTGACTTAGAAGCATGAAATTTGGTGTTTGCTCATACGAACTCGTCATAAGAATAGTGATTATTCCTAAAATAACCTTAGTCTTTGAGAAATCTCGTAAACAAGCTTCTGACATCTCGAACAATAACATACTCGTTGAATGTTTGTTGCTCTTCTCGTAATTTCATATTTCACCATTCAACATAACTGAAATTAAAATACATATAAGAATCTGTTGAATTCTTAAGCAATACATAAGAGTTGATGAAACTTAAAGAATAACAAATCAGTGTCAAATGCGAGAATGAACAAAAGCCACAAGTCGAACACACAAAGACTTACAAAATTTGATAAATGTACATGAAATCCTTTTATGTCCAGTTTCCTTTTTATAATCAAATCTCGAAATGTTCACATAATAAGTTTTTTCCGAAACATTTTTGTTCCTATTTGATATGTTCTCATTTCACGTTTTAAGTCTAAATCAAACCATAATAGTAACATACCTAAACACTTCATCTTGATTCATAGGAATAGTTTTTAGGAAAGATGCTATGGAATATCTTTGAAGGTTCCGTGTATAAGTTATTCATTTATTTCCACATAAGGATCATGAAGAAACTAAAATGAAAACTAAATCACCCAAAGCCAAACCCATATCATCTGGCTTAAGTTCTAAATGTCATGAAAAATTAAAATTTAAGAAACCCACTTAGAATGAATAAAAACAAGATAAATATTTTTACCTCACCTGATCTACCCACTCTCTGATTCTAAACTTTAAAAGCTAACCTGAAAAAGACACAACATCATCAACAAAAACACATTAACATAAGTTATTTTGAAAACAATATGTTTGCATCTATACCTGAGGCTAGAAGCTATCAAGAACAAGAGACAGGCATGGATTTTAATGAAACAATCTAAAAGAAAAAAACAAGACCCAAGAGTAATAACTCATTGGATTTCTTAGAACACCAACGAAGAAGAGAAGAAAGCAGTTTGAATAGGAATTTCTTCCACTCGTCGGCAAAAGATTTATGCTGGTCGGATTTGTAGAGAGAAAAATAAAAGAAAGTAGGTGAAAGACAAATGTTTGGTTTGATTGGAAAATATGAGAGAGGGGGAAAAGATGGGTTTCGTTGGTCAACATTTTTACACAATGAATGACTCCACTTTCTTGCTACGTGTAATTTTTTTGGGCTCTATAACTGTCCTATGTGTAATTTTTTGGGGCTCCAACAATGAATAAGGGTTCCTCATTTATATTATAGGTAGATTTTTTTTAATTTATATCTATATATGTAAATACTATTAAAATGTTATCTTAATATAAAAAAACACTTTTTATATTTGAAATATATATATATTTTTTTGCTAAATATCTATGTAATTATTAATTTTTAAAAAATAAATAGTGAAATTCGGGTCAACCCAAAAACCGAACCGAATTCAAATTTGGTTTTCGGTTTGGTTCGGTTGAATTCTATTTCGGTTCGTTTTGGTTTTCGGGTTGAATAAAAAAAAATATAACCGACCGAACAACCCGATAACCGAACCGATCAACACCTCTAGGGTATGTGAATTTTTTTATTTTGTTTTTATTAAATACTAGTCGTGTATCCGCGCCTAGCGGCAACGGTGTCTAATTTCGACACAATTTTAATGGCGAATATTTTTTTCTCGACAAACTGTATTTTCAGCATTAGAGAATTTTGTTTAAAGGAATATATTTTCGAGAGTTTCGTACTTTATGTGAGAGTATCATTTTCGAATATTATTGTTTTAAGTTTCAGTTGTTAATGAAGATTATCATAATAATACATTCAAGTGTTGTATCTAAAGGAAAACACAATGGCGACAATAATCTTCACCGTTACATCATCTCCGCACAACCATTTAGTATCACCACTCCCTACCACCATTAAAAAAAACTCATTTACACAAACATACCCTACAAAATACTCCACATACACTCACAAATTGAATAATTAATAATAAGAATACCTACTTTGGCTCAGTCCTAGAATAGTGAGGCTCCTCACCATTTCTCTTTTGTTTTGTGTGTCCCCCCTCCCCAAAAATGGTGGTGGCGTGTGAGGTGGCTCTCACTTCTCACTGTGTCTAGTCTTATAGTTGTGGACACACAATAAACGACAATGATCTATTACCATTTTTTTATAAACTTTGTGCAATTTGAAGCGATACATCTATTTTGAGACTAAGAAAACATATGCATTACTTTTACTATTTTATATGTGCAGTATTTCAAATTCTAAATCTCACCTTTAATACATGATAATTAAAAAGTAGTAAACTATAAGGTCAACCTTTTAATGGTCCAATAGTTCCATTTTACACTGTGTATTTTAAGTCTAAAAAGATGTAGTTTTTTATATTTTTATTGAACCAATAATGTATTCAAATACCATCTCTTTAAATTTTTTGAATTCATCGAGGTTTTGATTTGTTACCTAATTTGCACCTTATTCAAGGTTTTAATAATTTAACATGATTGAAATTTAAAATTTTCCTCAAGTGTTCACATTAATTTTTATAATTTGGCCGAGACTTTAAAATTACAACAACATGGTTGCATTGTAAAATGTCGTTCCCAGATTTTCCCCAAGTAATTTTGAATCATTATAGCCTTAAGTAGAAGCCTCACTAAAACTCATTAGTCCTCTTTTGATTTCCTACAATACCAACAAATTCGTTCACCATGTTATATACACAAACCACCAATTTAAACCATCAACAAAACCACCAACTATTACCACCAACAATAAACCCACCAACCAACTAATACCACTAACATCAAATTTTAGCTAAAGCACTCTCTATGAGCATAACAGGTAGCCAGTTATAGTTGTGAAAATTCAAAAGACAAAACAACTAGTAGGTATAGCTGTCAAAATTTTCAAATTAAAGCTCACAAAAGTATAAGCAAGTCTCTTAAGTTTTCCTCTACTTTACCTATATCATCTTAACAACATAAATCACTTTTCTCATTTGAATATCAAGATTCAAAAAACATTCTAATGAACGACATATACCAAATAAATTAATGTAAAAAGATTAGTGTGTTTGTTGTTCTGGCTCAGATATCATTTTGGCTGCAAAACAAAGTTGCATCTTAGAATGCCATCTAGTGTTTGCCCCGCCAAATTACGACTCGCCGGATCATCATAGCCAAAAAAGACAAAATTTAACAAAAACTGGTAAACAGTAAAGTATCAAGATCAGATCTACAATCACACAACCACCATAAACCATGGCTTCTAACACATAGTGGTTCAAGAAAATAGTAATAAAAACATATAGGCCAAATACGCAACCCCAATATATTCCAAAAAATTCAACCATCAACGCCACCACAAACACCAGTCATGGTGGCAAACACTTAGTCAGCGGAAACACAATAACGTACGGTCCAAACAAATAGAAAAAAAAATCCCAAAGTTTAAACATGAAAGAACCAATTGAACAAACTTTAGCATTAGTAAGTAAACACAAATTAAACAAAAGAGAAACCAAAAACATATATCACTTTAGTTCCATCATAAATCACAATGCTAAATATCTCTCACTTAGATCTATCATAAACCCGAACGACCAAGTATACTCAGATCTGGTGAGAAGCCCAAAAATACTATCACATTAGTTTCATCAAAGAAGTTTCATAAATAAGTCAAGAACACAACAAATCTTAAACCACTAAACATGCCAACACAAACATAACATATTGGAAAATTCGAGATAGATCTTAACAGATCTCAAACCGCAAAACGAACCAAAACCACTAAACAAGACCCCGATTACGTTTCCTCATATCCTATCTTAACACCATACACGAAATCGGAAATTGGTCAAAATTGATATAAACTACATATAACAAACTCAAAAAATCACAGTAACCACCAGACACACTAAATCCTACCAATCAAACCAAAACGAACCAAAGACACCAAACCTACAGAGAGATGGTGGCACCAGAGGCGGTGGCGTGGCGTGAATTAATGACGTATTTCAAAGTATCTAAAACCATCAAACCCACCGCGAGATGGTGGCTATGGAAAACCGAAGCCGCCAAGAATAACCAAAAACCTAGCCCGACTACCTAAAACCGCCTAAACCAACGAAAGATGGTGGCAATATCGGCAGATTGTGGCAGTGATTGGTTTATGATGACAGCGGCGGTTGTGTTTTTTTAGTGAGAGAGATGTGTGTTTTAGGTTAGATAAGAAAGTGAAGAGAGAAGGAAAAAATAAAATATCTAATATTTTCATTTCTCTCACCTTTGACTTTCAACATTTCAATTTTCAACATTTGATTGTTTTCCTTTTATATGTAGTAAGGATATTTATTTGATTATTTATTTATGTTTTATGTTCTATTTTACTTTTGTTACATAGGATCGAGCATAAGCTCGGACCAAATTAGACAGACCAGATCGGCCGAACTTATTTCGCTCCGGTTCTTGATCCACTACTTTTCTTTATTCAGTGTTCGGTCTAGTCAGGTTCGTTGTTTTGTTGGACCAGACCAAACCAACGAACCAGACATGGATAGAACATTTCGGTCCGGTCTTTGGTCCTGTGTTTTGGGCCAAATCAGTTTTCACTTGGTCCGATTTTCATAACGTGCTTAGTCCTAATTAAATGTTACATCAAATTTTCAGATGTTATATCCGGGAAGCGATTTCATGAGTTCTAAGTCGACTGCCACATATATTGCGCAAATATTAATATGTCGCCTCATCCCTCATTATTCCCTTAATAACTCGCTATATAACGAAGGTGCCCTACTAGTAATATATCATCCAGGGGCGAAGGGAATACCTGGTGCAAAACGGGTTATACATTACTAAGTAGAATGGTTCATTTGGCCCTCTTCTAACTAGTTATATCTATGCTAAGCATTTTATTTGCGTTATCTAATCTCTACATCTCACATCCACATTCTATTTGTTTCATGTTTTAAATTATATCTTTTTAGTTTTATCAGTTAAGTTTTAAGAATTAAGAACTAACTAGAACTTAAAGTTTATATGCAGCTTATAATGTGAAAAGATATGTAGTAACTAATGGTCAAATTAGTGTAACAATGAAACAATTCGTTAGAGATATAGATCATAGTATACAACTGATACAAAAGTACAATTTTTTTACTAGTTATTTCTAATAGCTTTATAACAAAATAGTGAATCATGATTAAAATATTGAAAGTCAAAGATTTAGCTTTTGAAAGATAAGTTTGTCTTTCTTAGATACTACGTAGTATACTATTTCTATTACCATTGCACCAATTAAAGAATAACTCTAAGTCCTTAAAAGTGTACAATATGAAAAAATTATAAATGTTCCCTTACATTTTAACGTATACTATATTCTTATTACTAGTAGCATGCTAGTTTATATCACAACATATTTTGTTCGCATATATAGTGTTTTGCATTTATGTTTCGTAGTATACTTGGCCGCCCCTAACGTAAAATCCTGGCTCCGCCCCCCGATATCATCAATAAATTGTTAATATATAACCCGTTTTGCACCAATTAGAATGTTCTTAATTAGTAATGTATAAAACCTATAATATGTATCTTTTTAGAAATAGAAGGATAACAACAATAAAAACTATTGCCCAATCAAATTGATTGATATTACTCTCAACCAAATAGAATGTTCAATAGTATTGTTACGCCCCGTGAACGATTTGACTTAAAATAATGAAAATTTATAACTTTTTCGCGAAAACGCTTTGACTATAACAGACTCACTTTACACTTGTATGAAACGACAAAATTCTATAACAATTAACATTGTTTAAATACTTACAAGAAACTACACATGAAAACCTTTTTAAACAATTTAAACAAGACTTAGAAAACCAACGAAAAACCTCCATTGTTGCACTAATACCCCGTATCCATATTTATTGATACGTCGTATCCCCAATGAGGGATACACCATATCACATCCACAACTCAATACTTGGTATCCACTTTCATGGATACACCTTATTGAAGCACGAAGCACTGCAGAAAACCAACTCTTTAACCAAACCATTTTAACTCCATATTAAACACTATGACATGTTGATGTGTCGTTTATAGTCTATATTATTTTAACCAAGTTTTATATTTATATTTTGCCGAACTAACATTAACGGGCAATGTACCCGATCAGTTGTACCTGGTTAATGGTAAGTACGAGTCGTTCCCTAGGAGTGAATTACTTATATACTAACCTAAAGGTATTCTAACTAACTAAATAACCTAAACTAACGCAATCAGAGGGGGTCAGCCTGAAAGACTAGCACGAGTTTGGTTTTCTAATTAGACTAATAAAAGTAAATAAATAATTAAACTAATAACACAAAGCGAACAAATAAATGATAAGGTCTAAATAAACAATAGGAAGAACGTGCTAACCAAGTTTATCCAACCAAATATTAGTGATATGTCTTACTAATGCAATGTTTACTAACTTATTCCCGTTGGTGATTCACGAATGTAAACAAGGTGAGTCTTCTCCTTTAGTCATAGGCTAAAAAGAGGTTAACGCCGCCACAGTTAACAAAGCTAACATAAAGTCCTTCAACTATTATTTATAATTTATCTAGGTGTTACAAGTGGCAACCTAAACTTCTTCGAGTTTTACCAACTTGTCTTAATCTTGTAATTATCTAACATAGAGGCATTAAGCTCACTATTCCTAATAGTGGAATTTGTTAAGGTCGTTACGAATGGTTTTCCCTAAACAGGGGTCGGTACATATGGTTTTCCCTACACTCTACTATTATGATACGGATCTTAGGTTTATTAATTAATTCAAGTAACCACATTTACGAATAGTTAAATTACATAAATTAATCATATTCCAAAAGATATGGAAAATAAATAAGAACTCATTTAACCAAGTAAACGAGTAATGGCGATAAACATAAATAATATCCAACGAGATAAACTAGTAAACGATGTAAAACATATAAAAAACAAATGATCTTCATAAACTTGGCTACCGCTTAAGGGTGTTAGCCCATAATCTCAGTAACAAAGCACAAGTATTTATCAAAACTGTTAGGAATCATCCTAGAACTGTTAATTAGTGGTCTGGTAATTTGTAGTAAGAATTAACAATATGTAATAAGCAAGCGAGGTAGGAGGCCCAATATAGATGTAAGCGGTGAGCCCGACCCTTTAAGGAAGCCGACTCTACCTCACTGCCTCTCTAACTATAAATATCCCCTACCACAAGGTAGGGTGTAAACATTCGCATTTTCAGGTTACTAACCAATCTCGAATTTTTACTATTTATTTTTACTATTCACTTTTACTATTCGATTTTACTCTTTATCCCAATTTTATTTTCATTTATCATAACAAGAGAGTTGATATTCGTCGAGTTGTCCTGACGACGTATGTTGAATCCATTCAGAACCGATTTCACAAAACCGTGTATGAGATTTACTTTTAGGTTTAAACGTCATTCGAACATCCCGATATGTCCATAAAATGTTAAAAACAATATAAATATGTGTTTCTCACATCATACGACAATTCCACAAGTTTTGAAATTTTACGTTTTCCAGTTCTGCATTTTACGCAATTTACGCGTTTTAAACCTACGTTTCCAGTTTATGCGATTCATTAAACTTATCACTCAATTTATTTATTAATATGGAGTATAATGATAAGTTTAATCATTTCTACAAGTTTCATATTTTTACGATACCCGATTTTACGTTTCGTGACTCAACGACTTACAGTTAGCGATTAACGGGACCAAAACTCACTCCGTAAACTAAATAATACCAAAATAAACTTAGTCACCCTCCCCTATTAATGTGACCGTATATAGAAGGGGGAGTCACTAAGCATGTGGCTTAATCTCAATGTCTTGGTTATTTAGATGTAAACGAATGTACAAGCTTCCTTACTAAGTTTCCTTAAAGTCCAAGTATGTAACCTCCTCCAATTCAGCCCTAGGCGGCATTTTATATGAGTCATGAGGGCACTTGGATTGATTTAGAATGAAGTCTTCCAAGATCATTACACATATAGAACCTTAAGTCCTAAGTCTTGCTAATCTAGAGACATATGTCCATACTTAGCTAGGAAGAAAGATGACTAACCATCTTTGACTACTCTTGCACCTCCTCAAAGTACTATATAAAGCGCCCCCCCCCCCCCTCTATGTTGATGCCACACACACAAACACAAACATACTTCTCATTTTGTTCTTTACTTCAAGTATTTCAAAAAAATATTCAGACTACAAGTAAACTACATCAAATCCTTGCAAGTTTATGTGATCCTCTTGAGTTTAAATCTACTCAAGTCACCTAAGATCTCATCACAAGCCCTTTATGTGATCCCCTTTAGGTTGCTAAGGTGTGGGAAATTGCTCAAAGTCCTAGTTCTAAGTCCTTGATTTCCTTTCTTATAGAAAGCCAAAAGTTTAAGAAAGGCTAACACCCACAATTGCTCAACATCATTTACATATTTCTCATACCTAATCCATGCTATATATGGTCATTATATTGAATTTATGATGTACAAACCCTTAAGACAAGTTGAAAAAGCTTATAAGTTAACTTATGTAAGTGAGCAAGTAAACTAGTATCTTATGCTATGAAAAAAGACCAAAATATAATAGCCATGACCTTGGATAGATAACATACTGTTATAGAGGATCTTATAATAAAAACGTATCAATTTGAAGCACCCAAAACGGACACACGAATCAAAAGATATGATCAAAAGAAATTATCGAAACTAAAAAACCGAATCTGCCAAACTGCCTACTGCTCAGATTTTGAATTTTTTTGAGGCTCTTCTGGTCTGATTCATCAAAAAGTTAAAACACAAAAATTGTCTGGAACGATGTTTTACGTCCACCGCGAGAAAACTCGGCCTAAAAATGCATAACGAAGGCTATTTTCTTTAAAAATATTAACAACCATATATATAGCCAAACGGCTATACACTTTGTCATGAATAAAGTACAACCAAATGGCCTAAAGGCCTTAAACTGAGACCACAGCCGTGGCTAAGGGTAAGGTTGAGGTCTCAAGGCCATGGTAGCTGAGACCAAAGCTACGACAAGGCTACGGCTAAGGCCTCGAGGCTTTCTAAGCCGAGACCATTAGCTAAGGCCTTAGCCTTAGCTAAACACCACAACAACAAAACAATTTGGATATGCTTCATTGATAAACCATTAAATTTTACAAATAACAATCTTCATTCAAAATAAACTTTCCTAAGTTTATTCGACCTTCAGAATTGTAATTTTTGTAAAACGACGAGAACTTGTAAAACCATTTAAGTTACTTGTATAACCAAATGACCAAACTACTTTTGTTAAACATCTAAACTAACTCAAACCGCCTACGGAACATGACCAAACTTATTTTGTAAACCATGTAACCACTTAAACTATATGTCATATAATCAAACAAGCAAAACATATATTTTCCATATCGAGTACTACAAAACTAGGGAGCTTTATGTGAGGGGTTTAATTCGGGTAAACGGATCGACGAGTTGCTGGATTTACGAATTAAAGTGTCCTAGCTCCTCGAACATTTACTACATAACCTATGAATTATGATGGCCCAAACGGTAGTACGAGTTATATAAAGTACAAATGTTTCATAAACCATTTCTATAAAAACGACATACACAAACTACCATATAAATCATCATGATCAATATAAGTGACATATATAGACTCGTTTATGCTTTCGCATTATTATTTCATAAACTAAAACACGAAACCATATTATAGGATGCTCATAGAGGTTTTTACGACTCGACCACCACTTTCACTACTCACTAAACATCATCCAACTCACGGTGAGTTTTATAGCCCCTAAACTTTTACTGATTACCATGAGTCATAACCCCATTTTCTATCGTATAACTGTTTTGTAAACTCTTTGGGAGAGATACATGCTCAACTATTTTAATTCAATTTCAATTATTTGTAAACTATATGTTGTATCTAAACTAAATATTTATTCATGCTAATAACATTATTGCCATATTTAAAGTTTCTATATCATGAACCATTAAGTACTATGCGTAGTAAACACGAATATTATGGTTAGATATATTGTGATTAGTGTAACCATTAAGTTGACTTAGTTAGAACAAACAAACGCAATAAATACTATGCACGACAGCAAATTACCTACTAGGCTATGATTACGACTACTATGACAATTTCTATTTTCTCGAGGTTATAGATTAACCAGAACGATGCAACGATTATGCCGATTTCTATTGGTACGAGGTTAAAGATTAACCATAACGATTATGCCAATTTCTATTGGTACGAGGTTAAAGGTTAACCAGAACGATTGGTGGCCCCCTACCGGGTAGATTTTCGATAAACTATGATATCGACATCTACAATAATGGGATGAGACGACTATGGGTATATAATAGCGTAACATACTATTCAAATTGATACAATGATGATTCAACAGACTTAGTACAATCATGAACTTAGCAGATACCAGAAAGGAGAAACTAGAAAATTTAAGACTTCGGTGCTAGTAACTTAGGGAAACGAAAACACTATATCTATGTGTTATTGCAATAGTCATACACTCGAAGGTTTTATAAACTACATTTAGTATTTACATATACTTGTCATGATTATTTTTACAAGGTTTCCAAAATTATTTCCACAAACTCTATGAACTCACCAACCTTTGTGTTGACACTTAGCATGTTTATCTCAGGTTCATAATGAACGAGACTGGCATGGAGGAGCA
This sequence comes from Chrysanthemum seticuspe, assembly GCA_019973895.1. Taxonomy (NCBI): domain Eukaryota; kingdom Viridiplantae; phylum Streptophyta; class Magnoliopsida; order Asterales; family Asteraceae; genus Chrysanthemum; species Chrysanthemum seticuspe. Next base: position 18,722,905 of record BPTQ01000004.1, on the reverse strand, counting down.
CGAATAATCAAGAAGGCTATAAATTTTATTATCATTTGAAAATCCATTTAATGTAATTTGTAAACCTTGAAACTACTGGGACCTCATTTTGTGAACTTTGATATTTATATAATTCGAATGATAAATCTTTTAAAATGACTAAATTAGAGTTCGTTTTCTATTGTTGTAACTGTTGTGCCATGAAGTAATACCCAGTTTGAATTCCACTGCATTCACGAAATTGGGGGTGTTACATAAGGGGTGTGGCTTGATAGGTTGTGTATGTAACACCCCCAATTTCGTGATACGCAGCGGAATTCAAAGTGGGTGTTACTTCATGGCACAATAGTCATAACAATAGAAAACGTACTCTAATGGAGTCGTTTTAAAAGATTTATCATTCGATTTATATAAATATCAGAGTTTACAAAAATGAGGTCCCAGATGGTTCCAAGTTTACAAAATACATTAAATTGGTTTTCGAATGATAATAAAATTTATAGCCTTCTTGATCTAGTCCTTGCTCTTCCGTGCCAGCTTCCGACATTATAGACTTGAAATACATGCTTAAAACTGTCAACACAAAGGTTGAGTGAAATTCATAGAGTTTTGGAAATCAGTTGAACACATAATGTTTGTGTGAGTTACGTTGTTATACACTCATAATGTTAAAAACAAAACAGATATTATTGTTTGGTACGGCTGCCTCAAGTACATGATACTTGAGCCCGCTTTTGTTTGTCACGGCTAGAACACATAATGTTTGTGTGAGTTACGTTGTTATACACTCATAATGTTGAAAACAGTTTGAAAGCAATGTGTTCGGTTTAAAATAAAGCATGTATCTCCCCCAAGGGTTTGTAAAACAATTAAGTAATAGAAAGTGGGGCTATGAACTCACCTCAGAGTAAATGATATCAAATGTATAATGAGAATGATGGATATGCCGTGAGACTAGAATAGGATGTTGCGACTTAGGTTTGAAATAATGTTCAGGAAAACATAAACCATCCTATATAAATATATTCCTATGTTGATCATGATGTAGTCATTTATCATATGATGTTTATAGAAAGATCTTTAATATGTGAAAATGTATTTAGTTTATAGATATCGTACTACCGTTCGGGCCATCATAATTCAGAGGTCATGCAGTAAACGTTCGAGGAGCTAGGACACTTTAAATCGTAAATCCAGCAACTCGTCGATACGTTTTACTCAAATGAAACCCCTCACATGAAGCTCCCTACTATTGTAGCACTTAGTAAATACAACATATGTTTTGAGTGAAGATTGTTATAACATAAAGTTTACCATGTTTTAATAACTATCTAGTTTTTACAAGTTCTCGTCGTTTCATAAGTATAATTACCATAGTTAACGGTCTTGGGCAAACAAGCCTTGAGGCTTTAGCCATGGCCTTGCCGTGACTTTGGTCTTGACTACCATGGTCTTGAGACTTAGCTTTGGCCTTATCCTTAGCCGTAGCCGTGGTCTTGGCTTATGGCCATTAGGCCTCTTGGTTTGCTTTTAGTTGTGACAAAAGTATAGTTGTAAGATTATATTTACTGCAGTTTCTGTTTTTGAAAGATTTTTGGCCTGTTTAAGCGTTTTCAAGGTCCGAGCTTCTTCACTATCGAAGGAAAACGTCGTTCCGGACAACTTTCGTGTTTTAACTTTTTGATGATTCGGACCAGAAGTACCATTTTAAAAAGGGCAGAACTCAAAACAGAAAGTTATGGGCAGTTTCGGCGTTTAGGTTTCGCTAACTTCTTTTGCTTATAACTTTTGACTCGTTTGTCCGTTTTGGGTGATTCAAATTGCTATGTTTACCTTTTAATCTTGTCTACCATATTATGTAAGTTAGAAAGTCCTTATGTTACTGTTTTTAATGGTCTCACATGTGTAGAATATGACTAGTTTACTAGTTTGTTACTTTTATGACAATATGTGAACTAAAACAAGTGATTGAGTATATGTACATCATGAATCAACATAGTAACTATATATAGCATGAAATAGTTAAGATTCTGAATAATAAAGATGAGATGATGGTGGTGATAAGTTGCTTACAACTTTTAGCTTTCAAATAGAAAGGAGTAACTTAGTAAGGATAGGACTTTGATTGATCGCGAAAGATTTCGGATTGAGCTAGCTTTCCACACCTTGGCACCCTTGCAAACTTGAAGAGTTGGTGATGAAGTACTAAGTGACTTGAGTGGATCTAAACTCAAGAAGATCACTTAAACTTGCTAGAGATTTGATGTAGTGGTTTGATATTTGGAACTTCCTTGCATAAACTTGGAGTTTATAGATCAAATGATGGAAGATATGAATGTTTTAAGTTATGAATGACCCAAATCAGTAAGTGGGGGAGTTTATGATGTATTTCACTTCCTATTTATAGGAAGGTAAGTTTGGTTAACCATATATTGGGTTAAATATTAACCATGGTTAAGTTAGGACACTTGTAAAGATCTAAATGAACCATGGTTAGGATGATGCCACCAAAATGATGACTCTCCCCCCCCCCTAAGTCGGCCAAGACATGATAAGATGACTTAGGTGGTTATTTTTGATCTTATCTTGAGTTTAGAGTAAGTTTTGGTTCCGTTAAATGCCAACCGTAAGTCGTTAAGCCATAAAACGTAAAATCGGGTATTGTAAAAATACGAAACTTGTAGGAATGATGAGACTCATCATTATACTTCATCTAAAAATATAAAATGGGTGATAAGTCTCATTGGGTGCAAAAACGCTGCTTAAAGCTGGAAATACGGGTAAAAAACGCGTAATTCGCAGTTTATCAGAAAAGAACGAAATTTCAGGGAAATGACCGTGGATTTATTTAGAGTAGACTAAAATTAGTCTAAAAGTGATATGAGATGTCAAAATGTGGTTTTCGTCATACGCGGGATAACTTTACAGTTATTCGTGAAGTTTAAAAGTTACGTGATTTAAGCAGAAATGTAGAACGTACAAGGTTAATTCCTTTATGGTCAAAGGAAGAGGGAAATATGTTTGACTTTTCCAAAAAATGTAAAAGTGTCAAAAACATATTAGAAACACAGTGCAGGAATCGTTAAGTCTGGATGTAAGTAGAATTGTTTAAAACATAAGTTTAGTTTTGTTCAGCGCTGGGCTTATTTGGTAATATTAAAAATAATAATTCTTAAAAATTCTCAAATTAATCATGAATGATCTAAAAATTTATCTGATGCGAGGAAAATTATCAGGGTTGATTTTCGTTAAGCGTGTGATGTTTAAACGGTGGACCATCCAAAACGAAACTTTAAAACGATGTTTACTTAATAACTTTTGCGAAAATGATATAACGATGGTCGAACTCTCAGGTCATTACTAAAATAATTTATCTTACGAGAATGTGAAATAAAAGTTTTACGGATGAATAGTGAAAGTGAATAGTAAATGTGAATAGTAAATTCTCGAAAATGAAAAGTAACCTAAAAATGCGGGTGGTTACAGTCTCACCCCCTTAATGGGAATTTCGTCCCGGAATTCAATGTGTGTTACTCGATGTTGAAGTGTCTAGGAACATGAGGGTGTCTACGCCGAATCCTAGCCTTTGCGTTTTCAAGTTTCTGGTCATAGGATGTATTATGTACCATGTAGCTTAAGTTGATCACTTAAAGGGTTTTGTTAAAATCTTATAGAGTCCAATGTACCTCAAGTTTGGCTTTTCCCGATTCTCAAAACGAATCATATCTTATTGTATCGAGGTTATCAATAAAACCTTAATTTCTAACATGGAGTTTTTGGTGATAGTGTGCGGCATGGAGCCTAATTTATATTTGTATGGTTTCCTTAATTGTTTCGTGGGTGATCCCTAAACACCTTAGTTCAGCAAATGGTTAACTAACACTTTCGTCTATATAGTGCCTCAAAATGGAATAGTTTTGTTGTTGTTAGGGTAACTGTTGTTAATCAAAGGTGTAAGGTATTGTTGATGTAAAATGGTTTGTAATGATGTTGTAGGAAAGTCTTGCTAGTGGCAAGTGGTTATCCAAACCATTTCCAAAGTTGATCCTGTCTTAGGTGGTTTCGAGATGAAGGTTATATCGTATAGTGTTTATGTCTACTAGTCTTTCAAAGAAATGTGATACTGTGAAGTTTTACTCACTGAATTTCAATGGGGTTCAGATAATGATGTGATATGTTGACGATTAGAAGAGTGTAGCGCACGCTTACCATTATTCTTAGGTAGAGATGTCAAGTTTGTTTTAAAACCAAAAGTGAATGACGGAATGATATCCTTGAAATCTAATCAGGCTAGTACTTCTAAGGAATGACGAGAAGATTTGATGACTATCCCAAGATAGTAGTTAGGATTATTTCATAAATGAAAACTTTCAAGAATGAAATTAGGTAGTATAAATAAGATGTTAAGATTTTGCTGAGTGGTAAGACACTATAGTGTCTCTAGATCTTTTTAATGAATTCTGGTGGTTTATCGAGTTTAAGTAGGAAATTAACCTGAATATAACCCTTGTATAACTGTTCTGAGTGTTTGAAAATTTTAAGTCAAACATAGTTAATCAGACCATGTTCCACTATCCCAAGGTTAAATATAGGTGATTAGGCTATATTTAGCCGAGGTTCGATAAATTTTCCAAATACCTAAATTAGGTATACTTGTGATATGTTCATAGCTTTTGAGAAACTGTCCACTAAGTAAAGGTGATATCAAACCATTTAGTTGCAAGTCCTGGCCATAAAAGACTTGTAACCTATGTTTTCATATTCCATTGCATAGAAGATAATATGGGTAGATACGTGTGGAAAGGAAATCTTAAGTAATTCTAAAATAGTCCATACTTGGCTAGAATCACGAACTTTTAACAATGAAGGTTTCAGAAGAGAATTTTGTTGAATGTAGAGAAAGTTGCTGAACTTCAGCTTTTGTAGATGATGAGTCACTTTGTCCTTTAGAAATCCCATTTCTTGTATTTCCATTAGGGAAATTGATAGACTGTGACGGGTTTCATGTAAAACAATATCATATATTGTTTATAAGATAATTTTTAGAGACTATTGTATAACTTACAATATCTGAGGAGTAGTTGAGACCATTGTGCAACTCACAATGTCTAAGAAATGATGGAGAGATCATTGTGTACTCACAATGTCTTGAGAAATGATGGAGTGATCATTGTGTACTCACAATGTCTTGAGAAATAAATGAGACCACTGTAGGATTTACACTGTCTGATAATGTAATAGAGACCACTGTAGGATTTACAGTGTCTGAGAATGTAATAGAGACCACTGTAGGATTTACAGTGTCTTGAAAAATGAATGAGACCATTGTATCTCACAATGTATGGGAAGTAGGAAAGAACATTGTAGTCAGTTACAATGTCTTGGAGGAAGTTTCGTAATCCTAAAAGGCATGACTAGATGCATGATTGGGATATTTAGGAAAAATATGATTGTGCCGTAATGCCTTAGAATAGGCATACGTATATATGTTGAGTACTTTGTTTATGATTGAAATTATGTCAAGTGTATATATCAATATACTAGTATGTTTGTATAGCTTAAAATGTTTAAAAGTCACATAATCGTCTGGAGGATGGAAGGCACGGAAAATGGAAGGCTATAAAATGTTTTTGTTTGAAAAAGTAGTTATAGTTTAAGTCTCAATTAGACCCGTTTCTCTATAACTGTGGCTCTGATACCAATCTGTAACACCCCCAATTTCGTGATACGCAACGGAATTCAAAGTGGGTGTTACTTCATGGCAAAACAGTCATAACAATAGAAAACGTACTCTAATGGAGTCGTTTTAAAAGATTTATCATTCGATTTATATAAATATCAGAGTTTACAAAAATGAGGTCCCAGATGGTTCCAAGTTTACAAAATACATTAAATTGGTTTTCGAATGATAATAAAATTTATAGCCTTCTTGATCTAGTCCTTGCTCTTCCATGCCAGCTTCCGACATTATGGACCTGAAATACATGCTTAAAACTGTCAACACAAAGGTTGAGTGAAATTCATAGAGTTTTGGAAATCAGTTGAACACATAATGTTTGTGTGAGTTACGTTGTTATACACTCATAATGTTGAAAACAAAACAGATATTATTGTTTGGTACGGCTGCCTCAAGTACATGATACTTGAGCCCGCTTTTGTTTGTCACGGCTGGAACACATAATGTTTGTGTGAGTTACGTTGTTATACACTCATAATGTTGAAAACAGTTTGAAAGCAATGTGTTCAGTTTAAAATAAAGCATGTATCTCCCCCAAGGGTTTGTAAAACAATTAAGTAATAGAAAGTGGGGCTATGAACTCATCTCATAATAAATGATATCAAATGTATAATGAGAATGATGGATATGCCGTGAGAACTTCTACGAGCAACCTAGAATAGAATGTTGCGACTTAGGTTTGGAATAATGTTCAGGAAAACATAAACCATCCTATATAAATATATTCCTATGTTGATCATGATGTAGTCATTTATCATATGATGTTTATAGAAAGATCTTTAATATGTGAAAATGTATTTAGTTTATTGTTAGGAATTAGAAATTCCAGGTATTAAAGAGTCGGTCACCTCAAGTATATGTAATCGTTAGAAAGCTCGTAGTCGTAGTTATTTCAAGCTAAGTAGTATTTAGTTAAGTAACACCATGGAGGACGGACAGGTCTTTACCCACTGTATGCCTGATCCACAGCCCGTTGTGTGGCATTTTATGTAAGACTATAAATACTCTCTACCTCCCAATGTAGAGAGTTGGAGCTCATAATAATATCTTTCACTTTCTCTCACTAAGTTCCCTAAACCTCTAACTTTATCTCTCTAGAATTCCATTTATACGCCAACTTGGTGCTTTAGTTTGATGTGTAAGTGAAAAATAATATCCTACAATTGGTATCAAGAGCCATGGTTAGATCATATCTTGCACATCTTTGGATTTCTGGTGGTTTTTAGGTGGTTTTTGAGTTTGAAAAAGTTTAGTGGTTTGTGCATCATTTGGTTGATTTCTTGTGTTAAAGCTTGGATTTTGTTAGTACTTTTACGTTTAGAATCATCACAAGTGTTTAGGTTTTCATTTGGTAAGCTTGAATCATCTTGGTTGGGTTGTTTTTGGATTGAAAAGTGATGTTTGTGAAGTTTTCTTGCTAGCGACTTGATCTACGGATTATTTTTCCTTGTAGCGACTTGCTTTACATTTTTGTAGCGAGTTGAAGTTTTTGGAGCTAGCGACTTACAGTACAAGTAGTGGACTCTCCACTACGGGTAGCGACTTGGTGTTAGCGACTTGGTGAGTAGCGAGTTGCTATTTAGCGACTTGATTCTTTAGCGACTTGAATCTTAGCAAATTGCTGCCAAAATTTTGCTAGCGACTTGAGGCTTAGCGAGTTACTATTTAGCGACTTGCCTTTGTTTAGCGACTTGGGACTTTAGCGACTTGGTGGTATAGCGAATTAGGTGTTAGCGACTTGGTGCATTATCTTCTAGCGACTTGGGTGATTTTTTTACGGTTTTCTCTTGATTTAGTAAAATCCCGTGAAAGAATCTATTTCCCGGTTTAATCATAGAGTTATAAAATCTCGTATAATCTGTTAACATGTCTACCAATGTTTCCACTATCATCTCCACTGTTGCCGAGGATGTTCAAGCAGCTGGTTCAGATACTCGTCCACACATGCTTGACAGAACTGACTACGATTCTTGGGCTCAACGAATCAGATTGTACTGTCTTGGAAAGGAAAATGGTGTCAACATTCTCAAATCCATTGATGAAGGACCGTATCGAGTTGAGACGACTAGAGATGTACTTGATACTGCTGAAGATGGAACTCTGATTTACGGAATGGACAGACCAAAGATGTATGATGAGCTTGATGATAAGGAGAAAAAGAGATTCGATGCTGATATCAGGGCTTCTAACATTGTTCTTCAAGGTCTTCCTAAAGACATCTACAAGCTGATCAATCACAACACCGAAGCAAAGGCAGTATGGGATAATGTCAAGATGCTTCTCTCAGGTTCTGAATTAACTATGGAAGACAGAGAATCACAACTCTATGACGAATTTGAACATTTCAAGATGAAACCAGATGAGAGTGTCTATGAGTACTATGTGTGATTTCATAAGTTGGTGAATGATATGAGGAACATCAAAATGACTATGCCTAACATTCAGCTGAACTCAAAATTTGTGAACAACATGAATCCCGAATGGCACAAGTTTGTCACCTCTGTGAAGCTCACTAAAGGATTGAAGAATACAAACTATGAGAAACTCTATGCCTTCCTCCTTCAGAATGAGAGACATGCTATGTTTGAAAAAATGATTCTTAATCAGTTCAAAACCAACTAGGGAGAGACAAGCTCGTCTAATGAATCAACTGCCTTCTACTCAAACATCGGAATCACAACCAAAGCTTCACAAGTCATACCCATGGGAAATGGTAATCACAAACTCATTCTTGATCCTATGTTCAAACATGTTGATGCTGATGCACACGTGGGTAACTTCATTAATCAACTAGCTCTTCTGATTAGTCAAAACATGAATTCTCTCCCACAAACCAACAACAACCTCAGAACAGCATCTAACCCACATAATCAAGCTACTGTTAAAGATGGGAGGATCATGGTGCAACCAGTTCAGGAAAGACAGTATAATCAGGGAAGAGGTGAAGCTGGTAGAGGTTATGTTGGTAATCAGAATCGAGGAAGGAATGGTAATCAAGGTCAAGCTAAGCCGATCAAATGTTATAACTATGGTGGTGAGGGACACATTGCAAGGAACTGCACATCTCCAAAGCATCCACAGAATGCTGATTACTTCAGAGATAAGTTGCTGCTTGTACAAGCTCAGGATAATGGTGCTGCTTTGGATGAAGAGGAATTGTTGTTTCTTGCTGAGGTCAATGCCAAGACCTATGATGCAGATGTGGATGAGCAGCCTATTCAGGAGATAGGTCACAATCATCAGAATGCCTTTCAAGTCGCTGATTGTGATGCATACGACTCTGATGTGGATGATGGACCTACCGCACACACAATTTTTATGGCTAGCATTTCTCCAATGGTTTCTCCCAAGGTCTCTTCTTCACCACAAGTTGGCTCATCCAAAGACAAACTCATCTCAGAGGTATTAAAACTATACGATGATGCTGATGTGCAACAGATGCATGACAAAGTACAATCAACTGAAACTATTGAATCAAATGTTGAAAATATGGGTAATATCAATATTGTCCCATATGATCAATATGTGAAACAAAGTGAAAGTGAAGTTGTACCAAGTGATGCATCTTCTGCAGTCAACAATGACTATGTTTTTGATGAATACACTGCATGTGCCCCTGATGATTCTGTAATTTCTGAACTAAATGCCTATAAAGAACGTGTTGCTATTTATGAACAACGTGCAAAATTTGAGTTGACCACTCGTGAGCAGGAAATGGATGACCAAGTGCGTACAATCATTAGAAAAAGTAATTTTAGAGAAGAAGTATTAAAACAAGAATTAAATTCCTTGCAAGAAAAGCTTTCTAAAACTGCTAAACAGAAACAAGAACTTCAAGAAAATGTGAAAATGCTTAAGCAAGAATTTAATGCAAAGGAATCAAAACTCTTGAGAGATTTTTCTAATCTGAAAACTTTGAAAAACAAACTTGAAAACAAGTTGTACACACAAGGAAACACCATTCAGACTGCTCACATGATCACTAAGCATAGAGTTCTAAGCGATAAGCATAGTGTTCCCATTATAGATAAACCCAACCCTGAGTACGGGAAGATAGCAAAAGCAGCTCAAAGTGTGATCTATGATGGTAATGAGATTCTTAAACATAGACAAAAACCTAGTTGCCTTGAGTGCATTGAGGAAGATAAGAAATTAGATGAAATCACTAGGGAAAAGATGAATAAGAAACTAAATGATCCTAAATGCAAAGAGAAGAAAGTAATTAACACTCCCCATGACTACAAAAATGAGAATTGGATCTCCCTGAACATGTTTAAGCCTCAAACATTGTTGACTCCCGAACAAGTGTTCTGGAAAATGGACTTAGATAAGCAGAATGCAGAAAATATTGTTGTAACAAACCCTCCCCTTAGGAAAATGCCTAAAGCAACTGTGTATCCTCCCAATACGGCAATGCATCTAGTTCCTAGAACGATTGCTACTAAAAGCAAGATCTTAATCAGTCAATATGTTATTTTTCAACTATTTGTTGATTTTGAGAAAACTTGTAAGAAAAGGATCACACCCACTGGGATTAGTGAAGGGGAAAAGGGTTTTGAACAAACAAAAGAATGCTATTTAACTGAGGTCATGCCTTTCTTTAAACTTCTAAAAGATCACTTTGAGAGTCTTAAAAAGGGGATACATACTGATATTAAGGGAATGGAAAAGGAATTTGATGCAATGATAGTTGAAGTTAGTGACTATGAGCGAGCACTAAAATATAATGAGATTGAAAGGAAGAACTTGCATACACTAAATGAGAACCTGATTTCTGAATGTATTGCTCAAGATGTGTTCTTCACTGCTACAAATTGTTCTATTAATGCTTCTCAATTTCATGAATTATCTGTTGCCCTGAAAGTCTCCCATGATCGTGTCATTGAGCTTGAAAAAACTAATTCTGAACTAAACGAGAAAATTGAACTGGATGATCATGACAATTTGGTTAAACATTTTTCTAAACTAGAAGTTGAGCATTTTAATTTACAACTAAAATATCAACATCTTAAAGAAAATGTCAAAACTTCAAATATCAAGACATCCTCAGATGCTCCAGAGTTTGATGCAGTTTTTCAAATTAACAAACGTGATGAACAGATTCAAGCTCATTGCAACACGATCAGAAAGTTGAAAGCCCAAATCTCTCAATTAAAGGGTCAAACGAACAATATGACAGGCTCCCAAATGCCTCCTCCTTTAGATTCTCAGAATTCTCAAACGTTTCATCTTCAAAACCTAGTAAATGCATTACAAAAGGAAAACGAAAGTTTTCTAGAAGAAAATGAAAAGGTTAAAAGTCATTTCAATGAGTTATTTGAATCAATAAAGGTCACTCGTAACAAAAATAACGAACAAATAGCTTCATTGCAAAAGGAAATTGAGAATCTGAAGAGTCAGGTAAAAGGGAAAATGCCTATGACCAATGGGGAGAATGGTGTATCAAAGGTTCACTCTTGTAATAAATATGCTTTGTCTGTGAAATATGTCCCTCCTCATCTCAGGAACAACAAACTTGCTGTTCAAACATACTTCTCATCCCTTAAGGATAACCTAGAATGTCTGCGTGAGATTGTTGAAGAGGATAAGTTAGAGAAACCTCATGATAATGCAATTGGACATGCATGCTTATATGCCAAACGATCTCAAGAAATCCTAGAATGCTTGATCACAATATGCCCAAAGTCATTAGGTGAGAGAGTTAATCCTTTGATTCCATGCTCGATGCCTAATGCCAAGTATGATATTCATTCGATGCCCAATGTTTTGAATGTGAACCTTAGTGTGCCCTTAAGTAGTTCAGATTCCAGATCTGTCAATGCTAAGAAAGAGAACTCAAGTGTGCCTTCTAGGAGTACAAATCCCAGTACTTCTAGTTTTAAGAAAGTGAACCTTAGTGTGCCTGCATATAGTTCAGATCCCAGCACATCTAAACAGGTGATGCAAAGAGTAGTAAAACCAACTAATGTTCCCATTCCCTCTACAGGAGTAATCAGTGACATTAAAGGGAGCAAGTCAAAGTCTCAAGACAATACAAGGAATGATAGGACCTCGCAAGCTAAGAATGTGCACTGGAAAAGAGTAGAAGAACAATCTAGGAACTTTAAGTTTGAACCGAATAAAACGAATCGTGTTGATTCTAGTATTAGCCACAGGCGTACTGTAATTAATTCGAATTCTGATACTATTTGCAAACCTTGTATTGATGTGTGCTTGAATTATGTTTCTAATCATGAATGTGGTGTTAATGTTTTGCCTAATGATGTTAATTGTCCAGTTAATATTGTTAATGCTAAAATTCATGCTAAGAAGGCTAAAAGGCAAAAATGAAAGAAAGTTAGAAATCAGTGGAAACCCACAGGAAGAACATTTAGTAAGATAGGCTATTATTGGTTACCTGTTGGTCATAAGACTAATCAGACAATGCCCACTAGAAAATGGATGCGTACTGGTAGAACTATTCCCTTAAGAAGTGAGCACACTATGAACAGGGCTAATACAGACACTAGTACTGCATCTATTCACAATTATTCCATTGCCTTATTTTCTGATATGAATGCTTCTATTTCTGATGTAGGTGTTCCAACCATTGTTACTAACCAAATGGAACCCATTCTTGCATGGGGATCCCAATTATCCAGTTATCCATTCTTGTCTGTGTTCAACTGCAAATCATTCAAATCGTTCTGTGGTACCTGGACTCAGGCTGTTCCAAGCATATGACTGGCGACCGGTCACGGCTCATGAACTTCGTGAGCAAATTCATCGGGACAGTTAGATTCGGGAATGATCATTTCGGTGCTATCATGGGTTATGGAGACTATGTTGTTGGCAAAAGTGTTATCTCCAGGGTTTACTATGTAGAAGGTCTTGGTCACAACTTGTTCTCTGTTGGTCAATTCTGCGATTCAGATCTAGAAGTAGCCTTCAGAAAACATACCTGCTTCGTTAGAGAACTTGATGGTAAGGAACTTTTAAGAGGTTCACGTGGTTCAAATCTATACACCATCTCTATCGAAGATATGATGAAGTCTTCTCCAATTTGCTTGCTGTCAAAGGCTTCTAAAACAAAGTCATGGTTATGGCATCGTCGTCTCAATCACCTGAACTTCGGCACCATCAATGATCTCACCAGAAAGGACTTAGTTGTAGGTTTACCTAGACTCAAGTACGAAAAGGATCATCTTTGTTCAGCATGTCAATTAGGAAAAAGCAAGAAGTATGCCCATAAACCCAAACCTGCTAACTTTGTCACAGAAGTTCTTCATATGATTCATATGGATATATGTGGACCAATGAGGGTGCAGAATATCTTTGGGAAGAAATATGTGTTAGTTGTGGTTGATGATTACTCTAGATTCACCTGGGTCAAGTTCTTAAGGACAAAGGATGAAACTCCTGATATCATCATCAAACTCATCAAACAGCTGCAGGTTCGACTTAACAAAACCGTCAGAATTATCAGAACAGACAATGGAACTGAGTTTGTCAACAAACAACTTAGTGAATTCTATGAAAGCGTTGGAATCAGCCATCAAAGAAGTGTTCCACGTACTCCTCAACAGAACGGTGTAGTTGAAAGACGAAATCGAACTCTTGTAGAAGCCGCTAGAACAATGCTGATTTACTCAAAGGTTCCAATGTTTCTCTGGGCTGAAGCTATTGCCACTGCATGCTACACACAAAATCGTTCCCTGATTCACACTGTTCATGGAAAAACTCCATATGAACTTCTTCCACAACAGAAAACCTAATCTCTCTTTCCTTCGTGTGTTTGGTGCATTATGTTATCCAACTAATGAGGGTCAAGACTTAGGCAAACTTAGAGCTAAAGCAGACATTGGAGTATTTGTAGGATATGCACCAAACAAAAAGGGATACCGAATCTACAACAAAAGAACCCGGAATATCATGGAAACAATTCACGTTACGTTTGATGAGCTGACCGGTCAAATGGCTCCTGAACAATCCAGTTCAGGACCCGCACTTCAAAACAGTCCCATTGGTTCATCCCTTGTTCCAAACTCCTCTCAAGAAACTCCATATGTACCTCCATCTGAAGATGATTTAAAGAAATTGTTTGATCCTATGTTTGATGAACTTTATGATCCAAGTACTAATGAGGTGTCGATCCCTACAACAAATGTTGCTCATATTCCTGTGAATGAAGTCAATCCCTCAGTCTCAATATCTTTAAGTCAAGAAGCGCCTACTGCTAATCCTTCAGTCTCATCAACAAATCATCATTCTTCAAATGTACATCATGGAACTATTTCTGGCATCAATGATGAAGTTAATCCCCTTGCTACTCCTTAAGATGCTCCATTTGAAAACATATTTGCTCCTGAATCATCATCAGAACCATCTTCTTCAGGAGACATCGACTCAGCTACCTCAGTCCCTCAACAACTGCTACATGAACACCTTAGAAAATGGAATCACGATCATCCACTAGACAACATCATTGGAAATCCCTCTCGTCCTGTATCAACACGGAAACAACTTGCTACCGATGCCTTATGGTGCTTCTTCAACTCCGTACTATCTAAGATCGAACCAAAAGATGTTAAAACCGCCATGAATGAAGATAGTTGGTTCAATGCCATGCAAGTTGAAATTCATGAGTTTGATCGACTTGATGTATGAGAGTTAGTACCTGCTCCAGACTGTGCTATGATTATTGCTCTTAAATGGATCTTCAAAGTGAAACTTGATGAGCATGGTGATGTGTTGAAGAACAAGGCTCGATTAGTTGCTAAAGGATACCGTCAAGAGGAGGGTATTGACTTTGAAGAATATTTTGCTCCAGTTGCTCGAATCGAGGCAATCAGAATCTTTCTGGCTAATGCTGCTAGTAAGAACATGGTAGTCTATCAGATGGATGTAAAGACGGCATTTCTGAACGGAGACCTTAAAGAAGTCGTCTACGTCAGCCAACCTGAAGGATTTGTAAATCAAGAGCATCCTACTCACGTTTATCGTTTAAAGAAGGCCCTTTACGGTTTAAAACAAGCTCCAAGGGCATGGTATGATACACTGTCAAAGTTTCTTCTATCAACCGGATTTAGCAAAGGAGCAGTTGATCCAACATTGTTCTCCAGGAAGTCAGGCAAACATTTAATTCATGTTCAAATTTATGTTGCTGATATTATTTTTGCCTCGACAGACCCAATGGAATGTGATCGTTTTTCAAATGAAATGAGTTCAAAATTTCAAATGTCAATGATGGGACAAATGTCATTTTTCTTAGGATTACAAATTTCGCAAAGCCCCGGAGGCATTTTCATAAATCAATCTAAATATGCAACTGAGATCTTAAAAAAATTTGGATTTGATTCAAGTGACCCTGTTGACACTCCCATGATTGATCGAACAAAACTAGATGAGGACCACCCAGGGATCATGATTGACCAAACAAAATATCGTAGTATGATTGGATCCCTGATGTACCTCACAGCTAGTAGACCAGACATCTTGTTCGCTGTTTGCATGTGTGCTAGATACCAGGCTAAGCCTACTAAAAGGCACCTTGAAGTAGTTAAACGGGTCTTTCGGTATCTCCAAGGAACCATCAATATGGGTCTTTGGTACCCGAAGGACACCGGCATGTCACTAACAGCCTATGCAGATGCTGATCATGCAGGGTGTCAAGATACTCGTCGAAGTACATCTGGAGGTGCTCAGTTTTGGGTGATAAACTTGTGAGCTGGTCTTCAAAGAAGCAAATGAGTACTTCTATTTCCTCTACAGAGGCTGAATACATAGCCATGTCATCCTGTTGTGCTCAAATCTTATTGATGAGATCTCAATTATCTGACTATCGCTTTGAATTCAACAAAATCCCTCTGTACTGTGATAATAAAAGTGCTATTGCTCTCTCATGCAACAACGTTCAACACTCAAGAGCAAAGCATATCGACATTCGACATCATTTCATCAGGGAACAAGTGGAAAAAGGTGTGGTGGAACTCTATTTTGTGAGGTCTGAATATCAGTTAGCAGACATCTTCACCAAAGCTCTTCCAAGAGAACATTTTTAGTTTATTCTTCCATATCTTGGCTTGAAAAGCCTTCAACCAGAAACACTCAAACGTCTTCAGGAGGAAGACGAGGAGTAAAGGTCTATCTTCATCTATCTCTTGTATATATCTATTCGAAAAACAAAATACAAAATTATAAAATTTAAAAAAAAAAAAAAAAAAATTATTGTCCTTTTGTCATGTTTTCCTCTATTCGATAATATCTACGGTCTTTGAGATGTCATTCAAAGAATGACACGGGACTTTAGATGTTGTTCGAATGTTAAAAAAAAAAAAAAAAAAAAAATTCAAAAAATTATTTTTGGGAGAAAGAGAAACAATGGTTTATTGTCATTTCAGGCAGTAACCCGCTTTTCAAAGAAAGAACAGAGCCATGCTTTACCATGTTTTCAAATTCCATGCTCTGATTCTATAAACATTTATCTGCTGAAAACTAACTGCTTTGAAAAATAACTCGGTCTCTATTTTTGATAATCATCAGGACTTATTTGTCAAAATCTCTATCTCTCAATCAACAACCTATGTCATTGATTGAGGGGGAGAATGATTTCAATTAAATTAAAAAGTTATTTGGCTTTAAAATTGTTTTCAAAAGATGTACATGCATGTTTTATCAATGGAGTTTTAAAATCTAAAAATCCGATCCTTATCAGTTAAAACGCTTTCGTAATCAAGTCACAATTCCCCTTAAAATATTTCAAAATCAATTTAAATCAATAAGAGATCACAAATCTCAAATGATTTGATAATTGTGATCGGGGGAGAATGTGTGATTTAAATTGGATTTAAACTGATAATTCGGTAAATGGTTTTATAAGGATGTATATGCTATCCTTCCCACATGTGACAAACGATTTCAAATTTTCCATGCACATGTTGAGGGGGAGCATCTATCTTAAACCTATGATTTGAAACGTGATCATTTATCTCAATGTGCAGGTTCCCTCTAGTATGTGCAAAACTCTTTTCCAACTTCGAGGCACATATTGAGGGGGAGCAAACTTATGGAAACCTCATCCTTCCCGGAAATGCTTTATCTACTTGATTTGATCAAGGAAGTGATGGTGATATCTTTTAGAAAATGGTAATCAAAGAAGTAAATTCTTCCTCTTGCCTCCGTGTGCAAAACGATTTCAAACAATTCATGCACATGTTGAGGGGGAGCACTTATTCTAAAAATATCAAAAACAATTCAGGTACAAAATGTTTTGATAATATATCACAAGTATCTGGATTGATTTTCAAATAGTTTTCAATTGGTTCCAATGGCAGATGAACAATACCAAATAGACCGACCAACTTTACTTTATGTACGGTGATATAAGGATGATAAGGTTAGGTATGTGTTCCCATGGTCCGCCAGAACCGGAGGGATCTACCCAGGGACTATCCACTAGTTAGTTTAGAGTTCTTAGGTATGATGATAAAAGGAGAAAAATGAGATATGGGAAGAGTGCGGACTGAGACTGAGCTAGTACTGAAATAAACCCAACAAGGTTCTAGCTATGAAGTCTCGGTAAGCACTGAAGGGGTTGAAGAATTAAAAAGAATTGAATGAGAAAAGGGTGAAAACAAATAGCCCTCCATATATGCAACCTTAGGGCAGAAACCGGGTTCAATTCATATACTACTGATGGTAACATCAGTATTGAAGACAAGACGTCATGGACCCAGTGACGCACTGTACTTCAACTTTCCAAACCACTCAAGTTCCTCTTAAAAGGACTTGTTTCATTCTCACGGGGAACCAACATTATCTATCGACTTTCTCTTAGAGATCGTTGATATTGAAAAAG
Organism: Chrysanthemum seticuspe; assembly: GCA_019973895.1. NCBI lineage: Eukaryota > Viridiplantae > Streptophyta > Magnoliopsida > Asterales > Asteraceae > Chrysanthemum > Chrysanthemum seticuspe. Next base: position 18,705,353 of record BPTQ01000004.1, on the reverse strand, counting down.
GAGACCCTCTCCCTAGTCTCCGGCACAGGATCCAAATATGCACAAAATTGAGTCTAGAGCCACGAGATCATCAATAAATCTCATTAGGACACTTTCAATGAAGACTCTCTGTTTCACACAAGGTGGAAAGAGAGATTATATCTTGAGTCCTACGCATTATCCTTGTGGTATTGCCAGAACATCTGAGTGATATGTAAACATATTCATAATGAAGATGGAAAACCTTCTGGAGCCAACATCAAACAAGCTCCTGGTAGGTGGCAGGTGAGATCTATTATATAGATCAACCATGTGACAACTGAACAGAAACAATGGGGCGATTCAATCTCTTTAATCAATCCTGTTTCAGGTTATGGATTGACGGATACCTTTGAAAAACAGGTCTTTGTGCTTAATAACTCTTTTCTTTAGCACATCAACCGTGTACTAATTTTTTCAAATCAAAAGGTGTTTTTATGATTGATAATTGATTTCCAATAAAACCTTCGTTGTATTGCAAAAACAATTTCTATTGAGTAATACACGATTGTTTTTCAAATCTTTTTTCATCAATCAGTGGACTTAAATTCGCTAGTTCACTCACTCCGTGTTGTCTTCTTTGAGACGTTCTGGTTTGAGAACAGCTAGAGCAGCTGCGAAACCCTGTCAAGGAAATTCTTAGGAATTATACCTGATCACAGGCAGTACATGTACTGATCAACGGGGAACCGTGGGCCGTGTACCTCAATTCAACTAAAGTGGTCAAAGACACTTTTGTACGCTTTATTGCTAACTGTTGTTTGCAGATACACCCGACGTTTGCAGCTGATCAGAATGAAGCGGTCAATCCATAGCCGCATGCTCACACAATACATTCATCTCTCAAGAAATCATGATAAGTACATCAATGACTCTGATATTTTCACTCTATGGTTCTGCTACGCTGCTGCCAATATCATGAATCAACGAAAGCTTCCGTTACTCTGATGAGAAGATATCATGATCCATAATGTGAGCATGTCGGTTCAAAAGTCACAACATCACATAATACCAACACCACAATGGATGTCTCAGAGATTTTTTGATAGCTGATGATCTCAAAAGCTGGCTCAAATTTATTATCACGTGGATCAGTAAAAGACCTCCACCTGGAGTAACCAAACATGCAATGAGAAGAATCAATGACTACGAGCTTCGGAGCAAAGTAATACATCAAGAATGCAAGAACAATTGTTAATGAAATATCTGTTTGTATTCAATGTAATTTTTGTACATGATTGAGGTGACCTCCCTTTGGGGGAGATTGTTAGGAATTAGAAATTCCAGGTATTAAAGAGTCGGTCACCTCAAGTATATGTAATCGTTAGAAAGCTCGTAGTCGTAGTTATTTCAAGCTAAGTAGTATTTAGTTAAGCAACACCGTGGAGGACGAACGGGTCTTTACCCACTGTATGCCTGATCCACAGCCCGTTGTGTGGCATTTTATGTAAGACTATAAATACTCTCTACCTCCCAAGGTAGAGAGTTGGAGCTCATAATAATATCTTTCACTTTCTCTCACTAAGTTCCCTAAACCTCTAACTTTCTCTCTCTAGAATTCCATTTATACGCCAACTTGGTGCTTTAGTTTGATGTGTAAGTGAAAACTAATATCCTACATTTATAGATATCGTACTACCGTTCGGGCCATCATAATTCAGAGGTCATGCAGTAAACGTTCGAGGAGCTAGGACACTTTAAATCGTAAATCCATCAACTCGTCGATATGTTTTACTCAAATGAAACCCCTCACATGAAGCTCCCTACTATTGTAGCACTTAGTAAATACAACATATGTTTTGAGTGAAGATTGTTATAACATAAAGTTTATCATGTTTTAATAACTATCTAGTTTTTACAAGTTCTCGTCGTTTCATAAGTATAATTACCATAGTTAACGGTCTTGGGCAAACAAGCCTCGAGGCTTTAGCCATGGCCTTGCCGTGACTTTGGTCTTGACTACCATGGTCTTGAGACTTAGCTTTGGCATTATCCTTAGCCGTAGCCGTGGTCTTGGCTTATGGCCATTAGGCCTCTTGGTTTGCTTTTAGTTGTGACAAAAGTATAGTTGTAAGATTATATTTACGGTAGTTTCTGTTTTTGAAAGATTTTTGGCCTGTTTAAGCGTTTTCAAGGTCCGAGCGTCTTTTCTATTGAAGGAAAATGTCGTTCCGGATAACTTTTGTGTTTTAACTTTTTGATGATTCGGACCAGAAGTACCATTTTAAAAAGGGCAGAACTCAAAACAGAAAGTTATGGGCAGTTTCGGCGTTTAGGTTTCGCTAACTTCTTTTGCTTATAACTTTTGACTCGTTTGTCCATTTCGGGTGATTCAAACTGCTATGTTTACCTTTTAATCTTGTCTACCATATTATGTAAGTTAGAAAGTCCTTATGTTACTGTTTTTAATGGTCTCACATGTGTAGAATATGACTAGTTTACTAGTTTGTTACTTTTATGACAATATGTGAACTAAAACAAGTGATTGAGTATCTGTACATCATGAATCAACATAGTAACTATATATAGCATGAAATAGTTAAGATTATGAATAATAAAGATGAGATGATGGTGGTGATAAGTTGCTTACAACTTTTAGCTTTCAAATAGAAAGGAGTAACTTAGTAAGGATAGGACTTTGATTGATCGCGAAAGATTTCGGATTGAGCTAGCTTTCCACACCTTGGCACCCTTGCAAACTTGAAGAGTTGGTGATGAAGTACTAAGTGACTTGAGTGGATCTAAACTCAAGAAGATCACTTAAACTTGCTAGAAATTTGATGTAGTGGCTTGATCTTTGGAACTTCCTTGCATAAACTTGGAGTTTATAGATCAAATGATGGAAGATGTGAATGTTTTAAGTTATGAACGACCCAAATCAGTAAGTGAGGGAGTTTATGATGTATTTCACTTCCTATTTATAGGAAGGTAAGTTTGGTTAACCATATATTGGGTTAAATATTAACCATGGTTAAGTTAGGACACTTGTAAAGATTTAAATGAACCATGGTTAGGATGATGCCACCAAAATGATGACTCCCCCCCCCCTAAGTCGGCCAAGACATGATAAGATGACTTAGGTGGTTATTTTTGATCTTATCTTGAGTTTAGAGTAAGTTTTGGTTCCGTTAAATGCCAACCGTAAGTCGTTAAGCCATAAAACGTAAAACCGGGTATTGTAAAAATACGAAACTTGTAGGAATGATGAGACTCATCATTATACTTCATCTAAAAATATAAAAATGGGTGATAAGTCTCATTAGGTGCAAAAACGCTGCTTAAAGCTGGAAATACGGGTCAAAAACGCGTAATTCGCACTTTATCAGAAAAGAACGAAATTTCAGGGAAATGACCGTGAATTTATTTAGAGTAGACTAAAATTAGTCTAAAAGTGATATGAGATGTCAAAATGTGGTTTTCGTCATACGCGGGATAACTTTACAGTTATTCGTGAAGTTTAAAAGTTACGCGATTTAAGCAGAAATGTAGAACGTACAAGGTTAATTCCTTTATGGTCAAAGGAAGAGGGAAATATGTTTGACTTTTCCAAAAAATGTAAAAGTGTCAAAAACATATTTGAAACACAGTGCAGGAATCGTTAAGTCTGGATGTAAGTAGAATTGTTTAAAACATACGTTTAATTTTGTTCAGCGCTGGGCTTATTTGGTAATATTAAAAATAATAATTCTTAAAAATTCTTAAATTAATCATGAATGATCTAAAAATTTATCTGATGCGAGGAAAATTATCAGGGTTGATTTTCGTTAAGCGCGTGATGTTTAAACGGTGGACCGTCCAAAACGAAACTTTAAAACGATGTTTACTTAATAACTTTTGCGAAAATGATCTAACGATGGTCGAACTCTCAGGTCATTACTAAAATAATTTATCTTACGAGAATGTGAAATAAAAGTTTTACGGATGAATAGTGAAAGTGAATAGTAAATGTGAATAGTAAAAGTGAATAGTAAATTCTCGAAAATGAAAAGTAACCTAAAAATGCGGGTGGTTACAGTGTACGTTTACACTTTGCACTTAATAGAGTACCATTTACCCTTTTCTTTCTCGCCTCCACTCTCTCTTCTCTACCTTGCTATTCTTGTATATCTTAAATCTATCTAGTGTGTTGTGATATGGATTGAATGGGAAACCAACAATTTGTATCAGAGCATATGGAGATGATTTAGGTGTGTTGTGTTTTCAAAAAACTACAGGTTTTAGTCTTGTTTAAATCAGCGAAGTAGGAAAAGTGTCCAAAAAAATGTGTAGTTGTGTTTTTGTCACTTTTGATCTTTAAACAACTAATTTATTGATTGTTTGTGATAATTATTACACTACTTTGTGTATCTTCATAACTGAAATCATCAACTTCATGGATTTGGTGTTTTTCAACTCATATCGTACCTCGTTGAAAATTTAAGTATTTTAAATCTTGTTTTCTTTACTATTTGATTCTTAAAAGTTATCATTTTTTCGTTAAATCCAGTAATATAAAAGAGTTGTATGGTTGGTTTTGATTATTACAACAAAATTTTGGGTTTTAATCGGATTAAAGTGGTTTTTGGTCAAAAGGGTGTAATGGCGAAGTAGATTTTGTCACACCCCAAAATTGGGTCGCAACGGAATGATAACCGGGGCATGAATTTCATAGATATAAAGTACAAGCTAATAAAGAATGACCTCTATATGAGTCATTTAGAAAAGTACTTCGTTTAATTTATTAAAAATTTTCAGAGTTCACAAAAGATAGGTCCCAAAATCTTTTGCCATAAGTCTGACAATAAATTTAGTTTCAATCAAACGAAGAAGTTAAATGCATAAAATCCTCATGAGACGCTACAGTAACAACGACTCTGTAATGTGACTCCATGAATGCTTGCTTTAAATACCTGAGAAAATACATGCTAAAAAGGTCAACATAATGTTGGTAAGTTCATAGGTTTGATTAAAGTAAAAATTTAGGTACGGAACACAAGATTTCAGTAAGTATGACAATTATGTCATATAAAAATAAAGACAATTTCCTTAAGCTCATGACCCCGAAGCTTAATCGTTATGGTATGCAATCAAGCATAAATAAATGCCCCAAACAAGTGTTTTCCAGACACTTAAAGAAATCCTCAAATGGTATGCGTCTGTTTCCCAGGTCAGAGCGACCAACTCAGACGGAGGAGTCAACTCAATAGATCTATTCACAACATTCGCGCTTACATAAGTAATTAACGGTTCATGATTAGTAGGGGAATTTAGTGGCTATGTGGTAACTTAGGCAATGTAACAGTTTTAGTACTCGTGTTCGCATACAAATAAGCAAATGTATTCTCACCCCGAGAATTTAGAAAATATTGTAAACATGTAAAAACATGGCTATGAAACTCACCTCAAGTATAGTATCACAAGTAGGGGTGTTATGGGGTCGGGTTATCAGGTTTGTCGGGTCGGGTTGAGTCGGGTTTTGTGTTTTTAAAAAGTCTCCCGTAACCCGACCTGATAAGTAATCGGGTTATCGGGTTCGGATGTTATCGGGGTCATGTTAAGCCGGGGCGGGTTTAGTCTGGTTTTCGGGTTAAAAACACCAATTTGTGGGCTATAAGTTATAACAAAAGTGGTGACGTTAAACTAATGATAAGTTATAACAATGTTCATGCGTACATAGAACATTTATGTACAGAATAATGGTATCAGAGAATTTGAGTCTGCTGTATTACTACTACATTGGCAATTTGATCAATAGGACCCCTTATAATATGGTTGTATTTGCATACTCCATCAGCTGTTGTCTCATATGCGATCTTAGTCTTCGGCAACTTCTATTTATAATAAGGCGTGCTGATAAATTTCAGTATGTTGCATAAAATTAACCACAACATACCATGTTTGATAAACTAGCCATGTGCACACAACATGTTTGATTTATTTAAAATGAAGTGTGATTCTAAGTAATTGTATCAGTGGTGTGTTAAACTACTTGGAGGAATGAGTCACAAAAGTGGTGATGTTAAACTTTTGACAAGTTATAACAATGTATAATGAAATGGGTACCCAAACATTTTTCATGCATAGAAAATTGACACTCTATAGACATTGGGCTTCCAAAAAGTAATAACAAAAAAATGGAAAAGTGATTTTTGGGTCTTATCGGGTTGAGTCGATAACCCGATAGCATTATTTTTTTAACCCCAACCCGACCCGATAACACTATCGGGTTATCGGGTTCAGGTAAAATACTAAAAAGTTTTTTTGACCCGATTTGACCGACCCGATAAGCCTTATCTGGTTTGGGTTCGGGTCGGGTCAACCCGACCCTACTGACACCCCTAATCACAAGTAGGAATAACGTGCATGGAAATCGAGGTTCGGTGACTCTGACCGCAACCTAAATGATTAATATGTCTTAGGTTTGTAAATAATGTTGTGTATACAATCCTACACAAGAGTATATCACCCGTACATGTTTGTTAATAGTCCAAGTGTTTCTTTTATGTAACATAACTAGTTCATTTCGTAATTATAGTATACTCGTCTTGTTAATAAGTGTTTTAGAAAACTTTCGACGCGCCTAACTAGTATGTACGACATGCTACCACTTTCGTTTAAGTCATTTTGGCTAATTGTGGCTCTAAAGTGTCCGAAATCCATTTTAAACAATTCTAATAGCTTTTTATAATAAAAAGCTGTCAAAATTATATCTCTCCACAACAACTTCAACTAGTCATAACCCTTTCTTTAACTCTTTTTCCTAAGTTTTATATATCACCGCGACCGTGTTTAAGTATACTACCATATTTTTAGTGCCTCGGCTAGTCTAGTTACCATTTGAGGTCCGGTTTTACTTCATAAAAAGTCCTAACAACAACGTTTATTTTCAGAAAATTAGTTTTCGTCGTCTAACTTAAAACTAATGTAACTTTTTTGTTTTAAGTCTGTGTTTGCCCGTTCAAGCGACCAAGTTTTCGTTATAAAGTATATTTCCTACTTCTTTAGTCTAATCTTACTAAAAAGTCACTTATTTTTCTGTTTTAAGCAAAACGGAACAACCTCTTTGTATAAGTGTCAAAATGCGCTTTTTCCTAGTTTCTAATGTCCAAAACCGCTCACAACGACACCAGATCTAATCCTATCCCTTCCACCAATTTCCCAACAATCCAATAGTGATTTAAAAGCATGCTTAGCAATATGAAAAGTTCAATTCATCCTAAACCAATTAATCACCAAAACTAGTTAACTAAAAATACTCATTAAGTTATTTGTAAAGTGTCAATTCTTACAAACTCATCAAGATTAGTAAGTAACTTTAGTGTTCATGTTAAAAGTAAACTTAGGACATAGTGATTAGTTGTGAACTCATTATGGTTATAAAAATGTTACAAACATGTACATGGTAACAACAATGTGTATGTAAACTTGAACTAAGCTATAATACATGGAATTAACATCAAAGTAAAGCGTGTAAAGTTTATAAAAAGGGTGAAATGACTTACTAGTAATTAGGAAGTGTATGTGGTGATGATGAACACAAGTGTACCCAAATAATAACTCCAAACCCTTAGTAACTTAACTATTTAACCCAATTTAGCTCAAATAAACACACAAACTAGCAAAACCCAATCTTTCTTCTCCCTTCCTTGCCTTAGCCGAAACTTAAGTGAGTGAGTGAGTGTGTTTTTAGTTTTTGCAAGTGTAAGAATGAATTACATGACCTCCTTTTATAGTGAAATGAAGTATGGATTTGTAAATTGTTTATTAAGCTAATACCTTAGCTATAAAAATAAAATAAAAAGAGTGTGTTGTGTGGTCTATGTTCGGCCAACCAAGGGGGAAAAGTGGGACAAAACATTCTTGTCTCCCAACCTAGCTTATTATCCCATGGTTTAAGAGCTTATTTGATAGCTTATGAAGTCAAAGGTCAAAAGGTGTAAAAGTGAAGTATGGTTTTGATGTTAAAAAAATAAGATAGCTTACTATTTAATTAGAAGGGGGCGGCACTAATTAAATATTAGTGTAGAGATTGTGTAAAAATTTGAAAAATGTATTTTGTGAGTGTATTGGTTATTAAAAATAGGTATTGAGTATTAGTTTTGTAGTTTAAGTTAAATAAATGTAATTAATGTTTTTAGTAAAAGAATTATGAAAAGTATAAGAAATAAATTTTGTATGTTTGTACTAGTTTTAGAGAGTGCAGTGTTGTAAAAAGCGGGCTAGGCGGGCATACACTTCCTCGACTTTAGGGAAATCGGCTAAACTAGGCGGAAAAGTCAAAAGGCGGTCAAACATACGCCTAGGCGGAGCTAGGCGGCCAACAAAGTCAACAAAAAGTTAATTTTTTAACCTTTTTTTTTTTTTTTTTTTTTTTTTTTTTTTTTTTTTTTTTTGGAAAGGCATTTTTTTAACTAAAAATTAAGGGTTTTCTTTTCAATATGCCCGACCCAATTTAATTTATCATAACATCTCAACATTAAAGAAAAACCATGGATTGTAAACACACGGTCATGGGTTTTTCATATGAAATTCCAATATGAACAATGAGGAAAGTTCAATACGGAACACAAAATTACTAAAGAACAAATAGTTTAATCTGAGCCATTGATCTTTTATACATCAAACGGATAGATCTCACGTATCATTATTTCATTTAATTTCATAGAAGGGTAGGTAGGTTGGTCCATTTATTAAACTATTAATATACTCATATACTTTCACCCATCCTCAGTTTCTCTCTCATTCACTCACACACACTCTCTACTCAATCTCTCATCCATCCCTGTCACCTTCACCCAAAGACTTTAACCAATTCCGTTATATAAATCATACTTTCACATTCTTCATTTATTTTTTTGAAACAAATGAGTTCCACTTCAATTTCGTACACTAACAATCAAAATGAAGAATAATCATCATCATCTACTGAACAACAACCACCTGTAACTGATTCCATTAACGATGATGGTGACATTGAGATGGATAAAGTTGACGGTGGTGATGCATGAAACCGGTCTAGATCTAACAACTTGTGTCGACGCTTGAACAACATTCGGCGCGTGAGTCGACGCGCCACCATTGAGAGCAAAAGCAAGCGCGTAAACATGCAACGCCTCACCTTGCAACTGCATTCTGACTTTAATCAAGTCAAGAGGATGAGTAGAGCATCCAGCAACAATGGAAGCAACTCCTCCTTCAACGAATCCTTTAGCACCCATTTTTCTTTATAAATCAAAAAAATTATGATTTTTTTTTATAAATTGAACTAAAATCACTTGGGTTTTAAGTTTCTAGAACGGATAAATGAGAATGAAGATGGAACAAGAGTTAGGAACAATAGATATGTGAGACATATAATTTATAAATTGAATTGAAATGAATGGGTGGAAAATGGGGGTTTAGTGGGATGGTATTTGGTCAGTGCATAAATATTTTTTGAATGAAATATTCATTGAAATGTCTAAAAGTTGCTTTTTAAACGTAGTTGTACAGCGCGTGACTATAGTTTTATTTTATGAAGGCTGTATATGAATTTGATTTTTGCAAGTTACATATACATGTATATAAATAGAGTGCATTTGTCCCAATCGAGAGATTTTTAGCGCCTTTCACATATACTTTGATGCGATTCGTCGGAGAATGACATGGTTAGATGGCGGGAAAAGCGACGATTGAGGTAAGTGAGGTTGTTACGGGTTGGTTTAGTGAATGGAAGATTGAATTTGAGTAGAAATTGGCGTGTTACTAAAAATATGGAATTATTTTACCTCAAATCACAGGTGGTTTACCTCAAATCACATGTGATTTTACCTCAAAATATTTTTTAAAGGTGAATCACATGTGGTTTACACACGAATCACATGTGATTTATATATGAATAAAAAAAAACATAATCACGTGTGATTTACTTCTTTTTAGATTAAAACAGAATCACATGTGTTTTAGTTTTATAACCGCAAACAGTAAATCACACGTGATTTACAATTTTTCATAACAAAACACAAAAAAACATAATCACGTATGATTTACTCATTTTCAGATTAAAACATAATCACACGTGTTTCAGTTTCATAACAAAACACACAAAAAAAAAATAATAATAATAAATAAAAAATAAAAAAATCACACGTGATTTCACGAATTTGTTTTATAGAAGGAAGGAATTAGTTGATTTGATATTGAAAATCACATTTGATTTATTACTTTAAAGATCACATGTGACTTGTGAAATCACATGTGATTTTATAAAAGCACGCGTGTTTTTTAAAATAACAAATCACAAGTGATTTTTACAAATCACATAATCACTTGTGATTTTATGGGCGAAAATTAAAAAAAATAATAAAAATCGTCGAAAGTATAGAAAAGTGCATGTTATATAAAGACAACTTAATTTTCGTTGCGATGGGGTATTTTTCGTAGCTTGAAAATTTACAGTTTGCAAGATATGTCATTTAAAAAAAAGGTGGGAAATGGGTTTTTATATTACATGAGTTGTAATGACTAGTTTCCCTTGCTTTGTTATTGTTTTATTTCTCAGCCATTGGATGAAAGCAGATTGTATGGCTTGGATCATCTACTTTGTTCTTTAGATAACATGCGCTTATCATCGATCCCACCTTTATGAACAATATGGACAAGATGAGAATCAAACATCAATTTAATAATTATGTTTGAAGTATCTGAAGTAATATGTTAACGTTTGAAGTTTTAAATGCTTGAATAGTTATTTTATTTGTCTATTTTGCAACTTCAAATTATGTGAACTTTAAACTATTTGAAATTAGAAGTATTTTGTTATGCTATACATATTATTTATAATATTTATATATATAAAATTCCAATCCGCCTAGGCGAATTCCACTTCGAAGGTGGTCGACCGCCCGACGAGCGCCTAGCGATTTTCGCAACATTGAGAGAGTGTAAGAAAGTGTTAAATAACGTCGGAAGTATCGGGTACGTTGTGTGTTCATGCAAGTCGTGAAAAGCGTTGATACCAAAACTTTGAAGAAGGGACTCCCGATGACACCAAGATCATGGTCCAACACCAGATGATGTTTTTCAACAAGTCAAGGGACCAACGGTGTATTTTTGTCTTTAAACAATGTTATTAAAATATTATTAGACTTCCATCAAAATCCTTTTACTTTGGGTAACAATCAAATAAAAATTGACCTTACCATTACCAATAAAACAAAACACCCAACAAGTCAACAACCTTAATCTAGAGAAGCGATAAATATTCCCAGTCATCATTATGATATTGAGTGCCGGAAAAACAAAATTGAAAGGAATTTTTTATCGCTATGAATCTACTTTTGAAGGTAAATGATGTTTGATTAGTTGTTGTATTTGAATCTTTAATAAGTTAATTTTGCATTTTGCAGGTTTTTGTCCAAAAAAGGAGATTGGTCCAAAAGTGATTTATAGTGCAGCTATTGGATTGGGTCATAATAAGGTAGTATTTATAAGCGACAATGATTTGCTTTTCATGACTTGCCGCCATTTACATGGATCATTTTGGTAACAGGAATTACACAAAGAAGGCAATGCAAGAGTTACTTATATTTTGAGTCGTCTTGAAAAGGCGAAACTCACTCCCAAGGTATGTTTTGGTCCAGTTTTGTTCAAGTGCATGCATGTGTTGATCTATGAGGTGGAGGTTCGTTACGTGAACAAAATGGTATTTCTACTTGCAGTTTCGAGGGTCTGAGATCATTCAACTTGAAAATATTAGAACTGCTACAATGGAAGAGATTACAAGTGTGCATTCGGAATCATATGTATCTTCCCTTGAACAGGTAATTGTCAAAGTTCCAACATAAATACCATAATACCAATACAAAGATTTAATTTTTGAAACTTGCAAATTAAAACACATCATGCATTTTTTCAACTGCACTAAGAAACTAGGCTGTATGTAAAAGCTTATTTGTTTGGCTTATTGTACTTTTGAAGAGTTAATAAGCTCAACTTTTAAGGTTTATAAGCATATCAACTTGAGCTTATCAACAATAAGCTCATAAGTCCTAAAATTGAGGTTTTTAATCCATAAGCTAAAACAAACAACTTTCTAATAGTCCAGATTCATTTATTAGGCTCTATTTAGTTGCATGGCGTTCTTGCTAAAGCTTATCAACCGTGTTGTGCTCTTATGATCATGTAAAAGAATCTACCATAACCTCACTTACGAGGTTCTTTCTAGGAGAACAAGGCTACTTTTAGGATTAAAGGTGTATCTCAGTGGTTAACAATTTAAGCACACAATAATATACAAAAATATTGCAAGAAATAAGGGCCCAATAAAATCTATAGGAAACCAGATTGCATTATGAAATGCTAGTTCATTTCTCTCAAAAGAATCACACAAAAGACAAATTAAGAAAGAAAAATGAAAATGTAGCATAATAAGATAACAACTTCTCACATCATCCATAGACCGCTCTATGATCCTCGCTAATCTTTCTTATTAGCTATTCTAGTATATTTATGAGGTCTCACTATAGATATATTCTGGTCAGGTTTCTTATGATTAACACTACCTAACATTTACACAAAAGATGTTATAAATTTCAGGCGGTTGCCAATAACAACAATCTGAATCACAGAATTAAGAACTAGAAACAACTAATGATAAAGGTGTTGATGTGATTCGGGTAAACTTCTAAAACCATAATTCAGAGATTCGAGCTTGTAATAAGATGCTAAACTACTATGGGTCCAGGAAAAAACTAGGATACATGGGCCCACTCTACTTACTCCCTGTGATTTTTCAAAGCTCAGCCAGTAATTGGGTATTTTGGGTTGTTCATGTTGGAAGCCATTCATTATTAACAGCCTAAAGATCTCAAATGGTATCTGTGTCGATATTGCCACTTAATGTCAAGTATCAGAATTTGCTTATAAATAGAAGTCTAGAGTATTAGTTGATATATATGGAGCACATGATGGAGATTGGGCTTAGTCTTAGGAATTACGTGTTGTTGATGATGATCGGTTAATAGAAGATGGTAGCAAGGGTTTGGAATCAACGATAATAATTGATAGAAGGCAGTTTCTGTAAAGCATTAGAGAATTGCGGAAGCAGTTTCTGAAAATCCCAGGGAGAAAGAAGGGGATAGTTGCCGTGGGAGAGTAGGGGAAAGTGAATGCGTATGCTGTGTTTTAACCTCTGCTAAACGGCAAGGTGAAATTTAAAGACACTTTATTTCATAAAACACAATCCTTCTTTATAATATAGCAAAGGTAGTGGAAATTATCTTTTAATGATCCCATAAACAATCATAGTCTTTCAATATCAAACAACAAGAGCACATCTGAACACTTGAATCTTCTGCGACAGCCCGATTTGTTACAGAGCTTTTGCGGGGAACATCACAGAGCTTATTATTATTGATTATGATTTATTCAATATCACATAATTAATTTTTAGATATTACATGTTTTTTCATTAACTTAGTAGCTACTCGTGTTGTGTCCCTTGTGAATATATATATATAGATAACGAAAGAGGCCAAGGCTTCAGAAAAGGGTGTCTTGCTCTTTGAAGGCACTGGACCCTCATACGTCACTGCCAAGGTAAGAATCTATCCCATATGCACGCACATTTATGATGATTTTAGTTTCTCAGTTACAGAAAAATGTTACTGTAGTTTTTCTTTAACGGTGGTATCGTTCTAATTACTTTTGATCTAATCAAGTATAGTATTATTTATCTATATATGTAGGACTAGATAGTTGTGTGTGTTCAGTTATATCTGGTGACTAAGTTTATCATCTATTTTATAGTAATAACTTTTTCGGATTATTACAACATTGCATGCAGACACTTGAGGAGTCATTGGTTGCTGTTGGAACAGGCCTATCTGTGGTTGATTCTGTGGTACGCCTGATTATATCATCTTACACTTCAGTCAGTGGCTACATACTATTAATTCAGTTTATGCCATATCTTATTTACTCGGGTAATAATAATAAATAAATAAAGTTATTTGTTTGGTGAAATATATTATTGTAGGTGGAGGCAGCAAAATCAACTGATATCCCTCCAATTGGTTTTGCATTGATAAGACCTCCTGGAAATCATGCTGTTCCAAATGGGAAGCTGCCTATGGGATATTGTGTTTTTAATAATATAGCTATTGCAGCTCGATATGCTCAACGGGTCCATGGACTAAAGCGCGTTTTTATCATTGATTTTGATGTTCATCACGGAAATGGGACTAGTGATGTATTCTATGATGGCCCAGATGTATTCTTTCTTTCAACTCACCAAGTAAGCAACAACCAAACAAACATTCATTTATTTATTTACAAATAACCTCAATTGTTACAAATACTGTGGATACTGTATAAATTAGTATCAAGTAACTTGGTTTCCATATCTGTCATTAATTATTATAAAAGCTCAATGTTAGCTCCCATTTATATTAATTTAGGACGGAGACTACCCTCTTCACACGGGTAAGATTGACGATATAGGGTGTGGTAATGGTGAAGGAACAACACTTAATTTAGCATTGCCGGAACGCACGGGTGATGTAGGCATGCGAAATGTGTTTGATGAGGTCATTAAACCGGCTGCCACAAAATTTCAGCCGGATATAATTCTTGTATCGGCAGGGTGATTTTCATTCATCTATCCAAACCCATATATATATACTTATATACTTCTTTGCATGCATTCTTAAATTCTATTTCTTCTGTTTGCTAATAGATATGATGGACATGTACTTGATCCGGTGGGCAGATTCCAGATGACAACAGGAGGGTATTACACCCTAACATCAAAGATAAAACGACTTTCACAAACAGTGTGTGGAGGCCGATGCGTGTTTTTTCTGGAAGGAGGATACTATCTGACCACTCTTTCGGACTCCATTGTAGAATCTTTTCGTGCTTTTGTTGGAGAATCGAGCATGGCGCCCGATTACAGCTACTTCTTGGATTATGAACCATCTTATAAGATAAAGCAAGTTATTCAAAGGATCAAACACTTGCATTCGCTTTGATGAGTTTTTAAATCCTTTGAATATCATCTTAAATTGTCCATATCCACATCAGATCTCAATATCATTATCTAATAAACCTAGTTTTGAATCTTCTGGTGATCGAAGGTGTTTATCTCCTAATCACACATATATTTTGCTCAATGCCATATCATGATAAACAATATCATCCACATTAATTCTAGTATTCTATGAATTCATGTATTGGCTCTAGATTGACATGATTGTAAATAATTTTTTTTTGACGACGTTGACTCTCCTTTACGTATATCGACTGTTATTCACTGATTTCTGATAAGTTGAATGGGTATGTAACGTTGTCCTCATATATGCATCCATCATTATTAAGTTATTGGGCTAATCATACATGCATTCATACCCTGAAACTAATGAACGCAGTCATTATGTGGACTTTCCAAAATTTTCTCTAATTAAGTTCATGGGCATTGATTTAAAACAAACGCACTGATTTTACTATTGGCAAATGGTAACATTATCCAGTTACTTTATACAAGTTCGGTATATTAGCAAGCATATGAAAGTTAACGCAATGTGTGGAGTATACACTATCGGCTCTCACAGGTGCCGGTTTTCGCCTACACCGTGCCATCGGTGCCTTTCACCATACACTCTTATAGTTTTTCACATTGGTTTCCTCTCATTAAGTACGTGGCATTTCTTCCCATAATCAATTAGTATGTACAAGTGTTTTTTCCTTCTCTTAATTGAAATTAATTAGTATGTACAAGTTGATCATCAAACTCATTATTTTCACGTTGGCAGTACATCATCATTAATCACACCACCAAATAGATGTAGTTGTGATCAAGTACCGTAACGAATTAGGATGCTTGTGTATAGAATTGCTATAGTGTGTACAAAAAATGCAATCAAATGTATTCAAGATCCATACTGTGTTAAGTAATCAAGTACCGTAACGAATTAGGATGCTTATATCGATCAAAATGCGCATTAGGACTTAAATAAACCATTAAACTAGTTAATAAAATTCTAACATCTAAAACTCGTTTTTGTAGCTATGCAGGTGGTTTAATTAGAATTCGTTCAATTCCACAATGCCTTGAGGTGCTATTTGACTTCGATTAAAATGAGTGAAAGTTTGTTTCTAAAACTATTACTACGTGTGATTTAAACATTTATTCGGTAATTAAATAAACAGGAATAATTATTTTGCAACGACACGTCATTTTTGTAACAAACTTTTATAACCTCTCTTCCCGCTCAATTATGAAATTATAATAACCGTTTTTTTTTTTTGTTTTTTGTTTTTACTTCTCATCATCATCATCATAACAAGATTTCCAGTTACTAAATTCAATTTCCATTCAGAATCTCGCTTGAGATCATCATCATCATCTCAAAATTCAAATTCGCTTGAGATCGATTTCTAGACACTATATTACAGGTTCTTACTTTGGTCAGTTTCATTTACTAGTGATATATATCTTCATGCATGCAAAGCTACATTTTGCGTTTCGTTTCGTATATTCTCGTTATTGTATCTTAATATACGTACTTATTTAAATTCTTGATGATGTTCTTGCTATAATCTGTATAGAGTAACATTTTTGTGTAATAGTTCATTTGTTGCGCATGTTACGTTTCTTGCTTCGATTTCCATATTTGAGTGGGTATAGAATTTCTAGATACTATATTTCAGTTCTTACTTTGATCGGTTTCACTTAATATATATTTTCATGTGAAGCTACATTTTGCGTTCCGTTTTGTTATTATACGTTTATGAATATTGAATGATTTTGATAACATTTTGTGCTTGGTATTCTTGTTATTATATGTTAATATACGTACTTAACGAATTCTTGAAGATGTTTTTGCTATAATAATCTGTATAGAGCATGAATATTGAATAACATTTTTGTGTAATAGTTCATTTGTTGCGCATGCTACGTTTCTTGTTTCGATTTGCATATTTGCTTGTGTATAGAATTGCTATAGTTACAATTAGTATGAATCTTGAATACATTTGATTGCATTTTTTGTAATCGTTCATTCATAGCTTCGTTTCCATCTGTATAGCACGTTTTTCTTATTACGTTTAGGCGTAATGCATGAAATATGAAGTTTATTGAGGAGACATTAAAAACTGCATGCTAGGTGGCATAGAAAACCCGAAACCAAAAAACATTGTTTAGAGTTGTTCTCCGATTCTAATTTTCTTAATTATTTGAATCATTCATCTTGTTTGTGGTTTAGATAATAATCAAATGTCTGTTTTGTAGCTAAGAAAGATGTTGAACGCTGCTGTTCGAAGTTTTACGGGGTCATTGACTAATGCCGCTCATGCTCGCCTTTTCTGGTACTCCATATACATCTTGTTAATACTAAATGAGTAGCTCTTATAGTTGTTTCCAAGTTTGAACACGTAAAAATATTACAGCACGCTTCCGGCCAGGACATATAAGGATTATGTAATAAGAGAAGCCCACCCTCAAGAATACTCGGTAAGTTTTTTTAATTTCGATAAGTGAGCATTATATGCAAGGCTGTCCCGTGGATTTCGGAGGCCGTGTAACGTGATTGTGAAAAAGGCCCTCTAAAAATGAAAACTTTGTTTGTTTTTTAAAAACCAACTTGAATCAAATGAAAAAGTTCACACATCCAACTTGAAGTGTACAATGCTTCTTTAAAATTTAGCAATTTAAAAAATTTCTAATCCAACTGCATCTATATTTGATGAACATTAATTCAAATGAAAAAGTTCACACATCCCACATCGCTTGATGATATGAAATTCTATACTTCCTTATAACTATACTAGGCAATTCTTTTAGGCCATGTTAAGCACGGCCCAATGTAGTTCCATATTAGTATTTTTTTTTATGGTTGGGTAAATGTTCGAATGACATGAGCTTCGACTTTCAAATCTTAAGGCTTCTAAAGTGTGATTATTGTGTAACTTATGCATTTCTAAAACACTCATTCATCACCTATTCACCCATATTGTCCACTTCTTGACTCTACCCATTTAGCCGTTAGCTCTTACAAGATACGACTAATACCCACGCCTACCCACCATTCCGATCACCTTTTGTTCAAATAGTAAAGTTGTACGCCACTTTTATCTTAGGCATTTTTTAGTAGCTTGAGTATTTTCTTTGTTTCTTCTCTATTTATGTGTTATACTCTAGTATAAGAAGTGCATGCATAAGAAGAAAAATGGACATTAGTTATACAATCCCACAATAATAATACATTATATGATAAGAAGTTCTACTTACGTATATTAACGTTAAGTTGTAAATGTGGTACTCCATATCTATGAATGGTTTCTTCTTATAAAGAAACAAAAGTTTAAAAAGAAATGGTGAAAAAAATATAATATTCAAAACTCTACCTTTTACTATTTTGGATTCAATTAGCACCATTCCTACCCCTTCTCATTAGTCATCATTGTCATATGCAATTAGTATCATATTCGCAAGATTAGTAGAAAAATAAAACATGCTACTGATATAATACCTAAACAAATAGTCGATAATGTGAATGTAAATGAGAGGGTTGTTGGTTTGGTTGAGTGAAGAAACATGTGAGGTAAATAATGCTTAAAAGAAAAAAAGTAACATAAATTCAATCATGAACAATTAGAAACTATTTCAAGATGACTTGGCAAGATTTTAGGTATGCATTCCTTTTTATATAACAGTAATAAGATAAGTGCAACAATAATGTCCAAAGATCTAATGGGCCTTATAAATATTGGGCTTTTTTTTTTATAATTTAAGGCCCCTCAAACTTCTTGGGCCCTGTGCGGTTGGGCAGCCCGCACAGGTGCATATCCGGGCCTGATTATATGTGACTTAAATCGACTCTCTTTGGTTTGGCAGAGTATAAGCGAACTAAGGGCTAAGTATTTCAAGAAATTACCAGATTTGGATCCCGAATTTATTCAAATGGTAAGAATCCAAAGCATGTTTGACAAACCTCTTTCTTTCATTAGCTATTGAAATTTGAATTTGATCTTTACTTTTTAACAGGGAGCAAAAGATTTGGAGAGATTCTGCAAATTAGATTCGTATCACTGCATTGTGGGGGTAAGTCGCTCTTATGCAAGTCAGTAATGTTTAGTTTGGCACATGAGTTATAATTTTGTTTTTGTTGTTGTTGTTTAGGTTGGCAGCGAAGCTCAAAACAAAGAAAAGAGTTCTGTGTATGGTTCTGTGGAGCTCTGGCTGTTTGACAATGTACCAAGATCTCAGGAATGTTACATTGAGGACCCAAAGGTATCTTAAGTCATAACACTTAAACAAGTGATAGAGTAGATGGTCTTTTGCATCTACTATAAACAAAAACAAGTGACATTAATGCATTAAATCATTAATGCATTAGCTCTATTATAAACAAAAACAAGTGACATTAATGCATTCTGAAATTCACAAAAACAAGTTACATTAATGCATTAGCTCTATTATTTTTTTGAAAGGCAACAATCTATTAAAAACGCAACAAAGACGATACATACAAACGACGTTCCACCCCTCCAAACAAGATGATTAAAGAGAGAGGAACCCGACCAAGTAAAATACAAAATTGAAAACAAAACATAATACGGAACATACAAACGAACTATAACCAAAACCAAACAAACCTCGAAATTAAAACTGCAGCAGAGACCACTAAGGGACCATAAAACCTTTTGAGATGTAAAACATAGCTTGCAGACCAAACCTTCTGGGAAGCCAACATACCACTTGCAGACCATAACCTTCTGGAAAGACAACTAACTTGCAGACAACAAAATTACAGACCATCCCAAGTGTCAACATCAGCCAAACACAAGAATTAACACCAGACACGCTGCATATGACATCTTCCAGTATTTTTTCTGACAAAAACACCAGAATCCTGCCAAAGAATAACAGAGAGCTTCTATATCTTGCAAGCTTTAATCGGATCCGAACACCAATCTAACCATGACGAAATTGCTCCTCTTGATTTATTACATATCCAAAAAAATGTTAGAACCTGTAGCTCATCACAAATTGTAGTGAGGTATAAACAAATATAAAGCAAATAAAAAGGAATTTAAAGCTCCTATATACACACAATAGGAAGAACCACTTTGAAAATTGTCAAAAACGGTCATGCCATCATCTCCTTTCCGTTTTTACTGATTCTAATGTTTTGAGAGTTGAGATTGATCACAATAGGTTGTAGTAAACAGGTTGTGTTCTATATACGGTTGACTTTGTTCACTTTCCTCTTCTGTTTAAGGAAGCACACCAAATTTCAAATTGATTGTCAAATGTCAACAAGGCCATCTCGGGGATTCTGGGTGCCCTGGGCCGTAACAAAAAAAGCCCCCCAAAAAAATATACTAGTAAAAAAACCGTTATTAATGCTAAAAATCTAAGGCTACAAAGTAAAATTTCTGACACTAGAGCAAATGACATCTTATAAACTTAGGGTGTGTTTGTTTTCTTACTTTGGGATGGGTTTGTTGTTGACATGACATTAATTCTTTGTTTGTTTAAAAAGTTGGGGTTTGAAAATGGGACTCAATCCCACAATCGAAGGAATACTCAATGCCTGGCCATGAAGCATGGTTTACGACAAGTAGTACACTTTAACTCTCTCTTTCATTTTTTTATTTCTTTCATTTACTTAATTATGTACTTTATGGTAGGTCCATTTATTATTTTATACTACTTTAATATTAAAATAAATATAAATCTCAACCCCATTTTATATATTAATATACAAAACAAACAACTTTTAATACAATTCAAATCTAAACCCAAATCCAAATCAAATTCAAATCCTAATCCAAATCTTAATCCTAAACCCAACTACAAACCAAACGGGCCCTTAGATGCATCGTTTATTGGTTTATATATAATACCTGGGCACCACCAATTCTAATCATATAACCAAACATAAATCTTATATTTTTTAACAGCTTCAATTCTATCAAACGATTTACAGGATAACCATATAGGTGATCTTCAAATTCTTAACAAATTGAAAATGTCAATTAAAAATATAAAGTAAACAAGTAGAAGTTTTACATTATGTCCTTATAATAGCCAAAACAAATGATGTATAGGCCAATGATATCACTGTTCCGATCGATATCAAACTTCAAAACTATCGATGGTTTTTTTTCTTTATTGTGGGACGTCGACTCGAATGCATATATAGATACTAGATACTAATCCTGATTCCTAATAATACGCATATGCAACTAATCATCAAGTGGTGTAAAAATGTTTTACTGGGCTTTAAACTAGGCATGTCAGATGTATATATGATTTGGGCTTCTGAAAATTTTGGTGCCCCTCAAAATACTGGCCTTAATCCGGGCCTGAATGTCAACATTGTATGCTGAAATTTATTTGCATACGTATGTTCTAACACTTTATATGATAACAGTGGAATACTACCGAAAACAAGGACGGGTACATTAATGGTTTGTTCGTGGTACCGGCTGCCAGGCGCCGTCATATAGCAAAGAATATGTTGCTTTATGCTAAAGACTTGGCAGAAGCAAAAAGGATGCAGTGGCTAATGGCGCTTGTGAAGGCAACAAATCATACAGTGATTCATTTGAACCATACTGTGGGATTAGAGGTGGGTAATAAATTAATAATAGGTTACAAGTTTTATTTTAATTTTTGTTGTGTTTTTTACCCAATGTACGTTTTTCATATGATTTTATTTATTTAGTTCTGGTAGGTGGTTCCGACTCTTGATGAAGAAGATTGGGTTTTAATGGGGACACATTTGAAAAGACTATGATTGTGAATAGTCCCCGAAGGTATATCTCATAACACTAAAACAATATCATCGACACTAATTCTAGTATTCTATGAACTCATGTATTGGCTCTAGATTGACATGATTGTAAATAAATTTTGTGACGTTGACTCTCTTTACATATATCGACTGTTATTCACTGATTTCTGATAAGTTGAATGGGTATGTAACGTTGTCCTCATATATGCATCCATCATTATTAAGTTATTTGAGCCATCATCCAAAAGTGTTATTATCACAATAAAGTTATAGAGGATCCTTGTTCCTGAACACAAACCTGACGTAAGTGTATTTGATTCTCTTTTGTTGCTGAATGGTACATCCCCATCATCGTTTGCAACTTTCTCATTGTCATTAGTAACAGCATAGGAAGTCGATAATGTGTCGAGTTTCACACTTTCACACATCTCAGGGTGTAACCAAACCGAGTGTGATTCAATAAAGTGTCTAAACTTAAGCTCGATCGAGCTAAATACATTGTTGTTTGTAGAGAAAAAAGTGCCTGTAACTTAAAAAGTGTGTCATAATGCAGTATAAATATGATACTTCAAAACTAACGATCCATAAAATAAACTTCACTATTCATGAAATGTTCTGCAACAAAGACAACTATGTATAGTTTGCAACAGTTTCAGTCTAAGTACATAAACAACGTAGAATACACATTTGATCACGTGAAAAGATTATTATGCTTACAACATAATCACATGTCTACATCTATGACTTGATATATAGTAATCAAACTAGCTTAGAATCCATAACCATGAAGGTGCTGAGATTCATAGGGAACATGTACTCTGTACCATTAAATATCTCTTGTGCAATTAATCGGTTTGCTCTCTCAGACGGATGATATGCATCCCAAAATACGTATTTGCTTCTATCGGGACAAATCCTTGAAAACGGCGTGCAAAGTCCTAGCCCATTATATGGTCCTTGTCCACAACATGCCTCTTTTGATGTCTCAAAGCCTATAGAACCAATAAGAAGTCAAAACGGGTCAACTAGTAAAGAATGTGAGATGTAATATAGAAGTAGGGATTACCAAAAGCTTCTGGATTGTCAATTATATTAACGTGCAAAAGATTTGTTTCAATGGTTATGAAGATGGTGCTGCCGAGCTTCTTGTTAAGTGAAGCAATCATGTTGACGAGTTGTGGGTTGAATAATCCTGCAGCTTCTTGGAGTTCGACCGCACATTCACCTTGCCTACTATGTAGTGCTAGGATTGCTGGCACGCAACCTAGTGGCCCGGTTCCTGACACCAATACTTTGCGAGCTCCTAGCTCGTAAAGTCTCTGCAAAAGATAATACATTAAAATGAATGCTTCAAAATATGTTGATAGCTTGTACAGCAGTAAAAAGATGATAAGACCATTTATTACCATTAATATCTTCTGGTACTCGGAGATGAGCATTGGGACATAATCAGGAATTTTGTACTGTCGCGACCTAACCGAGTTAGGAATCAAGAAGTAGTTGTTTACAAAATCATTGCCTCCACAAGTGATTAGAACCAATGCGTCGTTGATGAGTTTTTGTGTTTTCTCTTTGCCAATTAGACCAGTTACACGACGTTGGTGTTCTTCAAAGTCTCGCAGCTGAGATGGCATCCGAATAATATTTACCTACAAAAACGAACGGTATAACTTTATAAATTCTAACACTAGTTCAACATGCTACAATCAGTTGACATTTTATATTTTTATAAGAATAATTTACCAAAAAATACTACAAATTTCATGACGATTTTTTTCTTCTTTCATTTTAGATGTTAAATTTCATGATTGTTGCATACTTGGATCCGTTTTTTTACTAATAATAATCCACTTACGAATTGTATTCCCGTGTCATTAAGTATTCCAATCCCAGCAGAGGCAAAGTTGGCTCCGTTTAGCAGTTTTTGACCCGTTAGTCCTGGATCCAAAAAGGGTAATACCGGATCGGCACCAATGTGTTCCCCTAAAAACATATATAATTCACACATAAGAACATATTACACTTATTAACAAAATGTTAGTACGTTACATACGAATATATGATTTACGTTTTGTGCATGACATACAAAACTATCACAGTAGTTACTATCAAAATATGAAAAATAAAGTAGGGGTGAGATGAAAGATCAACCAATGACATCCGGGAGATTGAGGCCATTAGAGAAACGACCAGTGGGACGACGATTAGGATAGTCAATGCCATAAGGAGGTGAATCGGCTCGTGCAGTGGTAGCCAAGTGATTATTGTTTCCATTGTCTACCAACGAGTCTCCAAACACAAAGAATGCACGACGAGGTTTTTCATCTTTCTTGCTTTCGGTTCCTAAAACAATACCAAAAGCAAGAATCATGAAAATGGTAACTATAGGTAAGGAAGACATTATTGTGTTGTACTTAGATATAACAAATGTAATGGGTTTATATACATGATTTTATAGGCCACACCACACAACATGATGCCCATTTCTGTAGTGTAGAGTTAATTCGATGGACATAAAAGTCTTCGAAAGAGTGAGGTCGATTGCTATAATTAGTAATACCATTTCAATATAAACACCACATCTTCCATTGAATTGTAGTTTAAATGTATGTTACCTAATTGTGTTCACAATATACTGAGTCTAACACATATATCTTAACCAAGACTTCAAACTTAAAAGTGCAACCTCTAAGTTAACGAGCCATTTACACAACACTAAGCTAACTACTCTAAGTTAACGAGTCATTCATACAACGCTAAGCTAATTAAGAATGAATTCTCAAAGTATGATTCTTTTCCATTTGTTGGATATATGTATACTTTTTTTTTACTCTCTTGTCACTCTCTCCCGTCTTATGTTCATTTCCGTTGTTAGTGTTAACCTATGTTTTTCAGAAAAAAGAACTAGAGGATAAACTATCTTGTGAAAATAACTCCTTGTTTTCTCTTACGTTTATGTAACTTTACAGCAATTTATAGTATGTATTTTTATATTGAATGTTATATGAAACCATAGCTTAAACTGTAAGTGTTTGTAATAAAGTACAAACCTTTTTTATGTTACATTTTCATTAATTTACTTCGAGGATGGAAAGAAGTTATAGAACTACTATAACATACTGTTCAACAATTTTTTTTACTATTCACCAGATCATTTCTCGGCGTTTTGCCTAAGATCAAATGTAGTAAGTTGCTGAATCATTTCATGGGTCTATCGTAGTTTTAGTATTCAGGATACTAAGACTTGATTCGCTATGTAGAAATAGGCAATATCTTAGGAGATAATCAGCTTCAGTATTTTGCAAGTGTGGATGGTGTATATATGCAAAATCGATAGAAATTTATAGAGATCATAGTTGGTGGTTGTATTACTATCGGGTTTGATTCTTCCATAGCGTAAATTCAGTGACTTCTAACAACATTTGCGGTTTCCTTTTAGATTTAGGCGAAAAAAAGTAGTATCTTTCTGTTCATACATTTTGCCCTTTGGCTATTCAGTAACCTATGAATTACCTTAATTAGCATAACGATATATAGTACATAACAAACTTCTTCCGAGGATATGTACGACTTAAATTTACCATATGTCATTGCTACCTAATAAGTCCTACCTTTGATTATTGTAAACAACAAGACATTTTGGTAGTTCAAGAACATTAATTTTTACACAAATTTTCAAGTGAATGAGGTATGTCATATTTAACACTTCACCGGCATTTAATGGTGCTTCGTTCACTTCAACCAACTTCTTTTGGTCGTATTTTCATATACATAGTAGTGATCCTTACGAACACATCAAGTAAACAAGTGTGGAAAGATAAGTTTGTGAACTGGCACTATGAAGACATTGATTTATAGTCAAAAATAAAGAATGGTGATTTTCAAGAATGTCAAGATTTCATGACAAATAAGTCACTGGAGTTTATTGTGACATAGAAATAGTTGGTGGCTAAAAAACCTCCAGATCTTATATGCTCCGCGCCGAACATACTCTAAAACTGTTACAAGTTTTTGCCATGTTACTAGACCGGCCCATTTAACATCTATGTCTCAAATAAATTGTAGTTTTAGTAGTAACAATGATTGATTGAAAATTTAAAATTCAGTTAAACAATCAAAATTGCAAGGACAGAAACATTACAAATTATAAATAGGAAAGACATAGATTGTATCAATAATATCCGGTACATAAAACACTTGAAGATCAAGTTTTTGTTCCTGATTTTCAGATAATCGCTACATGATCACAGTTTCGAGTCAACTGCCATGAGGACACTGAGGTTCATTGGTTTCATGTAGTCATTTGTGCCATGCATAATTTGTTGTACTATAATTCTGCTTGCTCGCTCACTAGGATGGAAAGCGTCCCAAAACACATACTCGTCTCTATTTTTGCACAAGTTTGAATCCATTCGGCAGAAACCCCACCCGTTGAATGGTCCTTGTCCACAACAAGCTATCTTTGATGTTTTAAAACCTGTTTAACCACCACGAATGCAAAATTTTCATATAAAAATAGCATATATAGATCGTTAAAAAAAAAGGCTTAAAATTTATGACTAAAACGAAATGCCGTTAGTTGTTTACTTTTTTTAGATGCAGATAATGAAAAAACGAATATCGTCTGTTTTAGGAAAAACAAAAATGGAACATTTCATGATAATGTTCTTTCAAAGCATTCCTAAAAAATGATCTGTAAGCATTTATACCTACTAAAGCTGTTATAATTGTGAATCTAAAATTAATGCTTTAACACAAAAATAGTAAGATTAATAAACTTATGTACTTTTCGACACAAGAATTAACTCCATCTTTGGATGTTATAACAGTTCTTACCGAATGCCTTAGGATCTGAGATAATGTCATGGTGCATGAGTTTGGTATTGGCAGCAAGAAAAACTTCAGCATGATATTGCGCGTTAAGGTCTTGAACCATTTTTGTGAGTTGTGGCTCAAACAAGGCGGCTGCTTCTTGCAAATTGCTCACGCACTCGCCGGTTAAACTATGCAGGGCTCTTTCAGCTGGTGCACATCCTAACGGTCCACTGCCCAACACAATCACCCTTCTTGCTCCCATGTCATATAATCTCTACATTGCAAATTACTAATTCAATAATTTTCAAAACTATATATAAAGGCAAATATTGATAGAAAAAGTATATATCTTTTTAAAAGTTACAGTAGATTATTAATGCGATTAATCGGAATTCAATACACAAAGTAAAATTAAAATGTTATAAGAAAAAGAAAAAAAAACTACCTCCAATATTTTGCGATATTCAGCTATTAGATTTGTTACAAACTCCGGAAGTTGGGTTTGTAGGGACCTAGGCGTGAACGGAAACAAGAAATAATTGTTTACAAAATCGTTGCCACCCAATGAAACGAGCACCAACGCTTGGTTTACAAGTTCTTTCGCTTGTTTCTCGCCAATTTCACGACTTAGTCTTTGTTGATACTCTTTGAAGTACTGTATTTGCAATGGCATTCTTAATACGTTTACCTGGAAATAAAACCATTTCAAAAGTAAAAATTTAATGGTGTATATTTAAGTTGCATAATGACTAAACAGATGTAAATAGAAAGAGTCTAAATGTTCATTTTATTACAATAAAAAGAAATATTTTGTGTTTATTACTTTCTTAAAGTGAGTTTAAAGATGTAAATGCAGTGAATAAAAACGGACACCTCAAATGTAAAGTCCATAAGTATTCATGAAAAGTACTTTAATGTCATTAAGGTCTATGATTTCGACTTACAAACTGGGATCCGGTATCGTTTAATATGCCAACTCCAGCCGAAGCAAAATTTGCACCAACGAGAAGCTTTTGACCCCTGAGTTCTGGACTCAAATATGGTAATGTGGGTTCCGACCCGATATGCTCACCTATAAAAACAAAACTTATACGTGAAAAACACATCAACGAAATTAAATATAAAAGACGCGCCAATAGACAAGTAACTGTTAGTTAAAGTTGCATGTATAGGATGACTTCTAACATGTAAAAAACTAAAGCGAAAATCATACTTATAATATCTGGAATGTTGAGGCCATTAGAAAAACGCCCGGTAGGACGATGGTCTGGTGTGTCGATGCCATATGGTAACATATCAGCACGTGCAATCGTATACAAATAATTGTTGTTACCATTATCGACCAACGAGTCACCAAACACAAAAAATGCTCGTGCTTGCTTTTCGTTAGGGCTATGACTTGAGCTTGGACTATGCCCTTTAGGAGGAGGACTAGGACTATGCGCTTTAGGACTAGGACTAGGACCATGCCCTTTAGGACTAGGACTAGGACTAAGACCATGCACTTTCGGACTAGGACTATGCTCTTTTGGTGTAGAATGAGCCCCCTTGGGTGCAACATGTGGCCCTAACCAAAGAGTAGTCTTGTCGGGCACGGCAAAAACCTCCGCGGTTAAACACAACCCTAAAACTAACCAAAGAATAGCCATTTGATATCGATCCTTGGAGAGAAATGGTTAGTACATTGACATTACAATCTTATGGGTTTATATAGATGGTTAGTACATTGACATTACAATCTTTTGCCATTAAGGGCATGATTACAAGAAATGCATTTGAATATAATAAATGTTGACATTAAATAAGTCAACGGAGACAAAAAGTAAAGAATTACTTCGTATTGTTCAATTTGGTCAATCATCATAAAACTTTGTAACAAAAAACAACATAAACTTTATACTCCTTTTGTATTTTTCTCACAAAGCATTTGACTAACCACTTACGTATTTTTTGAATTATAAATTAGACATTTGCACACAATCAAGTTTTATAGAAAGTCAACAAATTTCGTACCTACACACAACCTAAAATTTAATACTACTTCACAAATGTTTTCAGCAAATATTTCATATTGTAGGCTTGTAGCCAAATATAAACCCACATAATTAGTGGCGGACCAAGAATTAAACATAGAGTCAAGTATCTATTATACTTAAAGCTTACCCCCCTTAATTTAATGTGCAAGGGGGTTGTGCACAACCAAAAGTACGGTACATACATGTCTATGCATATCGAAATAACTACAACTCATTTCGTTTTAGGAGGGCCTCATATTCAATGCAGATTCAATTTGGTTTATGAAGAGGCTCGAATTGAATGAAAATATCCCTGGCTTGAATGCTCGCAGGCTCACAATAAACACATATTCAATGCTGGAAACACAAAAGGGCTGCGAATTTGCACCCTCAAAAAATATAGATCAATCTACAATTAAAACACTAATAAATGGAACATGCATAAATAAGGCCTGCAACCCATTCTCTGCCCAGACATTGTGGGTAGGCGTACAAGTAAAAAAGGACCTGTTAATACAAATATCGTCATTAAACGTTATTTATATTTGTGATCTTTACCTAAGTTTTGTTAACGACAAAAGTAAATTTAATTTTTATAAAGCTTAAAGCTTGTCAAGTTTAATAGATATTAAAACAAGCTTTTACAAACAATATCTTCATCATTTAAGCATTTACATTGTGACTAATCATATCTTAATATGAGTCTAAGCATAATGTATGATAGTAGTTTTTAGAATGCTTTAGTTTCTTAAAAACTAAACATTACTTATGTATTTGCATATTTCTAAAAATAGAAAAACAACACATGACATCATGTGATGCATCATGGAAATCATTGGAAGATTTCATTAGATATTTTGTGTAGATTTGTACTCTTCATATCTTACACAATCTTGCATATATATGGTTGACTTTGGCAAGATCTTGATATCTTGCTGTCAGACCCCGGCGACACCAAAATGTATAACGGACGGAACCCTTTCAAGGGGTCCGCCGTCCGTGGTGCCTGCTGATGGTTTTGGCTATAAATAGCAAAGCCAAACCAAGTAGTTTTTCATCCCTTTCAACCATACTCTCATACATATCTCATCTCTAATCTTTCTAACTCAGTTTCATATCATATTAGTGATCTCTTTTGTAGCAAAGAAGATCAAGTCACATTCAAGCTTCAACGAGAAGTTGGAAGTCTTGTTTGTTTAGTGTTGTATGATCTTGTGTTGATTCATACTTCATTGTTGTACTAAACTATCATAATCTTGTGAGTGTGAGTGGTTAGTATTTTAGTCCTCAAAATACATTGTGTGTGGGAGTGGTTGTACCCTTGGAAAGAACTCGACATTTAGCTTAGTGTCGGAAATAGTGTAAGCGAAGTGTAAAGGTTTCTCCACCGGTGAAAGGAGCTTGTTGACTAGTGAAGTTAAACTCTCGAGTGTGAGACTCGGGGAGTGGAGTAGGGCAAGGAGAAAGAGTCCTTGTAGACCAAACCACTATAAACAACTTGTTGTGGTTTGATCATTTCTTTCCTTAATTACTCTTTACATATTGCTTACTTATTTCATCAACATATCTAAGATCAATATCAATTGATCTTTCAATAAGTTTCAAAACAAAGTTTTTAAGTGGTAAACTATTCAACCCCCATTCTAGTTTTCTACAGGACCATTAATTCTAAAATTATGGCTGCAGAAATCGGAGGCCCAAATGCTGTATTTTTACTGGACGAATTGAAATTGGATGAGACCGGTACGATCGTAGTGATGCTCTGTAGGATGTGGGATATAAATGCTCTTTCGGGCCGATACTTGAGCACTGATTTCTTGGTGTCTGATGCTAAAGTATGTTGACATCCATGTGTGAAAAACCTGAATAATGCCAATATGTAATAAAAAGTTATCAAATGTCTGTGTTGTTTATCAATTTTTTCTTACGTACTTTTGATGCAGGGAAATGTTATCCATTGTACCGCCAAGGCAACGGTAGCTCACAATTTCTTGAGGTTAAAAGAGGGTGCTATATATTCGGTTAAAAATTTTGTAGTCATGCAAAACAAGGAAGATTTTCGTATCAGGAAGGACGATACGTTCATGCTTGAGTTTAATGGAGCAACAAGCATAAGGAAATCTTTGGTTATATCTAAGGGATTTGTTAGGTATCCGTTACAATTGGTTGATTTTGATCATATCCAGCCCACAGAAAACAAATATCTCATTGGTAATGTGCTGTTTGTTTAGGTATCTTAAAATTATTTGTTTTTAAATATTGTTGCTATAAAATTTTTTACCTTTCAGATGCTGTAGGTTATGTGACGAATGTTGGTAGGTTGAACTATACCAAAACAGGAGCCAAAAACCTTGATTTCTACCTGGCGAATCATAGGTTGAAATTTATATTTGTTGCAAAGGATGTTGTAAAAATGAAAATATTTTTGCCAATGTGTATTAGGAAACTTACTGTTCGCTTTATTTCTATTCCCTTTGTAATCAGGGGCCAGTCCATACGGGTGACCCTATGGGGAGGGCTTGTTGATGTGTTGATTGTGAAGAAGGCGACGCATGTAGGCATGTGTGCTGTTGTGGTGACTTCCACCTCTGCAAAACAATATAACAGTAAGTGGCTTATGGACTATTTACCTTTTGCATGTTCAACACATTTCTTTTACAAATTTAACCTTTAATATTACCTGCTAGATAAGCTCTATCTATCCAGCAGTTCATCCACCCAGCTCCTAGATTCCGTTGACATTCCTGCAATTAAAGAATTGAATTCAGACATTTGGTAAGAAACTAATTTTTATTATTGAATATATCATAAAACCAGCAAATTTTAACAAATCATTTAACTATTTGTTAGCATCACTGAGGCTTCAAAAGGAGCTTCGCGTGTAGACAACTCTAAACCAAGAGAAGGATCTATCGAGAATCTGCTCATGTGGGCCCGAAATAAAAGGAATGATGTATGTATTATTTTGCACCCGCCATCTCTATATTATCTTTATAGTGCATAACATTTATAAATCTTATTTATACACAGACTGCCATTTTCATAATTAAGGCCAAGATTGATAATGTGCGTACTAGAAAGGGATGGGATTTCCCATCTATATTATCATCATTTCTATATAATTTTCTAATTCTCCTGTTGTATCCCCTTTTTTCATTCACTCATATAACCCTTTCATGTGATAATCGTGTAACCAAACATCTAATTAATGAAACGTATTTCTATATAATTCTATAATTCTCCTGTAGTATCCCCTATTTTCATTCACTCATATAACCCTTTAAATAATTGATCGACTTAAAGTACATAAAGGGTCATCTAAATTCATAAATACATGTGATTGATTCATTGTGAATACCTAATAAAAAGTTTTTCAAAACTTGCAGAAAGTACCCAAAGGTTAAGACGGTGTTGTTTTAAATCTATATACAAAATACGGAAAACAAATTGTTTGCATTTGTTGTCAACAAATCCGCTGGCACAAAATGTGTATTCAAAGTTGCAGAATCCATCGCATAACAATAGCTCAAATGATAAAGATATTGAAGATGGTTATGCTGCTTAATGCAATCACCAAGATTGGCTACAATTGACTTTGTTATATACCTAATAAATTAAATAATGACTGTTAAGTTATGTTTGTTATGAATTATATGAGTTTGCAACCCTCCTTCTATTTATATGTACGAGGCTTCCCTCAACCCGTGCGATGCCCGGTCTAGTGGTTGAGGGGTAATGTTTTTATCCATAATGTTGTATATGATGGTATTTAGATACCTATTAGAGAAGTTGCAATGTATTTATTATTTAGATGACTAATAATGTTATTATTACTTTAGTTTATATTACTTTTGTGGAATCTATATTTAGATGCTTAATAATGTTATAATTACTTTTGTATTTATATTACTTTATTTTAATTAAAAGTTTTTATTGAGTAAGTTACATAAGTGTTTTGTTTCTTATTTATTTGTGAGTTTTGTTATTTGGAATTATATAACTATTTGTACTCTTCAATGGCAAATTTTGAGTTGTTAAAGAATTTGATGAATATTTCAGGATCATCTAAATTGCATGATTGTATGCGTTTGTGGTTTGTGCAACAGGCATGTGAAGATGATGCATTATCAAAGTTGATTTTTGATTGTTGTCATCATTTGAGGCGTGTAATGGCCAAAAACAACACGATGAGTTTGAACATGGAAGCGTTAGGTCATCGTGGCGTAGCTTTAGATTCGGTTGATGCTTTGAGAAAGACTCAAGAGAGGCATCGTGTGTTGCTTGAAAAGTTAGTTAATTTGTTTAAGGAAGCTAAAGACGGTGTTCGTGAGGAAGAGTCAAATGCTAAAAAAATGAATGAGTTTAATTAGTAACTTTGATTTAGATATCTTTGATGGTATTTAAATTTTTAGTGTTTTTGCTTGTTTTTTTTATTACGAAATTTTTAATTAACGAAGCTTAATTTACAAATTTTGCCCTCAATAATTACATTCATTAAACAATCTAATACTTCATTAATAAAATTAAACATAAAAAAAAAGAAAAAAAAGAAAAAAAAAGGACATTAAAAAATTACAAAATGAAAAATACGAAATTAAATAAAATATTCAACCCATGCGATGCACGAATTGTGACTAATTTTTCATAACTAAATGTTTGGTCATTAGATTCCAATTATTTTAGATATTTACTTAACCTTATAAGAGTACATGTGAAGAGGTTTATGCTAATATGTTATATTTAGAAGAGACTTTTCATATGTAATACGTTAATAGACATTGGATATATGCATATATGGTAAAAACCTATAACCAAAAACTTGGAATTTACTAATAGAACCTTCATGGCACCAGAAAGAATTCAATAAGTGATCTCACACTGAACATATTTCATAAAATATTTGAAGATTGAAGTAACTATAGAGTTGTCATGCTCATTGTAGAAGGACCATATATTATGGATTTACGGAAAGATGTGTCTTCTACATAGTTTACGACGTCTCAATCGGGTTTATTATTATTGATGTTACTTGCACATTCGTAGAAATAGGACCACTTGTTCGAAAAGAGATAAGAGTACACAATTTATAGTGAAAAGATGCTAACATGAGGTGTTTTATGGGTCATTCTTATAATCTTCTAAGTGTAAAATAGACATATAAAAAAATTGAGTTTGATTGCATTGACCATTAAGGTTTGCAGCCTATTTTTTTCATTCTATTTAATCATTATTATATAATATCAAATTAACAATATATAAAAATTAATTATGCAATTGGACTTTTTTGCATCCATCGTAATTCGCATCACTTATTAACCATCTTTGAGCAGATCAATGTTTAAACTCATGCTTGCATCAAATTGTATCTACGCATCAAAATGAAAGATTAATACCCTATTTTATGTTTTATCTTAAAATATGAATTCAAATATAGTTGCAAAAAGATTGTATTATGAATGGAATAAAGAATCTGTATTTACATGAAGTACAAAATTATTGATGTTTTTAAAGAAAATATTATGATCGTGGCATTTCTTTTGTACATCAAAAGTTATTTGGGCTTTGTTCATTCAGCAACAAATAGAATAGTTATATTTTATATAGATTTCAAATCAATAAATTCATAACAACATTTATTCATGACTCAGAATGTTGTAAAGATATTGAATACATCAATATATGCTGCATGAATATATCTGTCTAATCATACATTAGTAAAATTGGTCGCATAATAACATGTGCCTTTAACTATATTTCATTGAATGAATAGTATGATTTCTTAACAATGAGTTCAAGTTCTAGAATGGATATTTTCCTAATGTTATTTTTTTTACAGGAGATTTTCAAGGGCCTGCAATCGTTGCAGTCCTGGAAGGAGTCAGCTTGAGTAGGGAGGAAATATCAAGCCTCCAGTTTCTTCCCCCCTGGGGTTTAAGGGGTGACATGCTTAATTATGGCTTAGGATTGATGAGCTGTTATTCTGTAACTGATCTACCTTCAGTTGCATTTGGTGGCTATTTGTATATGTATCCTCATGGTATGGCTTTTTCTTCTCCTCACTGATGCTCGGACTCTTCATTTTGCCCATTCAATTGCTGAGCTGGTAATGTTTTCGTCTGACAATGACCTTTGGTATGATCCCCTGCATAACAGAGAGGTACTAATATTATTTCTCAAGGACAGATTGCGCTAATTCACTTAACCCGCTCATCTCTCAAAGGTAAAATGATTTCTACACTTTATTATTCTAAAAGACATATGTGTCACAGTGATCAAGCATATACCTCAATAGCATAAAAGCAATGTACCTTGTGTTTTCCTCGAGAATATTAGAACCACGGCTTCCAACATTTTGCTGCTAGTAAGAGTCTCATTCCTATAATGTTGGTCTACCACTTGTGGTTGTTAATGACCTAAAAACTTGCTCAAGCAATGACCCAATTGAAAATTAGATAATAAATACTATGACAGGTAATGGGATGTAGATTTTATGTCAAGTAAGCAGCAATTAATGGAACCGAAAGGAGATTTTGCTGAAGGGCATCCATCTCGAGATCCAGTCCTGCAAATCCGATAGCCATAGAATCCCAATGGGCTTGTGGATGGGCAAGGAGATATTCTGGAAATACGTTTATTATACCAGAATAAGTTTATTACTAAATGACTGGATATACCATGAAATATAACTTACCGATGATAAAAACGACAACACCAATCACGGTGGCAAGACCTTTGCTTAACATGACGTCCAGAAGATTAGAACCTTATAAACACTTTTAAAGATTCAACAAAGCATAAAGCATATATACAACACAGCAGAGATAATTATGAGAAGATTTCATGCTAGAGTGTACCTCATTTTTTAGTAGTACTTGATTTTTGAAAACTTAACGTGGGTGTTGCAAACAATCTGTGGAGAAGTTGTCAAAGTGTCAAACAAATATGAAAAAGGTCAAGCATGAAAAAGACTTTGTTTTAAACAAAGGAAAATGACTTGCCGTTTGTTTGCCGTCTTTTTCTTCTCCATGGTTGTGTGGAAAGTTTAAGAAATGCATGTGTTATTTATAGGATCCTTAAGATGAATATGAAGTGTTGCAACAACTAAATGCATTGTTTCTTTGTATACCTCCAAGTAATGATCACAATGTAACTTCATGTCTCTTCGTATACCTCCGATTAATGACGACTTCATTAAGGTTTGCATATTTCAAATGAGTTGTAGTTATTTCGGTATGCATAGACATGTATGTACCGTACTTTTGGTTGTGCACAACCCCCCTTGCACATTAAATTAAGGGGGATAAGCTTTAAGTAGTATAGATTTATACCATCCACTACATATGTTTAATTTACACATACATTATTATTTTATACATAACAAGTGTGATATAAACTTATCTTATAAGGCAATTTATAAAACACGTTAATTCCTACTTTACTTTATAACAGTTAAGAGTTTTTTACTTTCTCCATATGTTATATAGATGAACCATAATGAATTTGTGTGTTATTATTGGAAAAAAATCAGTCTCAGTATTAAATCAATAATAAGAATCATAAAAACCTGGAGATACTTACCATACAAGCCTTTTCATTGTTCACTACACTTATTGCATCAGTTCAACAGTAGAATCCCAAGAGATGCTTTAATATACATCTTGCTTCTATATCTTTCCAAACCTGCAAGGTTATGTGTTGCAAAATTGATACATATCCTCCAAATAATAAATGAATACAGATACATCTCAATTTAACAAGTTACTATACCTTCCAATTATGTATATGATTAAATCCATCTTTGTTTTTTCGTTACAGGGTCACAAAATGATCATGCTCAGGTTCCATCCCTGTCAGACATGTTGCACAAAACTTTGGTTATTGATTCGAAAACAATTATCAGTCAAAGTGGAATAACACAAAGCTATTGTGGTTTACGGCTAAATGAAATTGTCAAATCATTTGCATTATTATAGTACAAAATTGTTGCAACAATTGATACCTGATTCGCATGTTCACCGTAATTTGTTAGGACAAACATCACGCTCAGTGGGCGATTTACCAGATATAACACCGAATCAAATGACTTATACTTCAAAACAACCCTTTATGTATAAAAAAAGAAGATCAGCAGGTGTTTAATTAAACAAATTATATTTGGCAGACAATTGTTTCCGTAAGAATGAATAATACCTTAATGTTATTCATACAGGAACACTCTCTCAGCGTGCAGCTAAAAAAATCCCACACGGAGCCGCACATGCATATGCAGGTAGTTTCATATTTTATAATTGATGCCTTATGTTATTTGATGGATAAAAATGTTGTTATTCCCAATAAAATTTACCTTTTTTGGCAAGGTGTTCCCGTTGTTTACCATAATATTGGCCATCCATCATTTGAGTGTCAAAATTGCAAAGCGATTATGTGGTATCAGGAGAGAAGCGATAAATCAAAGAGCGCTACCAACCCAACTTTTTCCATTTGCTGTCAAGAGGGAAAACTTCTTTTTCCAAGATTCAATGAAGCACCTTCACCTCTTAAAGAGTTTATGGACTATAATAATCCTGCAAGTTTAAGATTCAAAGACCAGATCAGGGTATATAATGGCATGTTTTGTTACACATCTTTTGGAGCAAGAATAGACCATTCAATTAACACGGGCAGGGGTCCATATACGTTTAGAGTAAATGGCCAAAACTATCATCGAATAGGTTCTCTTCTTCCAAAACAGGGCATTCAACCTAAATATGCACAACTATACTTTTTTGACACTGGAAATGAAGTAAAAAACCGAATGAGAGCTTTTATAGACAAAGATGGGGGAGATGTGGTGGATCCAAGTATAATAGCAAGATTGATTAAAATGTTTGATCAATCAAATTCAATCACTAAGGCATTTCGAATTGCTCGGGATTGGTGTGAGAACCACAATTCAGCCACCTTTGAACTACGGCTGATAAGTGGACATAGTACATCTCGGCAATACAACGCACCAACCGTGGCCGAAATAGCAGCTCTAATTACTAATGACTTTGGTGATGGTATTCCTACAAAAGATATTGTTGTAAGTAACAGGGTTGAAGGTTTGAAACGCATTTCTGAGTTGCATTCAGAATACATGGCACTCCAATATCCATTGTTATTCCCATATGGGGAGGAAGGATTTCATGAAAAGATACCATATTACAACAACATGGATGTACGCAAGACCAAAAAGGCTTTTGTCACAATGAAAGAATACTATTCATATATCATACAACAGCGAAATAACCAAGGTACTACACTGCTTAGAGGTGGGCGATTATTCCAAGAATACTTGGTGGATGCATATACGGCTGTTGAAGAACAGAGGCTCAAATGGACCAGGAAAAATCAAGATACGTTACGCGTTGATCTATATCATAATGTTTGTGACGCTGTAACAAGGGGGGATACAAGTGCAGCAGGACTGGGAAAACAAATCGTTCTACCAAGAAGTTTTATAGGCGGTCCAAGGTATATGATGCAAAACTACCAAGATGCAATGGCTATATGCCGGACGTATGGGAATCCAGACCTGTTCATCACATTCACTGCTAATCTAAAATGGCCCGAGATTGCAGAAATGCTAAAGCACGTCCCGGGCCAAAAAGTCCATGACCGTCCAGAAGTGGCAACACGTGTGTTCAAGATTAAATTTACTGAACTGTAAAACGACCTTACAAAATGTTAATACAAATAAGCCGTAAAAACGTTTATTTATATTTTACGATCTTCTAATGTTTTGTCGATAACAAAAGTAAAATCATATTAACGAAACAAATAAAATACGTAAATGGTTTGAACTAATAGTTTTCTAACATATTCACATTTTCACATAAAACACTAAAACAAGTATAAGTGATTTTATGATCTAGATATATATATGTACAACAACTAGTGTTTACATATTGGGTTAACAAGTATAAATGATTCTATGATTTAGATATATATATATATGTACAACAACTAGTGTTTACATATTGGGTTAGCATATACTTAAACTAAGTATACTAAAATGGGTAAAAGCATGTAAATACTAAAATAAGGTAAAAACATGTAAATACTAAAATGGGTAGAAACTAGCAAATGGTATTGAACCATAACCCATGGTTTTATATATACCACTTATCCAAGTTCATTGTATCTAGAAAGAAAACCATGGATCAACCCATAACCCATGACCCATGACCCATAACCAAAAATACCCATGGGCAAAGAGGAGCGTTCCACGGATCCCTAGCTTTGTGCTAGCCGGATCCCAAGTGGAAGGGATCAGTGGGATCCGGGGAAACAGTAGAGAATTTTCTCTATAAATAGAGAGCCATTTCTTCCTTACTTGTCATCCCTTTACACACATACTTCCCCCAAGTATTCTAACCCTCTAACCTCAGATCCAAGAGATCTATGTAGCTTTTCTCTTTTGTTTTTATGTGATCTTGTAGGTTCCTCTTAAAAGAAAGATCACTACATCTTGAAGACGTGCAAGCTCAAGTCCATGAGTTGCCATGCTTCGTCATCATCAAGACAACGAAGGTTCTCTTGTTGATAGTTCTTCCTTTCTCCATAGATGTTGGGTTGAAGGCATTAGTGAAGAATGCCGAAAGTGTCAAGATGAAAGCATTAGTGAAAGGTGCTCATCATCCGCGTCAAAGCATTAGTGAAGAATGCTTAAGGTGTCAAGACGAAGGCATTAGTGAAGGGTGCCAAGCGTTGTGTCAAAGGCATTAGTGAAGGATGCCGAAGAATCAAATCAAGTAGCATTTGGGAAGAATGCTTAGGTCGTATAATCGATGAGGTGCATCGTTATACATATAAGTGTTTATTTATTCACAAGGATGGTGATATCCTTGATGGTGTTGTAACAAGGAGTAGATCTCCTTGATAATAGGTGTTGTGTCGTGAAGGGTAGTAGTTCCTCCATAATGGAACTAGGTGCTTAGCCTAGTACCTAATAAAGGGTAGGCGACGTTGTGATAGGATTAGTTCTCCTAAGGTGTGAAAGAACTCGGTGATTAGCCTAGCACCGTATAAAGGGTAGGCGACGTAGTGTTAGGTGTGGTTCGCCTTGGTGTGAAAGAACTCGGTATCTAGCTTTGTACCGGAAAAAGGTTAAGCGACGTTGTGAAGGCTTCTCCGCCATAAGGAGTTGGTGTAGTGCTTACGAACTCTCAAGTAGGTGACTCGGGGAGTGGAGTAGGGCAAGGAAGGTGTCCTTGTAGCCGAACCACTATAAATAACTTGTGTCGTGGTGATGTGCTTCTTACTCTTTATCTTTCATTATATGTTTATATATCTATCTATCAACGTCCAACATAAACAACCAAATAGATTGACATAAGTCGATCTAAATATTTAAAAGGAAGTTTTAAATTGGTAAAACTATTCAACCCCCCCTTCTAGTTTTCCACAATTGGCATCAGAGCTTCGTTACCAAGTTTTTTAGAGTATGTTGTACTTTAAAAACTTGATACGATCCATGTATGTTTGAAAACTACAAAGAAGGATTATTTTTGTCATAATTAAAAAAAAAAAATTAATATATTGTTTATTGTTGGACAATGATAGAATGCTCTAACATTTTTTTAAAGCATTATCCATACTTGGATTTGGAACTACCAAAAAGATCATGAAGAATTCATCTAAATTGTTCTTCTCGCAAAAATAATGTTTAAGTATCCTTACAACATTAATCTGGAGATTCCAAGAAACATCTAAATATTTCTTTTCCTTAAAAGAATATTTGGCAAAGGTATGATCTTTAAATACTTATCTTTAATTGTTATTAGTATCTTGATTACATGTCTTAGTAGTAATAATTCTAGTAATTATTTTTTTATAGTAATTTTCTATTTAGTGTTCTCCGAGTTTGTTTTGTAGACTTTATTACCAACTCATAATAATGATTTCTAGTTATATGATAACATCAATCATTATTCACCACAAAGGATTTATTGACATCTCATGCACATCAATAAATATCCATGTGAAACTTCTTATATTATAATAAAATGGGATTTTATTATAATGTTTGAAAAGCTTTCCAAGAATCACGACTAATTCTTAAAAAAAGGGAACCTTGTCTAATAGGAATAGCATTTAATCATCAAAACCTCAAACCACAAGTTTTTAGAACATTAACACCAAAACACTAGGTATCTTAGAACTTCCAAACCAAAGTTATCAAGGAATTTCTTGAGCTGACTTTTACTGTCATGCCGGATCCCTAAGTTTATACTAGACGGATCCCAAATGAGAGGGATCCGCGGGATCCGTGCAACAGAAGACAGTATAAGCTAAAAATGATCACTGTGGATGTTTCACCATCACTCATTTCACAGACTCACGAACAAGGACTCTGTTACTGTTCATAGGAGCTAATTGATCATTTTTCTCAAGCCTAACAATCACGTGTGTATGTTTAATCTTCACTACATTGTTAATCTAAATTCCTTGATTCTTAGAATTACAATTACTTCATCTTTAAGAGTTGGGTTCAAATGGGTTTTCCATAATTTGTCAATCACATTGTTTTCTAAGATAATCTAAATCAAAGATTTAACATTGTTAATACAAATTAAACACATTTCTTGAACCCAACAAAGATGATGAGAGCAAAATTGTGATGAAACCCTCTAGGTTACGATTCACCATTAACACCACATTGTGGTTACATTGTTTAGGAACATCATGCCTAGCAACAAGCAACAAGATTACCAAGACACTGCCCACTACATACCCATGTATCATAGGAAAAATGGCTTAAGTCCGGACGATAGGAAAGTCTTTAAGTTGCTTGAAAGGAGACTCTTTCATGAAGGTAGAGTGGTTGATCCATCATTCCTTGCAAATACCGACATAAGGAAAGTATTTGAAACTATTGGGTTTGATTGTTTATTGGATATAAACGAGCAAATTTGCCCGGTCTTTATGCTTGAGTTCTACAAGACTATGGGTATAATTAGAAATGATGATGGATCCATCTCAATTGAATTCACCATTAATGGACATGAGTACACTCTTTCACTTGAGGAGTTTGGAAGAATAATAGGGGTTCCATCCGATGGTGTTTGTATGTATTCAAATGAATGGTCGTTGCAGGAGCTACACTCTATGGTTGATCATCACGACATTTATCATACAATAATCCCGGAAGCAACCACGGTAAGGGACACCGTGTTTATGCCAAGAGCTTCTCCTTCAAGGGTAACTAGAAAGTCGAAAGTGATCTATAGGGATCCTTTTCAAATGGAGCTTTCGGAGATGTTTGCATTATATAGAAAATGGGAAAATGTGATAAGGGAGAATGTGGTGTGTCTAGTGGGAAACAAGGGTCACCCTAACGCATGTCTAAGCTTCATGATCTATTGTCTTGTGACTGAGACCCGCTTCAACATTGCCTACTACATGATCAAAAGAATGGCAAGTGTAAGAAGCATGGACAAGATGGTGCTTCCATATGCAATGCTTCTAACCCGTCTCGCAAAATTCATCTTTGCATTAGATCCCTCTCCACAATCCTTGGATTATAGCTTCTGCAATAAGGTTATGGTACCATTAACCGAGGGTAGAACAACAAGGTTTATGGTGGAAGGCAAGAGGCCACACCCACCCACGGATTCCTCGGACGAAAGGGAAAGGCAAGGAGAAGGTGGAGGTGAAGGGAGTAGTAACAACCCACTTGATAATATCGATCTTGACCCCTTGGACTACATTAACCAATTGCCAAACTTCCCTAATGAATCACCCGAATGGCAACAAACCAAGGGAGTCTTCAAATGCTTCGCCAATTTCTTGAGGAAGAAGAAGTGAAGATAGTTCGATAAAAAGTGGAGGACGGGTGAAGAAGTGAAGGAGGAAAAGAAAGGTAAGACCTTAGGAATCTAGTGTATGTTAAACAATCTCAAACAATGGTTTGTAAAAACTTTAAACTACTTGTAGTATGTAGGTA
This sequence comes from Chrysanthemum seticuspe, assembly GCA_019973895.1. Lineage (NCBI taxonomy): Eukaryota > Viridiplantae > Streptophyta > Magnoliopsida > Asterales > Asteraceae > Chrysanthemum > Chrysanthemum seticuspe. The sequence continues at coordinate 18,662,775 of BPTQ01000004.1, read as the reverse complement.
TTGCCATACATTGGCACTAAACATCCTAACTTGGATGTTTGGAAAATGAGATTTTACGACCTCTTGGAGTGGTCGTCGTCACTCATTTTAGTAATTTTAGTTCTTCCTACTTTGATTATTAATTATATTAGTTGTGTTCTTGCATTTAGTTTCCATAGAAACAACTAGGAGAAGCATTTACTAAGAAGTGCAAAATTGCACATTTGCTGGAAGCCTTCTGATCTGCAGTAGGCGGATCCCAGCATTTATACGAGACGGATCCCTCCCAGAAGGGAACCGTGGGATCCGTGGTATCTGATATACAATACAGATTTGAGTACATCAAAACATTCCATTAGATCATCTCCAACTAGTCAAACATAAGATACTAGAGCCAACTAAGTTTTTCTCAAATAGTTGAAGATCTCACTCTCATCCAAGACCTATCTAGGATACATCCTTGAAATATTTTTGATTTTCTTCCACTAGTCAAAAATCACCATAATTCCGCTCTAACACTCACACATTATCTATCACTCTTGATAGCTCTTAGTTAGGTATATCTTTCACTTTTAGCAAATTAATCTCAATCACCTTTTAATCAAAATTAAGGTCAAAAATATAGTTAGACTACCCAAAGTCAAATTTTCTTGGCCAAAATCATCATTAAACACCATTACTTGTTAAGGTTAAGGGTTTGAGATATCCAACAGCTAAAGACTTCAAAACTAAGTTAAACTCTCGAAATCCATTAATAACTAACCTTACAAAAGCATAATGATTTCACCTAGAACCTGTCTGATATCCGGATCCCTGGTCTTTAACCAGACGGATCCCTACTGAGAGGGATCCGCGGGATCCGTAGGTGTAGAGAGCATAAATCAGCTTCTATATTCAAACCCATGTCACCTTTTTGTTCTCTAACCACTCTTAGCATACATTAATTATTCACCTAGAGCTGATCAAAACCTCAAGAGCATGCTTAGTCTTCTAAGTGGTCAAGAATTTAATTCCCAAATTCAAATTATTCTTTATAAACTAAACAATCTTAGGTTTAGGGCACCATCCTCAATTAGCATTCAAAAGTCAGAAATTAGAAGCTCACATTAGCACCATCATCACCATGATTAAAGCTCTTAGCAACAACTCCTCAAACATAGGATCATCCAAAAGAAAGGGCCAAATGATTCATGAAATTTCATCCACCGAAACATCTCCCATTAGAGATAATGACTCTAGAATCCCACCTCATCAAACCCATCCAACAAAAGCTAAGAGAACCGCAAGGATTAGTATTAAATCTTTCCAACTAGAAAAGGGGTCATCTAGTTCCAAACCAAACATGGATAGTTCTAACAAGCCATCACAACCTTCATTCATTGAGAATGGACTACACTCATTGAATGAGCCTCTTCCGCATCCAAACATATACTCATTGTTTCATTCATCACCAAGAACCTCCCATTCACCAACCTTTTCATTGAATCGGGAACCACCTACAACACCAACTAGCCCTTCATGGGAGACAAAGAACAACCTTGATCATATGGAAGAAGTTCCATTACCACCCTCATTTTTAGAACCTCTCCCTACTTCTCAATATGAAGACCCTCAAACACACATTGAGCCCCCTCAAAACATCCTTTCTCCTTTGGGGCCAAACCAAGACAATATTTGCCCAAATTGTCTAAAAACTCAAAGACTTGTTCAAGAAGTACGAAATGAGATACATTTCATGTTCAATCATCTTCTTGCAAAGTTGGATCAATTCAACAAGTCCACCCATCCCTAGATTTAAGCACATTGTCACATTCTAAATCCCGAAATGAGATTAGTATTAGTAGTACTTATATGGATAAAGTTCATTCTCTTAGTTTTTAGAGATTTGGTTGTGTATCTCTTGTTTTATTGAATGAATACTTACATGCTATGATTATTATGTGTGTTGTGCTTGTTATATTTCTCATTCTCTTCAATAGCACCCCTTGATATTTCTTCACTGCTGAAGAAACTGTAACAGATAGCCGGATCCCTTCCAGATAACTAGACGGATTCCTCCTTGAAGGGAACTGTGGGATCCGTGGTACATGAGCACAAATTTCTACTAACTTGAGTCTCGTTTGCAGGAAATTTATGCACTATACTCTTGTTTTTCCTAACCTTTACTTTGTAGATTTTCAAAATAACACATGAAGATTTTGACACCATAAAAGCTAGGGGGAGCTTTGTGTCAAACAATATTGCAAAATCATTTGCAACTTAATCCAATTTTGGATTACACTTCATGATACCCCATTGCAACTTTGCAATATTCGAGGGGGAGCACGTTTTTCGTCACTTAGACGAACCATTTGCAAACTTAATTGCAAACACAAGTAGCTTATTTTACATTATGTCCTTGACGCCCTTTTTCAAAGGGATGGACTCGTCAAGGGGGAGTTAAGACGAGTACCATTCCCGTCACTTGCTCTCGTTACATCTTTTATAATTTTTCTTATAAAAATTGTGTTAGTTTCTTTTACACTTTTTGTTTCGACAAAAAAGGGGAGAAGAAAGTAAAAACTACAAATTCAAACGTTTACGAATTTTAGCTTTTCCTTAAAATAATTTTATGTTTTGTCATCAACAAAAAGGGGGAGATTGTTAATACAAATAAGCCGTAATAACGTTTATTTATATTTTACGATCTTCTAATGTTTTGTCGATAACAAAAGTAAAATCATATTAACGAAACAAATAAAATACGTAAATGGTTTGAACTAATAGTTTTCTAACATATTCACATTTTCACATAAAACACTAAAACAAGTATAAGTGATTTTATGATCTAGATATATATATGTACAACAACTAGTGTTTACATATTGGGTTAACAAGTATAAATGATTCTATGATTTAGATATATATATATGTACAACAACTAGTGTTTACATATTGGGTTAGCATATACTTAAACTAAGTATACTAAAATGGGTAAAAGCATGTAAATACTAAAATAAGGTAAAAACATGTAAATACTAAAATGGGTAGAAACTAGCAAATGGTATTGAACCATAACCCATGGTTTTATATATACCACTTATCCAAGTTCATTGTATCTAGAAAGAAAACCATGGATCAACCCATAACCCATGACCCATGACCCATGACCCATAACCAAAAATACCCATGGGCAAAGAGGAGCGTTCCACGGATCCCTAGCTTTGTGCTAGCCGGATCCCAAGTGGAAGGGATCCGTGGGATCCGGGGAAACAGTAGAGAATTTTCTCTATAAATAGAGAGCCATTTCTTCCTTACTTGTCATCCCTTTACACACATACTTCCCCCAAGTATTCTAACCCTCTAACCTCAGATCCAAGAGATCTATGTAGCTTTTCTCTTTTGTTTTTGTGTGATCTTGTAGGTTCCTCTTAAAGGAAAGATCACCACATCTTGAAGACGTGCAAGCTCAAGTCCATGAGTTGCCATGCTTCGTCATCATCAAGACAACGAAGGTTCTCTTGTTGATAGTTCTTCCTTTCTCCATAGATGTTGGGTTGAAGGCATTAGTGAAGAATGCCGAAAGTGTCAAGATGAAAGCATTAGTGAAAGGTGCTCATCATCTGCGTCAAAGCATTAGTGAAGAATGCTTAAGGTGTCAAGACGAAGGCATTAGTGAAGGGTGCCAAGCGTTGTGTCAAAGGCATTAGTGAAGGATGCCGAAGAATCAAATCAAGTAGCATTTGGGAAGAATGCTTAGGTCGTATAATCGATGAGGTGCATCGTTATACATATAAGTGTTTATTTATTCACAAGGATGGTGATATCCTTGATGGTGTTGTAACAAGGAGTAGATCTCCTTGATAATAGGTGTTGTGTCGTGAAGGGTAGTAGTTCCTCCATAATGGAACTAGGTGCTTAGCCTAGTACCTAATAAAGGGTAGGCGACGTTGTGATAGGATTAGTTCTCCTAAGGTGTGAAAGAACTAGGTGATTAGCCTAGCACCGTATAAAGGGTAGGCGACGTAGTGTTAGGTGTGGTTCGCCTTGGTGTGAAAGAACTCGGTATCTAGCTTTGTTCCGGAAAAAGGTTAAGCGACGTTGTGAAGGCTTCTCCGCCATAAGGAGTTGGTGTAGTGCTTACGAACTCTCGAGTAGGTGACTCGGGGAGTGGAGTACGGCAAGGAAGGTGTCCTTGTAGCCGAACCACTATAAATAACTTGTGTCGTGGTGATGTGCTTCTTACTCTTTATCTTTCATTATATGTTTATATATCTATCTATCAACGTCCAACATAAACAACCAAATAGATTGACATAAGTCGATCTAAATATTTAAAAGGAAGTTTTAAATTGGTAAAACTATTCAACCCCCCCTTCTAGTTTTCCACACAAAACATCATATTTTTGGCAAGTCACGAGGAGGTAATAAAAATCAACCCATAATTTTAATCTGTTTACTCTTTTATATATACATTATGTATTATCTTATGTTTTTTTCCAATTATATTTCAGTTGTATATGTCATAGAATTTCAAAAACGTGGACTGCCACATGCTCATATCCTACTATGGCTAGAAGAAGAGTTGAAATGCAAAACCCCATCCCAGATAAATGATATAATTACAGCTGAGATACCATGTCGAATCAATGATCCGGATGGGTATAAAGTAGTAACTGAGTTTATGTTACATGGACCTTGCGGTATAGATGATAAAAATGCCCCATGTACAATTGAGGGTAGGTGCTCAAAACATTTTCCTAAACCTTTTGTGGTTGAAACAATTGTTGATAATGATGGTTATGCTATTTATCGCCGGAGGAATAATAACGCTTACCATATAAAAGGGAAATTCAAGTACGATAACAGATATGTGGTGCCTCACAACCGTTATCTCCTCATAAAATACCAGGCCCACATTAACGTGGAATGGTGCAACAGATCAAAAGCAATTAAGTACTTATTCAAGTACTTAAATAAAGGTCCCGATAGAGGCACAATTGTTATACAAGAGAATGTTAAAAACGATGGTGATTTAGCAAATGTACAGGTTTTGGAGGTGGACGAAATAAAGAACTATTTGAATTGTCGTTTCTTAGCTCCATGTGAGGCGGAGTGGCATTTGTTTTCATACGACATCCATTACTCATATCCATTTGTTATGAAGTTGAATTAGCACTTGCCGAATCAGCACGCAATCACACTACGTGACTCAGAAAGCTTACCCGCCCTAATTCTAAGGGAAGGTATCGACATGACCATGTTCACTGATTGGTTTGAATTAAACAAGCGTGATACAGAAGCGAATCAATATACGTATGCTGAGATACCTACACATTACGTGTGGCATGAGAAATACAAACTGTGGAAAAAACGCAAATTGCAAAAATGCATCGGGCGAATTGTTTACTCGCACCCGGCGTCTGGAGACCGATATTATCTTAGAATGTTGTTGAACATTGCTAGAGGTCCTGATTCTTGGGAAAAACTCATGACTGTTCACGACAAACTATGTTCCACTTTCAAGGAAGCATGTTTTGAATATGGCCTTTTAAATGATGACACGGAATGGACACATGCTATATCAGAAGCAAGTGTATGGATGTTTGGACCACAGTTACGTGACATATTCGTAACAATTTTAATCTTTTGCGATGTTAGCAGACCTTTAAAATTGTGGGAAGAAAATTGGAAGTTTCTATCAGAAGATCTTCTACACAAGAAGAGGAAAATGTTTGATTATCCTGACTTGGAGCTGACGGACGAGCAACTAAAGGACTATTGTTTGATAGAGATCCAAGAGTTGTTAAATAGAAATGGGAGATCTTTATCTGATTTCCAAGACCTACCAGTGCCTGACCCAAGGTTACTAACCAACATGGACAATCGTCTCATACGAGAAGTGTTGAATTATGATATGAAACAGAGTAAGATTGAACATCAACAACTTCATTCATTGTTAAATCCCGAACAACGTTTAATCTATGAAGACGTAATTGAATCTGTCCATGGTAAAAAAGGGAACTTTTACTTCATGTACGGTCCAGGCGGAACTGGAAAGACATTTTTATACAAGACTATCATCTCAAGATTAAGATCAGAACGCATGATAGTGCTTGATGTTGCATCTTCAGGTACAAATTTATACTAAATTTTAAACAGTCAACTATTTTAAAATGTATAAAACTTTGTGACTGATTAACACTTTCAATTTGGGTAGGAATAGCTTCATTGTTACTACCAGGTGGGAGAACCGCGCATAGCCGTTTTGTTATACCGCTTGAATTATTAGAGAACAGTACATGCGGCATAAAACAAAATACACATATGGCTGAACTCATACAGGAAGTTAAACTTATTATATGGGATGAAGCTCCAATGACTCAAAAATATGCTTTTGAAGCATTGGATAAGACGCTCAAGGATATTTTAGGATATCATGATCCTGACAATAGGGATCGAATATTTGGAGGAGTGACGGTCTTGCTTGGAGGTGACTTTCGACAAGTGCTGCCAGTTATACCAAAAGGAAGCAGGGCAGACATTGTTCAATCGTGCATAAACCAATCTGGATTATGGAAGCATTGCAAGGTATTTAGACTTACACGTAGCATGTGTGTCAATGAGTATACTGAGAATGGGGAGGTTGATACTCGAAAACAAGATTTCAATAGATGGGTTTTGGCTGTGGGGGATGGAAACGTGCCGGCAAAATGCAAAGAAGGGGAGGACGACCCAAGTTGGATTGACATTCATGAAATATTCCTAATTAAATCGTGGGATTGTCCAATAAAACAGATTATCGCAGAGACATACCCTGATTTTACAACGAGGCAAACCGACGATGTGTACCTCAAAGAAAGGGCAATACTAACTCCTCGGAATGATGAGGCTGATGCCATCAATGAGTACATGCTTAAACAGTTATCAGGGGAATATGTTACATACAATAGCGCAGATGAGATTTGCAAGGCATCTACAGACAGCCTAGAACAGCACGAACACTATCCGATTGAATTTCTTAATTACTTAAATTTCCCCGGGATGCCCCCACATGCTCTTCACTTAAAAAAGGAATTACCAATTATGCTATTGCGGAACATCAATCCAAGCAAAGGGCTGTGTAATGGAACAAGGTTGCTCATCACAAATCTAGGCCAGTTTGTTATTCACGCTAAGGTCCTAACAGGTTCAAATATAGGGGATAACGTTATTATACACAGGATTATACTGACATCAACACAGTCCAAGTGGCCATTTATTCTAAAACGGCGACAATTCCCTGTAAGACCATGTTATGCAATGACAATTAACAAAAGTCAGGGTCAATCACTTAATTACATTGGCCTCTATCTGCCTTCTCCCGTATTCAGCCATGGTCAGCTTTATGTGGCGCTGATAAGGTTTTAAAATGTACCTTTTTGAGGGGTCGTTTAAGCCCTTATTTGATCACTTTTGTATCCGTTATTACTTAATATCGTTCCTTTTCACTTTTTAGGTCTCTTGAAGGCAAATTGCTGTAATGACACTTATTTGGACGAAAAGGCGCGGATATACGAAGAAAATGGCCAAAGTCAAGAATCGAGACACTCAAGCTGCTGAAATACAAGGTGACGGCGTCACTGCTTAACTGCGACGCCGTCGGAGTATTTTGTGACGACACAGAAGCCAAAATTCTTATTTTCAAGTGACGGTGTCAGGCTTTAAAAGAGTAGGCCGTCACAACTCAGACGGCCTAGATTTGATCCAGACGGCGTCATAGGCTGAAGAGGACGGCGTCACAAGCACAAGGTGACGCCGTCGCAAGACTAACGTGGCCAAGACGAAACCCTAATGACGGTGACTCGACGGCGTCACAAATCATAAGGTGACGCCGTCGCACTTGTAATCTTATATATAGAATCCAAATTTTTCAGTATTAAGGTGTGTAGTCTTTTGGAGTAAAAACCTAAAACCGAACCAAGGCTGTCTTGTACAGTATTTTAGGGTTCCAAACCCTATCTTACATCAAGATAAGTGTTTTACTTCATTAATTCAATTATGTCTTTGATTATTTGTGTGTATGCTTGCATGTTCTCCATGTCCGGCTAATTTATTTGTGTGTTTGCTTAGGGAATATGAAACTTAATTATTGAATATTGATTGGTTGTCTCTTATCTTAATTGTTAATGATCTAGTAATGCGATAGGTCCTTCGTTGTGTAATTAATGATTGATTAATCTTTGTGAACCTTAGGCTATAGCACTTAGAGCGGTTGTAGGCTAAACCATCCAAAGAGGCCTTAGAGTTAGAGTTTATAATCCCTAGAGGGTTTTGTAGACGAGACCCTTTGGTAAGTTCAAAGAGTTAAGGATAAACGCATACCCTACGACTTTAGACACACAACGCGATTAAGAATAAGGACGTGACAATTCAACCATCAATAGGAGATAATTAAGGAGTAATAAAACCTAAGTAAACACATCTTTAAACTATCATACGAGCACACAATAATTAGACATAGACTACATACACCTTAGATTAGATAATTAGATAAGTAGAGTAATCGGTAGAAATACCAACCCCCAAATCCAAACCCCGAGATTCGTACCTTTCCATTTCCTAAAAAAACAAAAAAAAGATAAAAAAATAATCTTCCTCAACCCCAACCTTAGCGTAGTAACTTCTCACTAGCATTCCTATTCCCCTAGAGAACGATATCAATACCCGTGGCTTACCCTAATACTACACTACAACGATTAGGTTCACTGCCTAGGGTGTTATAAAACTTGCTCGAAGAAAAGGAAGTTCCTTTGACCCCGAACGACGCGTGTAGCGTTATCAAGTTTTTGGCGACGTTGCCGGGGAATAGAATAGCTAGTTAGTAGTCCACCTCGTTTAGGTTTCTTTGCTTGATTCCTATCAAGTAAATTTTTCTCATTTTTTAGCTTCCTCATAGTCTATCCCCCTTCTTCGTGACCTTTGTTCGTAAACCCATCACTTTTCATCATGGAAGGTGAGAACCAACCACCATTCATCAACCTACCACCAAATGACCCGCCAAGAGCCCGTACTCTTGGTGAATACTCGAGACCAAGCCACCTAGGCTATAGGAACACCATTGAGCTTCCCGACCAAGCCCAAACTACGGCCCTGCGATCCGCACCATCCGGTTGGTGCAAAACGGATGTGCATTCCATGGACTTCGTTCCGAAGATCCAAATCAGCATCTAAGGGATTTCCTTAAAATTGTCGATTCCATCGACCTTGCTGCTACTACTCGGGAGACTACGCGCCTGCGTCTCTTCCAATTCTCTCTACGGGACCAAGCTAGTAATTGGCTTGAGCGACTTCCCGCCGGATCCATCTCAAGTTGGGATGATCTCACCTCTCGTTTCCTTGCTCAATTTTTCCCACCGGGGAGAACCACTAAACTTAGGCGAGATATCTTAACGTTTCAGCAACTTCAAGGCGAATCTATCTACAAAGCATGGACTCGATTCAAGGACCTACTCCGTAAACTCCCTCATCACGACATTGATCTTTGGCTCCAAGTCCAAATCTTTTATGATCTTGTCAACTTCCCCACAAAGCGATCCATTGACCAAGCGGCCAGTGGAAAACTTAGTGATCTCACCGCGGAAGAATCATGGGGTATAATAGAGGACCTTGCTCTCTATGACAACGAAAGTTGGAATGACCCCCGTGAGTTGCCCAAAACCGTTAAGGCAATCTCCTTGCCTCCCATTGACTCACAATCTTCCGACCGTAGGATGATCGAACTTGAAGATCAAGTTAAATTCCTAATGAGTTCCTACGAAAATCCTAAGTCTTCACATCAAATGAATAAAATCACTCTTCCTTGGGAGTTATGTAGTGGTCCCCATGACACTCGTGATTGCACAAGACTCCCCGAACAAGCTTTTGCGGATTACGCCTCCATGCGTACCGACGGAACGGGAGAGAAGTGGTACACTTTCAAGCCCGAACAAAACAACTTAGGAAACTCTTACAACCCCTCATGGAGAAATCACCCTAACCTTAAGTGGAACCAAAACTCAAGCACACCCCAAAGCTCATATAGTCCACCTAATAGGTTCAATTCTCTAAACACCGGGAACCCCACTAACCTTGAGGCAATTGCATCTAGATTCATATCATCTCAAGAGACTCGATTGACTAAGCTTGAAGCCGATTTTAAGCGAAGACAAAGCGAGATGACAAACAAGCTTGATGCCATCTTAAAAGCCTTTAATGAACGGGAAGTTGGAGCACTCCCAAGTGATACTATAAAGAACCCAAAATTGAATTCGATTTCGTCGACTTCATGTTCTCGTTCACCATGGGAGAGTGCACATCCATGCCCCTCACACCCAACGGTTCACTCGGTAAATGCGATCAACAAGGGTTCCAAGCAATCCAAAATGAGGTACCAAGGCCCTGCACCATTGGTAGAACCTACTCTTGAGAAACCCGTCAACCAAGAACCCAAACCTAACCTAGAGGAGGAGTACAAGGAACTCCATCAAGAAAAACCGGTTCTTGAAGTCTTAGCTCATGCACCTTATTACACTGCTTTAAAAGAAAAATATGAGTTAGAACTTAAACTTGGAAAACATGGGTCCGCTTTTGTGCGAAATAATTTACCTAAGAAGTTAGATGATCCCGGGCTATTTACTCTTCCGTGTAGGCTTGGAACTTCCAAACCTCTCGATGCTCTAGCCGACTTAGGATCATGCATCAATCTTGTTCCGTTGTCCCTCCATAGAAGCCTTAATTTAGGTAAGATAGAACGAACGGAAACCATCTTAGGTCTAGCGGACGGGAGTGTTGCACATCCGGTAGGAATAATAAAAGACATGGTAGTACACGTAGGAGAGTTGACTCTTTTGGCCGACTTTCATGTGCTAGATATGAATAAGGACCCGACATGCCCATTACTAGTAGGAAGAGGATTCTTAGCTACCGCTAGTGCCATCATCGATTGTAAGATGTCCAAGATAGTGGTAGGAGAGGGGAGTGCTAGGTCAATTTACGATGTCAAAAAGCATACGTACTACAAAGAAGAGGAAATCCCACATGAGATTAGATTGGATAGAGCACCTTCTAGATATGGACCTTGGATAGGTAAGAACCTCATAGGTCCCCAACAACCTTTCTACTTAGATGAAGCCTTTGCTAGTAAAGCGACTTTCCATGAAAAAGAGATGGCTAGGGACATGGAAGTGAACCCATTCGAGGACGCCTTAGTATTTAGGAAAATGACCGAGTTCCTAGGAAGTTTACCCGTCAACCTTGTCATGAATAGGTGGAAAATTGAAAAGCCTAAACATAAGTGGGATTGGAATAGACCACCTAGTGATGGTAATGGAGAGTGGCACATTAGGATAACAATCTATGATCCTGATGGAGAGAAGTTTGAAAAGGCATATCTAACTGAACATACTACTAGGAACTTAAATGATAAGTTTGATCCTTATGACATTGTTAATGATAGGCTTACTTATATTGGTACGTAGGAGCACGACTACGAGTCTAGCTACAAGACTCTTAAATAAAGAAAAGCGCTTCTTGGGAGGCAACCCATGCTTAATTGTTTGCTTGTTAGTGTCATATATCTTTTATTGATTACTTATTCTCATGTTTAAATTTGTAAAAATGCTTTATTTTGTTTTTAACCTCGTCTTAATTGCATATAAAGGTATTTTACATAAAGGATAAGTGTAGGGAGGATTACACACGTTTTCAAAAGAAACGTAAACATGAGAATAGCAATTCATTAAAAGATATATATATGTGTGTTTGTTCGAGTCAAATGATTGTATCGAGTCATAATGGATGTTTTGCAGAAATTTTTCCAGATTCTAAAGATGTAAATTTTCCAGAATTTTTTCCAGAAAATCGCAGACCAGTTTTTGTCAGGATAACCTGACGGCGTCAGGATCGCAACCTGACGGCGTCAGGAAGGAGTAAAAACAACAGATTACTTTTTTCTCATTTTCTGAGCTACTTATAAATTTTTGGAATGTTCCAGGTCTTAATTTTCCAGAAATTCTGTAAACATCCATTCCACAAGTATTATATCCTAGTTTAGTCGAGTCTTATATATATTATTACCGCCGATTTTACGCGAAGGTTTCGTTTGTTTTCTTCAAGTGTGCGGGTTTTATTTATCAAGAAGAAGAAACAAAAGATTGGAAGGAGCTTTTCACGCACACACTTTTCTTGGAAAGGATTTAACCACTACTTCACACACGGATCCTACCGAGCTAATCAGGGGAGTACTAGTTTCTTTCGTTTTTAATTACCTTCCATTATCATAACTTTGATACTTTCAGGGAACATTGGGGACAATGTTCAGTTTAAGTGTAGGGAGGGAAAATAAAACGGAAACTTTGAAACTATGCTTATCCTTGATTATTTGCTTTGTCCAATTGTAATTGTGTAATAAACCATGAGAAAATGTCGTTTAGGGTAATTTTGGCACCAAATTTAAATTTTTTCATGACATATAAGAGTGGGCCATTAGTCTTAACAAAAGTGTCTCACGGATAGGAAGTTGCATGACTAGCACAAAAACCCTTTACCACCTAAATTTCACCCAAAATGTGAGGATCGCCCTTAGATTAGTAGGAATTAAAGTATTCATCTTTAATGCTTAGAGTGTGAACCGGTAGTATATTAGATTCTAGAACTTGTTTTGTGATGCATTCCGAGATCGCTAGTAAGACTACACTTGTGTAGTTAGGAATAACTAAATGATAAGAGGCATTAGGATAACCCTTGTTTGATACCCGTAATATAATTACTTCTTCCACATCGGTTGAGTAATTCCCCCACACCTTTGCGTTGTACTCATCTTTAGTACACGATACCCCTAGTTAACCCCTCAGAGCCTATCCTTTTCGCGGTTCTCGTGATGTTTCGGTTTTTGCGGAATATCAATGAAGAGCATTGTTTACACCCCACCCCCAAATATACACCCAAATAGCCTTAGCCTACCTTGTATGCACTCACTTTTAGTGCATTATTGTTATCACCCTAAACCCTTAGTTCAATTATCTAGTTGCTTGCATGAGTTGCTAAGTCGAGTCATATCCTTTGTATACAGTTTTGGGACGATTGGGACTCATGGGAAAAAGTTGAAGTTTATAAAATGATTGGAAGGGAACGTTAAATTCCCTTATTTGCGTAATAACATACCCCAAGTGTTTTGATCTTTTCGATTCGGGTCAAATTAGTGTTAGAGTAATAAAAACTCAAGTGTAGGGATGTGCCTATAAATCCCTATCATTTTGATGTTACCGTAGAGGATGGTAGAGTAAAAGTGTATGAAAAAAAAAAATACATACGGGCTACCATTCTTTATCTATCCCTTAAATTTATGTTTGTTTGTTTCAGTTACCTAGAGTTTAGAGTGTCGAGTCTTGGCTTAGCAACACCATTCTTCGTATGCTTGTAACATAAAAGATTTTTGACTTGCCACCACTAAATAGCCTATCCCACCAAACCCTTTGTTTCCCTACCGTAAGCCTAACATTACAACCCTTTAAAGACCTCTTTGATAGTCTTTCCTAGGTGCTTACGCCAAAGCGATGGAGGTTTGATCTATTCTCTAGCCTATGGTAATCTATGTACTAGGACTGGTTAATGAGTGTTTATCTTCCATTTCCAACTTGTTATATTTCATATACACCCGAGAGAGATGTGAGTATCCAAACACCCCATGTGAGGTGCTACTATGTAATTTCCGTGCTTGTTATGACTTTTGCGGGGCTTATATGTGTTGTGGACTGTTCTAAACCAATGCTTCATGACCCCTAACTTATAAATTAATTGGCTAAAAGCACATTTGCTTGAGGACAAGCAAATACCAAGTGTAGGGATATTTGATAAGGTTTTAAAATGTACCTTTTTGAGGGGTCGTTTAAGCCCTTATTTGATCACTTTTGTATCCGTTATTACTTAATATCGTTCCTTTTCACTTTTTAGGTCTCTTGAAGGCAAACTGCTGTAATGACACTTATTTGGACGAAAAGGCGCGGATATACGAAGAAAATGGCCAAAGTCAATAATCGAGACACTCAAGCTTCTGAAATACAAGGTGACGGCGTCACTGCTGAACTGCGACACCATCGGAGTATTTTGTGACGACACAGAAGCCAAAATTCTTATTTTCAAGTGACGGTGTCAGGCTTTAAAAGAGTAGGCCGTCACAACTCAGACGACCTAGATTTGATCCAGACGGCGTCATAGGCTGAAGAGGATGGCGTCACAAGTACAAGGTGACGCCGTCGCAAGACTAACGTGGCCAAGACGAAACCCTAATGACGGTGACTCGACGGCGTCACAAATCATAAGGTGACGCCGTCGCACTTGTAATCTTATATATAGAATCCGAATTTTTCAGTATTAAGGTGTGTAGTCTTTTGGAGTAAAAAACCTAAAACCGAACCAAGGCTGTCTTGTACAGTATTTTAGGGTTCCAAACCCTATCTTACATCAAGATAAGTGTTTTACTTCATTAATTCAATTATGTCTTTGATTATTTGTGTGTATGCTTGCATGTTCTCCATGTCCGGCTAATTTATTTGTGTGTTTGCTTAGGGAATATGAAACTTAATTATTGAATATTGATTGGTTGTCTCTTATCTTAATTGTTAATGATCTAGTAATGCGATAGGTCCTTCGTTGTGTAATTAATGCTTGATTAATCTTTGTGAACCTTAGGCTATAGCACTTAGAGCGGTTGTAGGCTAAACCATCCAAAGAGGCCTTAGAGTTAGAGTTTATAATCCCTAGAGGGTTTTGTAGACGAGACCCTTTGGTAAGTTCAAAGAGTTAGGGATAAACGCATACCCTACGACTTTAGACACACAACGCGATTAAGAATAAGGACGTGACAATTCAACCATCAATAGGAGATAATTAAGGAGTAATAAAACCTAAGTAAACACATCTTTAAACTATCATACGAGCACACAATAATTAGACATAGACTACATACACCTTAGATTAGATAATTAGATAAGTAGAGTAATCGGTAGAAATACCAACCCCCAAATCCAAACCCCGAGATTCGTACCTTTCCATTTTCTAAAAAAAAAAAAAGATAAAAAAATAATCTTCCTCAACCCCAACCTTAACGTAGTAACTTCTCACTAGCATTCCTATTCCCCTAGAGAACGATATCAATACCCGTGGCTTACCCTAATACTACACTACAACGATTAGGTTCACTGCCTAGGGTGTTATAAAACTTGCTCGAAGAAAAGGAAGTTCCTTTGACCCCGAACGACGCTTGTAGCGTTATCAGCCGCTATCTAGAGTTACCAGTCCTGACGGCCTTAAGATACTAATGGTTGAAGACAAGGACCCAGAGCTTAAGAATTGCACGCGTAACATTGTTTTCAAAGAAACATTCAGCAACCTAACGTAGGACATCTATGTGATTTTCAAGCAACAGTTATTTATTATTACTTTGTTATTTGCCACAAACACTCGTAATGTGCATGATATTGTTCCAACTCTTAACATGTATTCATAGTGTGTTGGGAATCTTAGAAGTTCCTACTGATGAAGTTCTACTGACAGGTTCCTACTGAAGCTTTAGATGGTTTCTGCTGATTACATGGTTCCTGTTGATATTGTATTCCTACCGATATAGTTAATCAGTATTAGTTTGTTAGGATTTTCATGAGCTATTTTAGGTAGTAATATGCATTTATTTTATATTTATTGTCTATTTAGGGTTCCTTTTGTATAAAAGGAACAGATGGCTTTTGTATTAGATAACTTTTGAACAAACACTTGAGAAAAACACATCTTTCAGAGAGAGTAATAGATATCCATAGAGGATCACTGTTTTATGAGAAAAACCTTGTTGGTAACTTTGATTGTGTTCTTGTTATTCCGCTGTGCACATTCAATCAATCATTGTTATTCTATACCCTAGCTGAGTTCGGATCTTGGTTTCTACAATTGGTATCAGAGCCTCGTGGCTCTCGATCTAGGGTTGATAAGGTTTTCTTATAATTCGGGTTTATACCCTAATTGATTTATGCAGCAGATCCGGTTAATCGTCAAACAGATACAACAGTGAAAAGGGGTTTCAAGGTAATCGTTTTTATCATTCTGCTTTGATTATTCGGTATACTATAGTCATTGATTCTATTAAAACCTCATACTACATTCTCGATATAATATTTGATAAAGAGGTCAAGCGCTTATCTCTCATTAATGGTGGTCCCACGGTTACATGTGATGGGTCAGTGCATCGGTATAACAAAGGCTTCTTTTATTCAATCAATTGAGACTGTTTGATGCTATCTCACGTTTTATACTGGTCCCACCTTTGTTGATCAATTCTAATATTTGATTTGATTTACTGTGATGTCGTCTTATTTAATGGTCCCATGTTCTGATCAAATGTTATGATCGTGGGTCAGTGGCATTGTTTCTTTGTATTCATTGAACACGTGGGGAGTTAAATGATACTGCTGTTCGCATTAAATTGTTGCTGCTGATTCATTGGTCCACACATTATATATTGGTTCATCAATTGTTCACTTGTTTTGATTCACACTCGTTTGATATTATTCTGTGTGGTGCGGTGTTTGGAAGATATAGTGGGACGGCAATATTTTTTTTGATTAAACAGCAGCACGTGGGACTTTCAATATTTGTGCCAATTTTGTGATCACGTGGGTTCTTTGTCACGTATGATATAAATTGTATATTTTATTGCTGAAAAGATGCTGCTTCGTGTATGTGTTTGGTTGATTTAAAGTGGGTCACAAGATTACTTGTTGCTGATTCCTATATTCGATGGATAGTATGATATAACGTGGGACAGCCCATCATGTGAACTGGTCAAATGTGCAGTCTCGTTCCTACTGAAAATTGTCACATTGCTGCTGATAATATTATTATTGTGTACTGATTCCATCGTGGTCTCTACGTGCTCTGCATACAACTAATACACGTGGGATTAATTCATTTTGATGTGTTGCTACTGATTTAATTTTATGATTGGTCCATATGATGTGTTCCTACTGGTTTTCTACTGTTACTGACGTGGGCTGCTGCTGTTGAATGTTTTGTTACTGACGTGGGTTGCTGTTGGTGACAAATTGCAAAAGTTGGGTCGATATCAGTGTTCTATAAGTTGGTTTTGTGGGATTTAATATTAAAGACTTGTCTGTGGTGGTCCTGTACTCTACATCATATTGAAGATTTGTTATTGTTTGATCCGTCGTTTTCTTCTCAAAAGTGGTACAGTAAGACTCGATCAATTTACATCATTGAAAATGACAGAAGTTGATAATAAAAGGGATGATGTTATGTTTCTTTATTTGATGAATGATGAGTATGAGATCTGGGCTAAGAAGATGGAACACTGGATGATGCATAATGATATAAATATCTGGAAGGTGATCCAAAATGGCAACAGTAAGAAAAGGACTGGAAGAGATCACGATGGAAACATAATTATTCTTCCTCCAACGACTGCAGATGAACACATTCTTGTACAAAGAGAGTCAAAGGCCAGAACTACCTTGCTTAAATCTATTCCTGATGATCATGTAGCCGATTTTCGTTATATGGATGATGCACGTGGTATATGGAATGCACTCAAAGCAAGGTATGGACCAATCATAAAATTCCTGATGATCAACAGCAACCCACGTCAGTAACAGTAGACAACCAGTAGGAACACATCATATGGACCAATCATAAAATTAAATCAGTAGCAACACATCAAAATGAATTAATCCCACGTGTATTAGTTGTATGCAGAGCACGTAGAGACCACGATGGAATCAGTACACAATAATAATATTATCAGCAACAATGTGACAATTTTCAGTAGGAACGAGACTGCACATTTGACCAGTTCACATGATGGGCTGTCCCACGTGATATCGTACTATCCATCGAATATAGGAATCAGCAACAAGTAATCTTGTGACCCACTTTAAATCAACCAAACACATACACGAAGCAGCAACTTTTCAGCAATACAATATACAATTTATATCATACGTGACCAAGAACCCACGTGATCACAAAATTGGCACAAATATTGAAAGTCCCACGTGCTGCTGTTTAATCAAAAAAAATATTTCCGTCCCACTATATCTTCCAAACACCGCACCACACAGAATAATATCAAACGAGTGTGAATCAAAACAAGTGAACAATTGATGAACCAATATATAATGTGTGGACCAATGAATCAGCAACAACAATTTAATGTGAACAACAGTATCATTTAACTCCCCACTTGTTCAATGAATACAAAGAAACAATGCCATTGACCCACGATCATAACGTTTGATCAGAACATGGGACCATTAAATAAGACGACATCACGGTAAATCAAATCAAATATTAGAATTGATCAACAAAGGTGGGACCAATATAAAACGTGAGATAGCATCAAACAGTCTCAATTGATTGAATAAAAGAAGCCTTTGTTATACCGATGCACTGACCCATCACATGTAACCGTGGGACCACCATTAATGAGAGATAAGCGCTTGACCTCTTTATCAAATATTATATCGAGAATGTAGTACGAGGTTTTAATAGAATCAATGATTATAGTATACCGAATAATCAAAGCAAAATGATAAAAACGATTACCTTGAAACCCCTTTTCATTGTTGTATCTGTTTGACGATTAACCAGATCTGCTGCATAAATCAATTAGGGTATAAACCCGAATTATAAGAAAACCTTATCAACCCTAGATCGAGAGCCACGAGGCTCTGATACCAATTGTAGAAACCAAGATCCGAACTCAACTAGGGTATAGAATAACAATGATTGATTGAATGTGCACAACGGAATAACAAGAACACAATCAAAGTTACCAACAAGGTTTTTCTCATAAAACAGTGATCCTCTATGGATCTCTATTACTCTCTCTGAAAGATGTGTTTTTCTCAAGTGTTTGTTCAAGAGTTATCTAATACAAAAGCCATCTGTTCCTTTTATACATAAGGAACCCTAAATAGACAATAAATATAAAATAAATGCATATTACTACCTAAAATAGCTCATGCAAATCCTAACAAACTAATACTGATTAACTATATCAGTAGGAATACAATATCAGCAGGAACCATGTAATCAGCAGAAACCATCTAAAGCTTCAGTAGGAACCTGTCAGTAGAACTTCATCAGTAGGAACTTCTAAGATTCCCAACAATCCTCCCCTAAACTTGAATTTGACTTTGTTAACTTCAAGTTTCCAGTTAGATGAGTAACTTCCAAAGCATGAGGATTGATACTTTAACATCTGCAGCAAAATAAAGTAACCAGCAGCAACCAAGACTATATATATCGGCAGCAACTAGAAACCATCTCTGAAGAACAAGATTCCACAGCAACTCCTAGATCAGCAGCATCAGGAACCAGCAACATCAGTAACCAGAGTAGATTTGATAAGCCTTTACCAAGTAGCTACTCACTCTTGGGCTAGCTAGTCCTTTGGTGGAATCATGACATCACCCTGGTGAACTAGTAACCAGTGCAACACTTAGAACGTGAATCAATGGTGTGTTGGAGAACCCTAATGATTTTAGGCAAATCATCACAGCCATAAACGGATTTGACATGTCTTTACCTGTAGCCGTTTGCTCAGGACTAGCCAATCCTTTGGTCACCCAATAGGGCAGTAACCATGGTGAATTGATGACCATCCAACTCTCAGCAATGAAGCATGGGTGAGTTGAGTACCCTATGGTTTTGAGCAAACCATTACAGCTATCAACGAAATTGAGATGTCTTTACCAAAAACTGTTTGCTTTTGGACTAGCCAACTCTTTGATGGAATGTCGTCATCATCATGGTGAGGTGATTACCATTTATGGATTTTCGCAGCCTTTACCACACGCCATAATCTTGTGGGCTAGTCAACTCTTGTGTCAGCAAGACATGGTGAGATGAAAACCATTAGTTGTGTGGTAATTAACCAACACCAAAACCTGCACGCAAGAAAGAGTAGAAACTGAACACAAACAGGTTAGTTTTTTTTGTTTTTTTTTGTTTTGTTTTTTTTTACCAACAAAAAATAGAAAATAAAGAAAGAAAGAAAAATATAAAACATGGATAATATACCATCAAGCAGCAGCAGAAACCAAGGAAATATGTAGTGTCAGCAGAAACACTAAGCCTCCCGAAAGGCTTATGAGGATCCAACAGCTGTAAAAATGGTTAGAATACAAAAAATACAACAATAAGCCTCCCCTCAATCAATGCACCTGACAAAGACTATTATTCTTGGGTACCCAGAATGAACCTTTCCTTTGAGTTTTCCAAGAATAACCCGTTGAGGGCTTAACAACAGTAGGCACTCTTACTCCACCATGTGCCATATTCATATGAGATACATAAGGTGTATATGTCCGAAAATAAGAACTTGTAGGTCTATAGGGCATAAGTCTAGCATTACGGTTCCACCAACTAGTAGTAACTGGCGAAGAATATCCTCCACCAGAGGGAACTGGAAAAGGCCTATTAAGCGTATCAGCAGAAACATATGCATACACCTTTGGCTTACCAGTAGGAACTGGTTTACCTGCTCTCACATGAGCAGCTTTGGGAACAAATGGAGGAAAACTAGCAACATTAGTCCATGTGGGTCTAAAGGTCTGTTGGCCATAGGAGACGCCCATCCTTTTCTCATGATAATCACAGTCCTTAATAAGATGGAGTTTACTACCACACACAAAACAAGATTTCTTCTTAAAAGACTCATTCTTAAAACAACTTTGTTTATTACCCATAAACGTATCAGAAACAGAACTAGAAGCAAAATTGTGTTTAACAGAATAAGTAACTGTCTTAGTTTTGGGCTCATCAACAGCTACTTTGGACTTGGGTGTGGTCTTGGGTGTGTGCCTAGGTAAGTCAGACTTTTCACTTGAATCACATGAGGCATAGTCAGTGGACTTTAGGTCTGACGACTTGTCACTTTTAGAACAAGAGACAGAGTCATCAGTGTTGCTACTAAGGTCTGACAAGTCACTTGACTTTTTGCCATATAAATGGTGTGATCCATCAAAGTCTGAGGTAGTGATGGAAAGGTCAGTGGGCATATGTTCTCCTCTAATAGGTCCAGGTACATCATGTAATTTTCCTTCTTTGACATAATTAGCTAAACCTGCTGGTGTAGTTTTACGCCCATCATTCCTAGCTTCTAATCCTACATACTTTTGAAAACCTAAACCTATCCTAGAGGTCTCAGATTGACTACCATAGATATGTCTAGCTAGATTGTCACCTGATATTAACCATTCTTTATGCCTAGCTACTTCATTATCCAACTTATCTTGCACTTCTTGTTTTTCTAGCTCTACTTTAGCTCTTTCTTTCTCAGAATATTTTAACTCATTTTTAGCATTAGTTAGATCTCTTTCTAACACTCTTATCTTTTCTTCATAAGCAAGCTGATTCTTTTGAAACCAAATTTTCTGTTTTTCTAAGGTTTTTAAAGAATTTTTGTAAGACTGAACCTCTAGATAACATTCATTATATTTAGGTTTCAAATCATCATAAGACTCCTTAAGGGCATTATATTTTTCATCACAACTAAAGACACAATTATGTACCTGAGAGATGCCCATAAATGCAAATTCTTCAGCATCACCTATAGTATAAGCTTCCTTGCTCCTCTTCTTGAATTCAGCCTTTCCACCATACCTTGCTTTGAGTGCATTCCATATACCACGTGCGTCATCCATATAACGAAAATCGGCTACATGATCACCAGGAATAGATTTAAGCAAGGTAGTTCTGGCCTTTGACTCTCTTTGTACAGCAATGTGTTCATCTGCAGTCGTGGGAGGAAGAATAATTATGTTTCCATCGTGATCTCTTCCAGTCCTTTTCTTGCTGTTGCCATTTTGGATCACCTTCCAGATATTTGTATCATTATGCATCATCCAGTGTTCCATCTTCTTAGCCCAGATCTCATACTCATCATTCATCAAATAAGGAAACATAACATCATCCCTTTTATTATCAACTTCTGTCATTTTCAATGATGTAAATTGATCGAGTCTTACTGTACCACTTTTGAGAAGAAAACGACGGATCAAACAATAACAAATCTTCAATATGATGTAGAGTACAGGACCACCACAGACAATTCTTTAATATTAAATCCCACAAAACCAACTTATAGAACACTGATATCGACCCAAATTTTGCAATTTGTCACCAACAGCAGCCCACGTCAGTAACAAAACATTCAACAGCAGCAGCCCACGTCAGTAACAGTAGACAACCAGTAGGAACACATCATATGGACCAATCATAAAATTAAATCAGTAGCAACACATCAAAATGAATTAATCCCACGTGTATTAGTTGTATGCAGAGCACGTAGAGACCACGATGGAATCAATACACAATAATAATATTATCAACAGCAATGTGATAATTTTCAGTAGGAACGAGACTGCACATTTGACCAGTTCACATGATGGGCTGTCCCACGTTATATCATACTATCCATCGAATATAGGAATCAGCAACAAGTAGTCTTGTGACCCACTTTAAATCAACCAAACACATACACTAAGTAACAACTTTTCAGCAATACAATATACAATTTATATCATACGTGACCAAGAACCCACGTGATCACAAAATTGGCACAAATATTGAAAGTCCCACGTGCTGCTGTTTAATCAAAAAAAATATTTTCGTCCCACTATATCTTCCAAACACCGCACCACACAGAATAATATCAAACGAGTGTGAATCAAAACAAGTGAACAATTGATGAACCAATATATAATGTGTGGACCAATGAATCAGCAGCAACAATTTAATGCGAACAGCAGTATCATTTAACTCCCCACGTGTTCAATGAATACAAAGAAACAATGCCACTGACCCACGATCATAACGTTTGATCAGAACATGGGACCATTAAATAAGACGACATCACGGTAATCAAATCAAATATTAGAATTGATCAACAAAGGTGGGACCAGTATAAAACGTGAGATAGCATCAAACAGTCTCAATTGATTGAATAAAAGAAGCCTTTGTTATACCGATGCACTGACCCATCACATGTAACCGTGGGACCACCATTAATGAGAGATAAGCGCTTGACCTCTTTATCAAATATTATATCGAGAATGTAGTACGAGGTTTTAATAGAATCAATGACTATAGTATACCAAATAATCAAAGCAGAATGATAAAAATGATTACCTTGAAACCCCTTTTCACTGTTGTATCTGTTTGACGATTAACCAGATCTGCTGCATAAATCAATTAGGGTATAAACCCGAATTATAAGAAAACCTTATCAACCCTAGATCGAGAGCCACGAGGCTCTGATACCAATTGTAGAAACCAAGATCCAAACTCAACTAGGGTATAGAATAACAATGGTTGATTGAATGTGCATAGCGGAATAACAAGAACACAATCAAAGTTACCAACAAAGTTTTTCTCATAAAAAATGATCCTCTATGGATCTCTATTACTCTCTCTGAAAGATGTGTTTTTCTCAAGTGTTTGTTCAAGAGTTATCTAATACAAAAGCCATCTGTTCCTTTTATACACAAGGAACCCTAAATAGACAATAAATATAAAATAAATGCATATTACTACCTAAAATAGCTCATGCAAATCCTAACAAACTAATACTGATTAACTATATCAGTAGGAATACAATATCAGCAGGAACCATGTAATCAGCAGAAACCATCTAAAGCTTCAGTAGGAACCTGTCAGTAGAACTTCATCAGTAGGAACTTCTAAGATTCGCAACATAGTGCACCACGGTTATTTAATATTACTTTATTGTTTCCCACAAACAAACATAAATATTATAATAGTGTTCCAGCACTTGCTATATATTCATTATCTGTGTGACTAATGTATTGATTAATGACTGACAGAATAACTCAAAAGAATAGCTAAACACTTATAAATCTGTATTATCAACATTCATCAACAAGTAACAAATGCTTTTCATTTTCTCAACAAATCAAGCATTTGACAATAACTTTCTAATATAAAATGACTTTATGGTCCACTACAAATTACAACTCCTTTTAGTAATTGCACAAACCAGTTAAAAAAATACAAATAAAGTTTTACTTTAGGACATGATAAGACATCCTATTGCAGTCAATACTAATAAATTTATAAAAGTTCACATAAATATGTAATAAATTGATTTTATGGTTAATTGGCAGTTACATAACCTTTAATAACTTCAGGACATCTCAAAAGCTTGGGAGGACACTGAAAAAGCAACCTGTATGATCAACCTACCCATATCAACTTAGTTGTTTTTCATACATCAACCAACTATCTACATTCTAGGTTGATGTCGTTCAACAGGGATATCACCTCACACTACTTTCATATGCCCTTACACAAAGCAGCAAAATACTTTAATGTTAGTTTATCAGCGTTTAAAATACATTGTCGATTGGTTGGAATTCAGTGTTGGCCATATCGAAAACTTCTCAGTTTAGAAAGGTTGATCAACTATGTTCAGGTTAACATTCAAATATGCATTTTTTAAGTCACATACATTAACATTCAACTATGATTTTTATAGTACATATGTTATGTGCTCTCTATATTATGATTTCCAATTTTATTTTCATTATAGCGCAATAATGGTGGTGCACAAACTAATGAAAAGATGCAAGAGATCATTACAATGCTGCAAGAAGAAAAAAGACAGATAGAAGAAAACCCAGAATTACCAATTACAAAGAACACAAAAAAATGGAGACGAAGGCTTTTTAAACCTACCCACAGAAAAAAAAACAAACCATAAATTTGGAACTGTCACTAGCAACACCAACAATAGATGTAAAACCATTGCAGGTTATATATCCTAACAATTGCTCCAGTTATGAAGAAATATCGTTTGCTTATGGTAGCGACTATGAAGACCAATAATAGGGGAAAGAATCTTGATACGTAGAACCAAGTGTTCAAGTACCTTTTCTTACAAGTATTTTTCCAGAAGTTGTTTCTTAGAGTTTGATATGTTAGTTTCTAACTTTTCCAGATCAATAATGCTTAAACAGCAAACTGGACCGTATGTTGTTTCCTCAGCTTTAGTAAATCGTTATCCATCTATTTTTATCTGAATACCATTGTCTATCTTAACTACTATTTACACTTATGATTTGCTATTCCCTTTTCTTACATTACATACCTATTCCATTTGAATTTATGGATTATAAAATATACATATAATAACCAGTCCACACATAATATAGCCAACTTATTAGCTCATTACAATCAAAATAATCACATAATGAGTCTATAATCAAATAACCACAAACTGTAGTAGCCAAGACTTAACTATAAACCTTAAAACAAAAATTTTTTACTATGATACATTCAAACTCATACTTAACACATAAACAGACTCTCACAATACCAATCATAAATGATATTAAAAGTAACCCATGTAACCTGCATAACGATGCCACCAATAACTAAAATCTTTAACCAGGTGCGTATAGTATTGAAATTAAGTAGAATAATGTAAAAAAGAAACCCACAATATGCACTCGGTCACATATAAATGGATTACAGATATAGCATTTAACGACATAACCAGATAAGTAAAATTGCCATTCAATATCACTGAAACATATACCCAAATTACCATTATCTTGCCACTCAATATCACTGAAACATATACCGGTTTTAAGTTTCATTTTTTCCTGTATATTACAATTAAAATTGTCACATAAGGAGCTTAAAATCAACTAAACAAACATTCTAATAACCAAAACTTAACTATAAACCTTAAAACAGCCAAAATTTAGGCTGAGAAAGTCAGACTCATTCTTAACACATAATCGGCCTTTCAAAATATCAATTGTAAATGGTTTTGAACATTATTAGATTCATTAAAAACAACAATCCAAAGTGTGCCTTACCCCATAACGGCCCATCTCAGTGTACAATCCGCACTTTCTTCTACCAATAATCAACAATGCCAACAAAATCCCAAAATCAACAATAAACCAACTTTAGCTCAAAATTATTTAACCTGCAAGGAGTGTAATTATTAATTAGATAGAAGCATAAAAAAGTTCTTGTTTTTGTTTCAAGACACCATCATCATCCTAAACACTATTTATAAAAAACTTCAATCTCTTACAAATTTAGACTGGTAAGTAAAACATATACTTATTTGTTCAATTGAATCGAAACAAAAATAATCCGATATCATTTATAAATCAATAAACATCATAAAGCAACTAACACTCAATAAATTAAAACATTTAAACATGCACGCTTTAATTTGATCATAATGAAATCGAATACCTGAAAATCTGAAATATTGGAATCAATCGACAGATAATCAAATCCTTTATCATAACCCTCAAAAAAATTATATTGTTTAATATTTATCTTGATCAATTTTGCCTTCGATTAAAAACCCTAAATATGTTATTTAGGTATCACTGCATGTTTTTACCAAGTGTGAGAGAAAAAGTCAAACGGATGATACTTTACCCTTTATAATATATAAAATAAAAAAAATAAAAAATAAAAAATAAAGTAAATACTTAAACATAATCGATGATTAAAACATAAGTCATAACTGATCATTGATCAGTTGCTTCCATTGATAACGTTATAAAACCAGTTACATATCCACCATTCATATAAACCATACATGAAACCAAATACATACATCAAAAGACAAAAGAAAATCTCCAACAGGTCCTAATCTTCATCATCAGAACTTTCAGCTTCATCCAACCTCTCCACAAGCTCCTCTTTCTCCTCCAAGCTTTGACGACACAGCACAAGCAGTTGAGCCAACAGATCAAGTTTCCTGCGATCCTTCAATTGTATTTCAAGGATAGCATCATGACGAGTTGCTGCCACAACATTGAAACGAGTATAATTGATAGCTGCCTCATTGATTGTTTGCTCCTTTTTGTTAATCACTGCCCTTAACTGACTGCTCTCCTCCCCGATACGAGCAATGAAACCTTCCTCCTCTGATTTATCATGAGTTATCAGCAGCCTGAAAGCATCAACAAGCTTTCCAGTTTCAGTAAGAGATTTCAGTTCATCGAGGTTTGGTGTGGCTGACATTCTGATATTAGGGTTAAGGTGGATAGAGTTGTGTGTTAAAATTAGGGTTAGATGTAATTGATCTTGGATTAACAATGTATAAGTATATATATATACACAAAATTGTGTGGTCATAATAATTAAGGTTCGTAAATAAGAATTTGCAAAGAAAACAACACAAAGACACTGAAGAGGCATTGGAACATTTAATTTGGGTGTTACTGGAGACTTTGAAGCTTCCATGCATAAATGGGGAATGCAATATTTAGGAAGATGTCCAACATTGCAATATAACACCCTCAATTATACATTTGATATAAAACAACCCCTACATGCACAATGCATTACAATTAACATCCTAAGCTTAAAAGAAATGCTTATAATTTATAAAGCTTCGTTTATTAAAAAGGTATAGCCCATCTTTTAGTGTGAATGGGCTATAACCTCCTTGATGATGTCTGCTCAAAATTTATCTCTTTCTACTGTGGATATTGGTTGAGTGGATTGAGCTTGATTTTGAGATTTGGGAAATGTAATCAAGAGGGTATGGTGTTGGTGCTTAAAAGGTGAATTAAATGGATGCAATTGAGTATGGATGGAAAGGATTCAATCTGCATTGAAATTGATGTCTGAGGTATAGTATTTGTTGTTGTTTGATATCATTTAGTAGATGTATCAGATATTGGATGCTTATAGTTTTGTTGTATCCTGATTTGAGAATGTTCAAATCAGTTTTCTTGTTTATGATGTAATCATTTGGTACAATTAATATAAAGTTCACCTTTTGCACACAAAAAAAAAAATATATATATATATATATATTCATAAAACTAATAAAAATATACATATTAGTTTTGATACAAGTAATCATCAAAGTTCAAAAAACTTAAAAGACACTTGTATTAGATATATGCAACATATGTTTATTTAGCTAACACTACAATAAATTTGTATATATGTTATGTAATCTTATTATTTTTTGACAAAATATTCAACTTACCTTATAGGATTTTTCAGTTTAGGTTGCGGGTGTTCAAAAAATATTCGTATTCGGATATCCGAAATTTGAACATAATTTATTAAAAGGTTAGGTTTTATGAAATTTCAGTTTTGGAACTCATATAAATATTTGGATATTCGGATATATAAAACTGTTATCCGAAATTTCAGATATCCGAATTAAAAACCTTAGCTACAATAATGGGTCTAACATAAAATCATTTATCGCCAATTTCGGATATCTAAAATTGTAATATATCTAACAATTGACAAGTCCCTTAATTTATTTAAGAGTTAATTATAAAGATCGTCATTGTGGTTTACCCAAAATTGCAACATTCGTCATTAACTTTTAAAAAGTACACCAGTCGTCCATGTGGTTGTTCCTTTTGAGTTGATCGGTCCTTTGACCGAATGGCCGTTAGTTTTTTTCGTTATCTCTGGTCATGTTTTGGGCACGTGAGGACATTATCGTTCTTTTAGCTTCATACTAAACCACATGGACCATTTTTGTAACTGAAACTTAATTTTCTACTTTACAGTTTTCTAATTTTTTTTTGTTTATTATTATAATTATTATTATTACATATCTACCAATATAAAAATGTTTCCAAAAATTCTCTTCATCTTCATTTACAATCTTCATCACCTACATACACCTAAACCCCCATTTCACTACCAGCACCACCCACTACCAACATCCCCACCAAAATCACCATAATCCATCGGACCCACCAACACCAGATATCAAACAAACTCCCTTAAACACAAAAAACAGGTTACCGAATTATTTCATCAAATCTAGTATCATTTTAAAACCTTAACACAAACCATATTTAGGGGTGTTTATTTGATAAAGAAGAAGATACTTTAGCGATTTAAGTTTCCAAATACTCATTGGAACCTCACCTGTCAAACGGTTGGCAAAAAGAGGAACGTTTGTCAAGTTGAGCATGCCAAGCTCACATGGAATACTACCTTCAAGTTGATTCGTGTAAAGTTGGAGATCAGACAATAACGTACAATTACCGGGTGGTATCTTTCCTAACAAGTGGTTTTCATAAAGGTAAAGGAGACTCATCTTAGCGAGTTGACCAAAATAAGAGGGTATCTTACCCGTTAATCTGCTTCCCACAACTGCAAATTGATCAAGGTTTGTATGGTTTCCTAACTGAGGTGGAAGACTGATAATTGTTGAAAGAAAGAACTAAATAATTCAATTTCTTACATTCGCCATAACCCAATGGAATTTGACCTTTTAAACCTGCATGCACTTTGAGCATCTAAAATATTAAGTTTCTCAAGATTGTTTAGGCTATAAGGTAACGATCCAGTAAACTGATTTTGTCGATAACAATCGTTGCATTTCCAAGTTAGATGGAATGAAACCAGTGAGTTGGTTGAAGCGAAGGGTAAGAATCTCCAATGTGGGAACGCGAAATATGGATTTGAGGATGAAGCCATTAAGTGAATTACTAACACGACTCAAGTTTTTCAAAGTGAGCAAGTTACCAAAGGTGTTAGGAATGTTACCAGAAAGGGAGTTGAAAGATAGTTCCATGTGTTGAAGACGAGTGCATGCAGTTGCCTAAATGTGAGGGAATTAGACCAGAGAAATCGTTGAAACTTAAATTCAATGATTTGAGTTGCGAAAAGTGGATATCTCTGGTCCTATTTCTCTAGAAATTTGAGAATCTGAAAAGTCGAGGGCGACTACTTGGAGGTTGTTAGGGTCACAGATAACACTAGCCCACAAACAAGGAATGGCGTGAGAAGCATTCCAAGATGACAAAAGGGATGGTGAAGAACTCACCTAGCGTGTACAACAATGTTAGACCATCAGAGCTCAACCCATATACCATGACAAGAGAAGCTACCGACAAATAGTAGTAGTAAACTAAACAAACATTCATCATCTTATTGAAATCGGAAGGGTGGTTGATTGGTTGGATGTCACACATAGAGGAAGAGAGATTAAGCTGTCAACTTAAAAATAAGAAAGAAAGACTCTATTTGTTTGGCTTTTAGGAGTTCCTTCACGAATGAATGATTTTAAATCATAAACACCACTTTATTCTTTGTCAATAAAGTGCTTTTTGACCCCCCACACGGATTGATATTCAACCCCAAACACAATCAGTAGAGTATTAGCAAATTAAACATTCATTAGTATTATTTTTGGTTTCTGTTGAGGTTGTTGTTTCCGTTTGGGTATATCAAACTAAAGTAGTGAGGTTGTTGTTATTAAAGTTGTTCGAAGAATCCCAGACCTTGGGATGAAATGTTTTCTCATATATTTTGGGAAACATGGAAGTAATTTTTAAGTGGATATATTTGGTGGGTGGTGGTGGTGGGCGGGTGGTGGTGGTGAGTGTGTGGTTTAGTTAAAAAAGAAACAATAAAAAAATTTAATATTTTGTTGCATAAATCGTCCATGTGGTTTAGTATGGACTTAAAAGGATAAGTTTGCCCTCACGTGCCCAACACGTGGCCAGAGATAACGGGAAAAAAAACTAACGGCCGTTCGGTCAAAGGACCGGTCAACTCAAAATGGACAACCACATGGAAGACTGGTGTAATTTTTGAGAGTTAAGGACGAAAGTTGCAATTTCGGGTAAACCACAAGGACAATCTTTTTAATTAAATCTTTATTTAAGTTAACAATAAAAAATTATTGTCAAAAATATCTCATTTCATATTTTCGCATTATGCCTCAAAAAACCATGAGAAGACTCTCATACCATCACAATCGTATGCCTCATCTAACCAGTTTATTAAGCATGTGAGGTTTGGATTGAGAATAAATTAATTTGGTTGACCCGCCAACATGTTTAAGATATATTTTCTTAAGTTTAAAATTATTTATATTTTATTATACGGTTTAAATGGGTTAAACGGGTCGACCTGCAAACCCGTTTAACCTATTTAACTTGTGTAATATGCCAACTTTTGTATATAAAACGGGTCAATCCGAAACCCGTTTAACCTCGTCAATACGTGTAACCTATTTAACCCGCCAACCCAAGTATATATACAGTTTAAATGGGTCAGGTTCGGGTATGTTACGGTTGACATAGTTGACCCGATGATTTAAATGGGTCAGGTTCAGGTCGAAGTTTTTTGATCCGCCAATCTGTCAACCTGAACCCGCCAACCCGAACCCGACCCAAATTTCCATCCCTAATTGATTGGTATTTACCTATTTGACAAATCTTTATCTTTTAAATAACTTGTCTAAATGCATGTGGTAAATGTATGTGAAAGTGATTTCAAGCTTGTAGAAAATATGACCCTCCAATGTAAAAACCAAAAAAACCGAAATGGAATCGCAAAGTAACAAAAACCGAAAACTCCAAACCAAACTTTTGGTGCGTGGTTTGGTTTTAAAAAACTTAAAACCAAACTTTTGCTTCGGGATTTGGTTTTAGCCAAAAACCGCCCCAAACCTCCCCCATGCTCACCCCATTTTATAAGATTAAAAAAGATTTATAACATAAATTTTTGGGAACAAAGTTCATTTCCAAAACATGGATGTCTCTAATAAACTTTTACACTACGCGAGATAAATCCATAAAATTTATGCCCCTAAAAAACCTCTCGCGGTCCGCTATGCACAAACTTTAAATTGATATACACACTCATATATAGTTAAACCAAAGTCTCTAGATTAGGTTAAACCAAAGTCTCTAGACTTTGGTTACATACAACCAACTAATAACAAATCGTCACTTGGTACTAGTATAGTATAGCTCTATGACTATAATTTATTATCAACTATTAAAAACTAATAAAGTCAAACTGAGCTTTGCAAATCAATCCAACATGTCCCAAAAACTTTAATCCGAATTAGATAGGCTGGAACTATATTAAGCATTATCTAGCCAATATACTACTTGCACTTACTAATTTCACAGTATGAATAATCTACAAAATTCAATTATATCGCGATTAATTGTTACCATATAAGAACAATGTATTTGATTATATGCTTCAAATAGGCATTTTAATTTGTTGTATGTTTTGTTTAACCCGTTTAAGCTTTCAACATTACATCATTATTTACTTTATTTCCAATTCTTGAATATCCTTTTTTGCCCTTGCAGTTAATTCTTGCCATTGATAATATTGTCATATACTGTCGATATACAAGTTTATTTGCCAAACTAAGTGTTGATTCAGTATGATTGTTGATTATATAATAAATGATTTGTTGTGATCGAAACCATCCAAGGTAAGTTAGTAACGTTTTTATAGTTACTTGAACTGGTTATAAGTCTTGTGCATGTACGGGTTTACACATGAATTAAATTTATTTTTAAATTTTAATTTAATATATTGGCATATAAGAATCTGACAGGTTCTATAATTACTATTAATAATTATGCACGGGTATTTACATAAACTTTTTCGTTATGTATTAATATCGATTAAATATTTTTGTATAGATTTTTGATAGTTACTTTCTTTAATTGGCATTGCATTTAGGTTGATGTTCTTGTTTAAATTTAATTTTATATATTCTTTACTTTCATGATTAATGTTTTTTTCTAAAATTACTCAATCTCTATCATTTTTTTTCTTTCTTTAAAAATAGTTTTTATTTCTAAAATTAATGTTCTTTCTTAAGTTACTTAATCTTTATATATAGTTTTTTCTTTTTTACAATTTATTACAATCCTGATCCATATTTCAAATTTTGTTAAAGTGAAACTGTTATGATGTTATTGTCTTCTCGAATGATGATGAAAAGTTGTCAACATCGATAGCTAAATGTTACTACACGAAAAAGAACTTCGTTTGTTGTTGCTACATGTACGGTAACCAAGTGAAAGTCCAACATATTCAAGTTAATCATGTTCATATTTATTTGCAAGTGTCATGTAGTTAAAGTTGGTCAAATTGTTGAAACGACCCGTCTTTCCAAGTGATTATATTTTGGACAACTATTCAAAATTTAAAAAGTCATTTGATCAAGTATTCAAAGTCAACTATGTGACCGAAGATATTTGGAAGTAAAAGTGTGTGTATGATTACGTGAATCGTAGAAAGTAAAATCTCTAATGCTATAAATGAAAATAATTAGTTAGGGTGTTTAATAGCTTGTTTCAAATTCTAATTAGGCCAACATAAAGGGCTTTATTTTGCATACGTGAGAAAACTGAACTATCATATCGGTCAACTGAAGTTAAAATTGAATTAAATTGTGATCAACATTTATTAAATTCATCCAGGAAAAAAAAACACTATGAAATTAGGCTCGTGATGTATGGGCTAGCATGAATATGATTGATTTTATTGACCACGCTGCAGAAATATCGATTGAGGTGATAATAAATACACTAAGGATAGGGGAAATGAAACTTTAAATCTGATGTTGATGGTTATGTGGCGAATATAATGCGCAAGAAATTCTAAAGCTCATGGGGGAAAACATATAGGACCGAATGAAATAAAACTATCGACGTGTGGGATATTGGATGAATTTACTCGAGCAAATATGGACCCGGAAGAGCACATGGTTATGCCCAATGCTCCATGTCAGGTACGTTGGTCCCCTCCATCTAACGGAGTGATAAAAATTAATGTTGATGGTGGGATATCAAGTGAAAATGGTGTTGCAGGACTTGGTTTTGTCATGAGGTGCCACAACGGGTCGGTTTTAGTAGCAGGAAATAAACATGTAGCCTACGCGACATCGATTATTGAGGTCGAAGCAAAGGCTATTCTTTGGGCTATCCAGGTGGCTATTACTAAGGGGTTCACAAAGGTTATCTTGGAGAGAGACTCAAGTATTCTTGTCGACGCATTTCTACATAATAAGGAGCTGTTGCAGATTACATGTCTCTTCCTTCGCATACGACGATTATGTTACTCATTTGCTTCGTGCTCTTGATCCTTTGTGCGACGTGATGGGAATAAAGTGGCTCATGAATTAGCTAGAAAAGCATTGTATGACATTATAGATGAAGTGTATGATGGTTGTGTGCCGCTCGAGTCAATCAATGGGTGAACCATGATGTAATGTACCTATATAATCAATGAAAATTTCTGTTTATAAAAAAATAATAATAATAATAATAATAATAAATAAATAAATAAATAAAATTATGAATATAAAAAGTTGGAGATAGGAGGTTATTATTTAAAGTTAGTGGTTCATCTTAAACTTAATCGCATGATGTTAAGTGTAAATTTTTTATTTTTCATAATGGAGTTAAACGTAAAATTATTGATTTCCATAATATTTGGTAAATTTAACTAATACTCCCTAGGATATATATTTGTTTTTTAAAAGCAAATTTATTTTTATTGTTACTATTATTGTTATTATTATTGAACTAATCGTTATACTAAAAGTTTCGTCTACATACGTAGTATAAAAATATATCAAGCTAAAATACGAGTTATTCAGATATACAAATAAATATATGAGACAACTATTTTCAATGTTGATGTGAAACAATCTTTATAATATTGTTAGATGATAAATTAAATTTTATACTTTTATTTACAATATAAAATTATAAACCAAAAGTAATAAATAATATAGACGTATATGTACAAATTAAGAATTATTCTAAAATTAATGATATTAGACTTCGTTCATTACAAAATTTGTTTTTCGATTTGGAGCGAAAGAGGCGAGCACAAGAAGGGGAATGCATGAAAGGATTTGGAGCGAAGAGGCACGCATGAGAAGGGGAGTGTATGAAAGGAGAAAACATGTGAAAATAGTGATAGTTATAGTGGTGTACCGGTGTTGCGCCTTAAATTATTGCAGGTTTGTTTAAATTCTCATATATTTAGCTATATTGTGAAATTTGGCTTTTAGTATGAGGTAAGAAATATTTTTGATCTCTTTCACAATGCAAAATAACGTTTTCTAATGTTAATTTTAGCTTATTTTTGGCCTTGAAAGCTATTTCATCTTTCTTCATTTTCAGCTTTTCAATTTTTATTAAAACAAGCTTATAGCTGAAAATAATACATGCGAAATAAACTTATATCGAACAAAACCAGAATATAAGCTCCTGTAACGAACACAACTTAATTTGATGGCTCATCCTCCTCCTCAGCCTCAACTCCTCACACTAAAATTTCATATATCTCAAAATTTTGTTGCTTATATTCAGCTTACAAGATTGTATTTTTATTTTTCTAGAAATGATAAGCTTGGAGATACCACAAAATTAAAAACAAGCTTATCAAACACGACCCCGAAATAAGCTATTAGCTATGACATACGCACTTCAGGCAGAGGTGTTAAAAAATTTCGGAAAACCGACAAACACTGCCGACCCGCTTGATCTGAAACTTGGTAAAACCAATAACCGAACAAATTGAAACAGAAAAAACCCCTTCATTACAGATCAATTTTGAGTTGTACTTTTAAATAACCACTATAGATGAACAGAACCATATAAAATATACATGTATGTTTTTAAGGAATGTCTAAATAAAATGTAATATCATTTCTTTCATTCTCCGATCACTTTTAAAGTAATAAAATTGTTTTTAGTTAAACTAATGTAAAACATCACTACTGTGTGTCGCGTCCTGTTAATGTGGTTTTAAATCATTAACGTCAAATGGATGTATAGTTCAATTGTTGTGTCACATATCTTTAGTCAAATTGTCATGACTAAACAATTTTAGTATATTTAGGCCATATCATATATTATATTATATAACATTCATTGAAGTATTTTAGGAGCCTAACATTGTTTTGAAGCCGGTGAGTGAGAGGTCGGCTTAAGAGAGTGGTACGGCTTAGGTGTACTGTAGAGCCGCGGCTTGAGCTGACACTGTTCACACATCGAGCCGAGCTGTCGGCTTAGAGCGATTAAAAAAATGGTTGGTGGGTATTCCACTAATCTTATGGTTAGTTGGTTTGCCACTAATCTACCATTCCTCTTAAGGAAGCAAGCTCAAGCTATGATATTGATGCTAACAAAGATAACGCTTTCATCAATGAGGTAAACAGTGTTGGTTTAATGGACAAAATATTAATAGATGTGTGTTAGGATCGAACTCGAGACCTATGGGATTGCACGCGTTGCGTATGAGATTTAATTATATTAAGTCACGAAATATTTATATGGTCGAACTAAGAAAAACGAAGGGGTTGAGTGTCGAGTTTTGAAACTTAAGGAGGTGCTTGCAATGACTTGTTGGACAATGTTTAATGCTATATAAATACACTCTTTTGGTCTCATTCGGTTGGATAAAAAAAAAGAAAGGAAAAGAAAAGACGATCGACACACTAACATTTATTTAGATATTGTATTGTAAATTACATGGAGAATCTTTCATGTATATCATACGTGCCATGCATGATATTCTATATGCATGTCATGTGCATGCATGATATTCTTGACTTTCTTTCTTCAGTGGATAGATCGACGACTGATTAGTATATAAGGGTTCGACCTGTTTGTTTTAATACAAAGACAAACCTTGTTTGGTTTTTGTGCTTTAATCGTGACTTGAACTAGCATTCTAATTAAATCGCTAACAATACGCGCGTACATGATCGTAGAGAAATCCTATTTTGGATTTTGGTGATTTACACTATTCGACTTTATTAAGTCGACTAGCACTCAAACCCTAATTAGGGTTCATCCAATTGCTAGTTTGTGGATTTGATTCTTGTTCGGCTAGAATCAAGAAATGTACGCATACTTTATTCTTTAGTTAATTAATTATTCATTATATGTTCCTATACGCTTCCGCACTTGCTTTGATGTTTATATGTTTTATATATGATTGTCATAGTATATAATTCCAATAGTGGCATCACGAGCTTGGTTTAATGAGTAATTAATTACTAAACACGTAAAAAACAGATATTGTATTGTGTTTGATATGATTAATTCTAGGGTTTGGTTATTATTATGTAAACCCTAATTTTATGGTTAGGGCTTTTGCCCGAATTGGTTTTTAAATTTTTTTATGTCGACCTAAATTTTTTTTAGTCGATTTTTATAAATTATTTTTAGGGTTTATAAAATTGTTTTGTTAATTGATATCTAAACCTAGAATTGTATATATGTTACGTGAATTAATTCGTGAATAATTGTTATGTGACATGGAATTGTATGCGATCTTGTGACAACGTGAATAATTGTTATGTTATATCCATGATACATGCATGTTCGTCATGGATGGTTGCTTGAATATTTAATTGTTAAGATTGGTTATGCGAAATTAATTGTTAATTTTTATACACATGTATATTTATGATAAATCTTGAATTGGGGAAGAGTCCAATTATATATATTAATGAATCAATTATGTGCAATTTGGTATATCATTAATTATGGGTTTACGCAATTGATTCGTCGATGTATGTGGCTCACTTTCAATTGAGAGAGTGAAAACCCTAATTAATATATACATTAATTTAACCTAGATATTGATTATTAATAGGATTTTATCGAATAAGTTGCATGTGGCTACTTGTTTACACGTATAAATTGTTAGTTATGTGTGCATTGTTTTTTAGTAGTTTATTTTTTATTTGTTACTAGTTTGTTTATTATGTTAGACAGTTTTAAGCAAAGGGTAATTTTGAATAGAAAAATAATACGGACTAAACAATGGCGAAATTTGATTTGTTTTGGAAGAGTTAAGTTTTCAATAGTTTAATTGATTGTGATTTTGGTACAAATGGTCTGAACGGCTCACCCACTAGAATGAACTATAAAGGGGTTAATAAAGAAGTGCGCACAGTCACACTGAAAGGATGTCTAAGGTTATGCTTTGCGCTTACCTGGTCCTCTGCCCCCTGTAAGTTCGAATGGAGCTACTTAGTAAGCCATAGAATGTGCAAACTCATCTTAAGGGCGAATTAGTTTTAATTCCATGCGCCACTTCGGTGGTAATTACCCGAAACACTAAGTGTTTACACTTATGCAAAAGTACGGTATAATGGACGATAATTAACACTAAATTCCTTGATTGGTGAACCCAATACCTCAATCAAAACTTTGATAATTTGATCTTTATGAATTGGTAATAAAAAGTTTTTTTATTAATTTATGCTACAGGATGAATGCATGACATCTTTGTACATATTTGATTTGACCACATAAAATCAAAAC
Organism: Chrysanthemum seticuspe; assembly: GCA_019973895.1. Taxonomy (NCBI): domain Eukaryota; kingdom Viridiplantae; phylum Streptophyta; class Magnoliopsida; order Asterales; family Asteraceae; genus Chrysanthemum; species Chrysanthemum seticuspe. The sequence continues at coordinate 18,624,631 of BPTQ01000004.1, read as the reverse complement.
TAGTACCCTTTTAAATTAAGTTATATGCCATCTAATTAAAAGGAACACTTGAAGTTGCAATTTATGTCATGAGAGTACTTGGCTAGATTGTGATGGAGAGGTAAATCTCTATGTAAAGTGAGACCTTACATGGACATATTTGCATTTCTTTAAGTTAGACACTTAAGTTGAGTAGGAAGTGAGACTTGGACTCAATGTCATAAGATGGGATGAAACATGTTTATATTTGCAATAGCGTTGGAAAATATAAATCCCATAATGATCTAGGAGTTGGAAATTGTTTGCCAATTATTGTTCGACAGATTACCTTATTATGTGCTTTCGTTACTAGTAGATCAACTGATGTAATGGAACTATGATAATTTGGATCCTAGTTTTCGAGAAAATTCTATGGTTATATGAATATTACCTTGGGTATTTTATTTTCTTGAAAAGTTTAATTATCGAAAATACTAAAATTAAATTTTGCTAATTCTTTAAATGTATTAATGCAACATTAAATCGTAAATGTAGGTTATTCCTGTATTGGTAAATTGATCTACAACTGTAAGGGTTTTTAGTAGAGTCAACCTTACTAAAAGAATAAACCTAGTCCTTTTTTCACGAGAAAGAGTGAGATTCAATCCTATTCCTTTTCATGAATGAAGAAAGGTATGATAGGACAATTAGAATTGTCTAAATTCTAAATACATAACTTGTAAGCAAATTTTAATAGTTAAGAAAATTGCATATGTTATGAGTTATTAAATTAGAAGCTAGACTAATTACTGTATAATTGGTAAAAGACAAACTAGCATATTTTATCTAGTTGTTTTTGTTTTGACCATTTAAAAGTACTACTTACAGTTGTTGGAATAATAGAACTATTAAGAAAGAAATTGCATGCCCAATTTTTCAAGTTAATAGCATTGATGGATAGTTCATCATCTACATAGTAGAATACACTCTACATAAGTAATTGTTATGTATGAACTTTCTCAAAAGTGTAGGGAAGTAAATAGAACACTATTTTCTTTCATTGGTTAATGAAACACTTGCAATGTTGTCAAATCCAGTGGGAGTATTTTGTTCTTGTTACTGAATAAAGAATTAATGTAATGATCTCTAATTCAGTGGGAGTTACAAGCTTTGTCATCTTGGTAGTAACCCAGATTATCTCTAGAATTTCTTAAGATAATTACTTTCCACTTGTAGATACTTATGTTTTCAAAGATAGTCATGTACGTTTCCTTATTAGACAATGAAGTGGTTCTACATCTACTAGTTATGCTAATATCAATGACACAATCATATTAGTCACATAAACAAACATATGTCGTGTTGTTTATCTGCTACATGATGTTGTTCCATGCACAAGTGGGAGAAATCTATATTGTGCGCAAGGGACAACATATAGGTATATGATTTAAAGGATTCTCTTGACTTCAAGGTAAGAGACTAACATTCTAATATAACTTGTACATATCTAATTTAAGAAACACTTGGTGTTGCAATTTACGTCATGTGAGAACTTGGCGAGATTGCAACAACAAAGTAAATCTCTATGTGAAGTCAGACCTTGCGTGGACATATTTGCAGTTTCTAAATTAGACAAGTATTTAGAACATGTGTCATAATGATATATAAGACTACTTAAAATTAAATATTTATGTATTATTAGAATGACATAAAATGAAGTAATATTAGATTACTACAATTTGTTTATTTATGTATTTTGGAATGACATAAATGAAAAATAATGTAGTCCTACATTATTGTGAAGTAAATAAATTAACTTGAAATTACTATTGAAATCAAAAGTTGTGTTCATAATTACTTTAGTTAAACATGTTTATGATTCATTGTAAAGACATACACATAAAGTCTTTTAAGACTTATAATAAAGTAAGACGTTAACTTGTTAGGTTTTTTAATTAAGACATATACAAGAAGTCATTGAGTTGATCAATGATTTATAACGTATAATGGGATTATAACAGTTTATGTTTCTTGTTGAGACATGGATATGAAGTGACTTGGTTAAAAGGTACTTGTGTTATAAAGCATGTAATTGGCTTGGAAAGTCTATTATACCATTAAGTTGACTTAGTTGGTAAATAGGTAAGCCAAAAAGAATATGTTTATCTTATATATTGTTAGATTGTCTTACAATATTAATTCTAATGAATTCCACAAGTTGATGGTATGTTCAGTTAGGAGAGTCAAACTCTATTTGATTTGTTTGATTCATGATAACCATAACTTCTTTCTTAAAAAGTAACAAGGTTAGAAAATTGAGTCTGGATTAAATATACTCAATATGACTCCAACCTAGAAGATTGTTAAAACACCATTTCATAATGGAATGTGATGAATCACATTAAGTTTTTAAATTGAAGATTCTAAATTTGTTAAACTACTTATGAATAGGTTATTAACAAACTAAAGTCAGGAATTATCAATATATATTTGTAATGTCCCAAAAAGAGAACAATGTAGTTTTGCTCTAATTGCTAAGTATATATAGATAGTCTATACATTACAAAAGGCAAGTGGGAGTTTTTTTTTTATCTTGAAAGATAAAATTACAAAATACATAATCTTCTTAAATACACTAGTAAATATCATGATAAGGTTAGACATGTAAATGATAGACCTCATGATGATGGAATTTTTTTATTCATAGATCTGCAAGGATATCTCAGATATTTGACTTATATGCTGAGAAACATGAGTTACAGGATTATAGTAAACCTAATAATCATTTTGATGGATTACCAAATATTGAATTGGGTAAATTACTCATACTATGAATGTTAAAGATGCTGTCCATAAAGATAATCAATTTTGGAAATTTGGTTTATCTTAATAGTTAGACTAGAGAATGGAAATGAGTTTCTTTAAAGAGATGAAAAACCCTAGTGGTTTGAATTTCTATGTAGAAATCATATGGACAATATTGTACACATATTTAATGCATGTTTTATGACAAGATTATTAATCATACTTAAGCAATTAATTATGATTGAATATTCTTTTCTAAACACATTAAATATATAAATATGATAATTGTCATACTTGTTTTCATTAATATGAAATATGACAATGGAATATCAAAACTCTTTCTTTAGAAATTACTTGAGCGAGGATGGTAAGTAATTGAAAGGTTTTTTGAATTCATACAATCTTTGGAAGTGTAATAAGTGCAATAATTCATGAATGGATAAATGCATGCATCTATGAAATTATTATTATGTTTAATTATTAAATCCTAGTTTTGATTTATAATTGAAATAAGATAAATTTTAAGTATTCCTGAAAGCTAGTGGGAGTATTATGTTAAGATTTTAAATCTTATATGTTGTATAACATATAAGAAGTAACATTCCTTGTAAGCTAAATGTTAAGTCTTAAATTGGAATGAAACTTCACTTGTAAGATTTAAGAATTGAAACATATAACCTTGAAAATATGTTTATTATTAATAAACATGTGCAGTAAAATAAATGATTCTAATAAAAACATGATATATCATTTGGGAAATGGATAAATATCTTGTGACAAGATAGAACGTAAATGAAGTCTAAGTTTGACCTGTAGATTCATCATGTACATCATGTTGTGTATTAAAATTGTTATATCATTCTTGAATAAGAAGTGATTTGACAACATTGATATCTAACTAAAAGTTATTAGATAACTTGTGTAATGAATATTCTAAAAGAATTACATCCTCAGCCTGGAATTGCTCCTAGATTCTATGGATGAACAATATGTCAAATGTTGTGCAAATTGTCATCAGCTTTAAACTTGAAATTTTGGAAAGCATCAAACATTACACAATAAGATATTAAAGTTTATGGAATTTTAATGAGCATATTGTTGTTTGTATACAATGATGCTGGTTTAATTGAGATGACACTCAATACTAGTCATGGTAGGATTTCATCCTTGTTAATGGCCATGTGAACTAGTTATGCTACTAAGAGCGCAGTTGCATTATACATTAAAAGAATAAGAATACTTTAAACTTTAAAATGTTTGAAAGTTTAAATTGTCATAAATTGGTGATAGAGGATGTCACACACTTTATGAATTATTATGTGGATTGTTGAATGCACACATACAAGGACTTCACTAATTGAATTCTTGAAATAAGTATTCTCAAAATTACGACAGATCAAGTTGGTTGATTTATGCCTTGTCAACAAGTATGATTGTCATTACTTGAGGCATAATTCATCAACTGGAATTTTCATGCATTGATCTATTTGGTATTTGGATAAAGGATGTTAAACAATTATTATGATAAATCAAATACTTGGTATGTTTGATTTTATAATATATTGTATCCTATATTTGCATGTTTAATCCATGAATAAATTTATTTATTCTAAATCGTCCGTTGTCAATTAATGATATGGGAATATCATTAAATTAAGACAAATCTGAGAGATATGGTAGAATATACTTGAAAGTATATTGATGAGAATGCATACCAATTTCAGATGATATTTAATGAATTGAATATAGGACTTATCCCAACTACATAATTTACTTTGTGGATATTGTTATAAGTAAATTATGAATAGTTATCCTCAGACTTGAGATACCAGATAAGTGTCATGAATGTAGTGCACTTCTGTGGAACAACTTAACGCTATACGAGTATACGTAACTGGTAGTCATAAGGGTTGTTTCCTGAAGTGTTGCAAAGTTCGTGGGTTATTCTCGTAGTCAAGATATAATTTGTTCCTTCAAATTTATTTGGAGTTTAATACTGCTGGGCCCCTCGTAGGGTTGACAAGATGTTTGTGTGGCCACACCCAAAATCTCCCCTAAATATGTTTAGAAGATTTGGTAATCTTGCTCAATCACTAATAACGAGAAACAGAATGGTTGAATAAAGAATGACTTAATTCCATATCTTTATTTAATATGGTATTAGAAACAAAAGGATAATAATAATGAGAAATCATTAAAGGGTTTTTTCCAGGAGACCTTACTCGAGTTGTACTAGAGGCATCGAAGTGTTGTTAGACGCTAACCGATGTGATCACACTATTAAGATATGTCCAAGTGAGAGCTGTTGGTTTAATGGACAAAATATTAATAGATGTGTGTTAGGATCGAACTCGAGACCTATGGGATTGCACGCGTTGCGTATGAGATTTAATTATATTAAGTCACGAAATATTTATATGGTCGAACTAAGAAAAACGAGGGGGTTGAGTGTCGAGTTTTGAAACTTAAGGAGGTGCTTGCAATGACTTGTTGGACAAGGTTTAATGCTATATAAATACACTCTTTTGGTCTCATTCGGTTGGATAAAAAAAAGAAAAGAAAAGAAAAGACGATCGACACACTAACCTTTATTTAGATATTGTATTGTAAATTACATGGAGAATCTTTCATGTATATCATACGTGCCATGCATGATATTCTATATGCATGTCATGTGCATGCATGGTATTCTTGACTTTCTTTCTTCATTGGATAGATCGACGACTAATTAGTATATAAGGGTTCGACCTGTTTGTTTTAATACAAAGACAAACCTTGTTTGGTTTTTGTGCTTTAATCATGACTTGAACTAGCATTCTAATTAAATCGCTAACAATACGCGCGTACATGATCGTAGAGAAATCCTATTTTGGATTTTGGTGATTTACACTATTCGACTTTATTAAGTCGACTAGAACTCAAACCCTAATTAGGGTTCATCCAATTGCTAGTTTTTGGATTTGATTCTTGTTCGGCTAGAATCAAGAAAGGTACGCATACTTTATTCTTTAGTTAATTAATTATTCATTATATGTTCCTATACGCTTCCGCACTTGCTTTGATGTTTATATATGATTATAGTATATAATTCCAACAAACACTACATCTGATAATGAATCTGCTTGCGATTTAGATGAGTTCATTCATGAGGGCATAGTAACTACTAGCCGGGTAGCTGAGTTTAATACAAGTAGTATTGTATATACATGTGATGATTTTCAAGTACCTACTACTAATTCTAAATGCAATCATGAATTAACTGATCATGATCATTCTTCTATGCTTCAGAATTATGCTTTAATTCAGTCTCAAATTAATAATTATGCTAACCTGATTGAAATAGAAAAAGATAATAATGCATGCTTAGAGAAACATTTTTACTTTTGAAAACATTAAAAAAAAAATGAATTTGAAGTTTCAAAGCTTAAGGAAGAAAAAGATAATTTTGTTCAAATAATCACAAAAACTTGTAACAATTCTCCGGTAAAATGGGCAGACAATTCAGACTCTATACATGTTAATCCCTAAATCAGATTCAATTATGGATCTAAAACAGGGACTTGGTCATTCTGATCCGTCTTATCTTGATATGACAAAGAGAGGCCAACCTAATTTGTACAATGTGGATTATATGAGACGTGGTACTTTCAAATGATACATGTTTGCTCCTATAGATCTTTCTCAAGAGGAAAATGAAAATTGTTTGAATGTTATACATAAAAACACCAATTTCTCTTATCCTCGTGCAAATTATGGTTTGATTAACAAAGAAAATGTTCTTTCGAGAAAAGATACAAAACTAAAAAAATCATGTGGAACGGATTTTTGAAGATTCAAATTATGCAAAAAAGTTTGATAATTTAGCGAGAAAAAGTTTTTGTAATCTCAAAAATCAAATAAATTCAATGTTGGCAATTATTCGTGGGAAGAAATAATTTCAGATGGCTGAACTATTGAACTCTAATTCTTATGAAAATAGAGATCATGAGTGAAGTAAAAAAAACTCTTTAAAACTTATATTGAGCCTTCCATGAATAAATAATTGTGCATATCCGAAAGTCTGAAAGTCCAAACTCGAGAAAATATAATTGGGCATATCCGAAAGTCCAAACTCGAGCTTTCCAACAACATATGTTGAACTAGCTTATCCAACCATTTTCTTTGTTCACCATATGGACAACTTTTAAATTTATGTTTAACATGACACCTTAGTCACCTTAGTTGTTTCAAGTATAATTTTAATAAAAAACGAAGCAAAGTATCATCATTGTTACTCTTCGATAGGCCATTGTAGGAAAATAAATTTTCCTAACTTGAGAATGAATACTGGAGAACTTATTGCACTAGAAACTCAATTTGACATAACCGTTGAATTGCTTCCTTGATAGAAGTTGGGTATGTGGATTCGCCCGTAAAAATGGTCGTGTTTAGCCGTAATTGAGCACCGCTAGTAATAGTCTCATATTCATTCTCTCACTTGAGAAATTTATACTCCTATGTTTTCCTAAAGTAAGTTTACAATGGAAATACTTTGCATTGTCCTAGGATTACTAATCAAACAAGCTGTAAAATTAATTTTTCTTTAAATTAATCACAACCACTTGCCTCATCAAGCGATTATCTTGCTTTGATCGAGAAGAGCTACATGACTTCATGGACGAAGCTCATTGTATGCTAATCACCATCCGTAATGATTAGATTGTCCTAAACTAGCACCTCACAACTCTTTTGTCTTGAACACCATCATGTGCTCTTTTCTTTCTAGACATATACCTTGCATGTCATTGTTAGTGTAAATGATTTACTAATCTAGACCGTAAATCTGTTTTGGACTTCTTGAATAGTGCTTGTTAAGTTTGCTAAACCTTTGTGTTATTTGTGAGCTCGATCTCATTTGATTGCCTATATGTGATCTCTACATGCTCTCCTTGCTTTGCTTAATGTGTATACATGTATGCTTGCTGTAGAAACAATTTGTTTCATAATTCGAAACACAGAGCAAAATTCTGCAACAATTATGTTAAGAAATTATGTCTCAGACGCCGGATCCCTTAGATGTAACTAGACGGATCCCTCAAGTGAAGGATCCGTGGGATCCGGGTGGACAGAAGTTCCTTTATACCCTCCTTGCATTAATCCAACATTCTAGACCTTATTGGACTAGTTAAACATGCTACGTTAGGATCACTTAAACTTTCCTTAGGCTCAGTTGATCTCACATTCACTCACGGATGATTTAGGATCACATTCGAAGTATTTTTTGATTTATCATTACTTCAAAACTCACCATATTTCCACTCCAATGTTTACACATTGTTCCTCTCATCTCAAAACACCTAGTTTGATATCTCTCTCAATTTTAGCAAATTGATTTCAGTCATCCTTACCTCAAAATAGGCCAAAAACTAGTTTTTTTTTTTTAATTTCTTATGATTTTTTAAGGAATTTTCCAAATCTCTCTTAAGTCATTATCTGATCTCTAGGATCATTTAACACCACTTGACACTCTCATAATTCTTTGTGTCATCTTTGAACATCCACTGGTGCTCATAAAGCCCCATCTCTTTCCATAAAAGGCAATCATTAGCTACCATCAATCATTTTCTCTTGATCATTTGAGACCATCTTCATGTAAGAAACTTGATAGACTGAGTAACTTAGGATATGTAGGTGCTAGACCTTGCTAGAACCCAATCACCTCTTTTTCACCTCATATGTTAGTCGGATCCCTAGACTTAAGCTAGCCGGTTCCCTCTAGTGAGGGAACCGGTGGAACCGTGGAACAGTAGGAACAGTAGGAACTTTATCTCTTTAGATAATCATTTCAAATTTCCTTTTTCCCACACAAGCACTTGTTCAACACTTAGGATTATCTGTTTCCTATATGTTTATAAATGAGTTGCATTTATATGAGTCTTTACATGTTCTTCCTTTCTGTTTCATGATTTTATGTGAACAATTTATCCATTTGTATAAATGTTTTCCTTTTGTACTAACTCTTTTGGATTCTTGTAGGATGACAATGGTCGATTTCATCATCAAGTCAAGTTGTGCTCATTCGCACATTTTTTTTATCTTGCATCATCCTAACCATCTTACTCCACTTTTATCACTACTCATGATACGCTTACACAGCGCGTTCAGGGTCAAAGGAACTTCCTTTTCGTCGAGCAAGTTTTTCAACACCCTAGGCAGTGAACCTAATCGTTGTAGTGTAGTATTAGGGTAAGCCATGGGAATTGATATCGTTCTCTAGGAGAATAGGAATGCCATTGAGAAGTTACTACGCTAAGGTTGGGGTTGAGGAAGATTATTTTTTATCTTTTTATATTTTTTTAGGAAATGGAAAGGTACGAATCTCGGGGTTTGAATTTAGGGGTTGGTATTTCTACCGATTACTTCTACTATTTAATTATCTAATTAACTAAGGTGAGGGTAGTCTATGTCTATTGTTGTGTGCTCGTATGATGATTAAAAATGTATTTGCTTAGGCTTTATTACTCTTTAGTTATCTCCTATTGATGGTTGAATTGTCACGTCCTTATTCTTAATCGTGTTGTGTCTCTAAGGTCGTAGGGTATGCGTTTATCCCTAACTCTTTGAAGCTACCAAAGGTTAATGACTACAAAATCTCTAGGATTTATAAACTTTAACTCTAAGGTATTCTTTGGATGTATAGCCTACAATTACTCTAGGTGATTATAAACTAAGGTTCAACAAAGATTAATCAAGCATTAACAACACAACGAATGACCTATCGCAATACTAGGTCAATCACAATTAAGATAAGAGACAACCAATCAATATTCAATAACTAAGTTTCATATTACCTAAGCAAACACACAAGTAAATTATCCAGACCTGGGGAACATGCAAGCATACACACAATCAATTGAAGACATAATTAAATTAATGAAGTAAAACACTTATCTTGATGTAAGATAGGGTATGGAACCCTAAAATATTGTACAAGACAGCCTTGGTTCGGTTTAGGTTTTTACTCCACAAAACTACACACTAAAAACTAAAAAATCCGGTTTCTATATATAAGGTTACAACTGCGACGGCGTCACCCTTTAGTTTGTGACGCCGTCGGGTCGCCGTCATTAGGGTTTCGTCTTGGCCACGTTAGCATTGCGATGGCATCACCTTATGCCTGTGACGCCATCTCCTTCAGTCTCTGACGTCGTCTGGATCAAATCTAGGCCGTCTGAGCTGCGACGCCCTACTCTTTTAACACCTGATGCCGTCACTTGAAAATAAGCAATTTGGCTACAGAGTCGTCACAAAACTTGTTCCGACGGCGTCACAAGTATAACCTGACGCCGTCCCCTTCAGTTTCAGCAGCTTGAGTGTCTCGATTCTTGACTTTGGCCATTTTCTTCGTATATTCGCGCCTTTTCGTCCGAATAAGTGTCATTCCGACAATTTGCCTTCAAGAGACCTAAAAAGTGAAAATGAACGATATTAAGTAATAATGGATACAAAAGTGATCAAATAAGGGATTAAATGACCCCTAAAAAAGGTACAATTTAAAACCTTATCAAATATCCCTACACTTGGTATTTGCTTGTCCTCAAGCAAATGTGCTTTTAGCCAATTAATTTATAAGTTAGAGGTCATGAAGCATTAGTTTAGAACGATTCACAACACATTTAAGCCCCGCAAAAGTCATAACAAGCACGGAAATTACATACTAGCACCTCACATGGGGTGTTTGGATACTCAGATCTCTCGGGTGTATATGAAATATAACAAGTTGGAAATGGAAGATAAACACTCATTAACCGGTCCTAGTACATAGATTACCATATGCTTGAGACTAGATCAAACCTCTATCGCTTTGGCATAAGCACCTAGGAAAGACTATCCAAGAGGTCTTTTAAAGGGTTGTAATGATAGGCTTACGGTAGGGAAACAAAGGGTTTAGTGTGATAGGCGATTTAGTGGTGGCAAGTCAAAAATCTTTATGTTACAAGCATGCGAAGAATGGCGTTGCAAAGCCAAGACTCGACACTCTAAACTCTAGATAACTGAAACAAACAATCATAAATTTAAAGATAGATGTAGGATGGTAGCCCGTATGTTTTTTTTTCTTTTCTTTTCATACACTCTTACTCTACTATCCTCTATGATAACATCAAAATAATAGGGATTTATAGGCACATCCCTACACTTGAGTTTTTATTACCCTAACACTAATTTGACCCGAATTGAAAAGATCAAAACACTTGGAGTACATTATTACGCAAATAAGGGGAATTTGAATTTAACGTTCCCTTCCCGTCATTTCATAAAATTTAACTTTTCCCATGAGTCTCAATCGTCCCAAAACTGTGTACAAAGGATATGACTCGACTTAGCAACTTATGCAAGCAACAAGATAATTGAACTAAGGGTTTAGTGTGATAACAATAATGCACTAAAAGTGAGTGTACTAGGTAGGCTAAGGCGATTTGGGTGCACATTTGGGGGTGGATTGTAAACAATGCTCTTCATTGATATTCCGAAAAACCGAAACATCACGAGAACCGCGAAAAGGATAGGCTCTGAGGGGTTAACTAGGGGTATCGTGTACTAAAGATGAGTACAACTCAAAGGTGTGGGGGAATTACTCAACCGATGTGGAAGAAGTAATTATATTACAGGTATCAAACAAGGGTTATCCTAATGCCTCTTATCATTTAGTTATTCCTAACTACACAAGTGTAGTCTTACTAGCGATCTCGGGATGCATCACAAAACAAGTTCTAGAATCTATTATACTACCGGTTCACACTCTAAGCATTAAAGATGAATGCTTTAATTGCTACTAATCTAAGGGCGATCCTCACATTTTGGGTGGAATTTAAGTGGTAAAGGGTTTTTGTGCTAGCCATATAATTTCCTATCCATAAGACGCTTTATTAAGACTAATGGCCCACTCCTATATGTCATGAAAAATTTTAAATTTGGTGCCAAAATTACCCTAATCGATATTTCTCATGGTTTATTACACAAATGCAATTGGGCAAAGAAAATAATCAAGGATAAGCATAGTTTCAAAGTTCCCGTTTTATTTTCCCTCCCTACACTTAAACTGAACATTGTCCCCAAAGTTCCCCGAAAGTATCAAAGTTATGATAATGGAAGGTAATAAAAGATGAAAGAAACTAATACTCCCCTGATTAGCTCGGTAGGATCCGTGTGAAGTGGTGGTTACATCTTTTTTCAAGAAGAACGTTTGCGTTAAAAGCTCCTTCTCATCTTATGTATTTTCTTCTTGGTAAATTAAACCTGCACACTTGAAGAAAACCAACGAAACCTTCGCGTAAAATCGGCGGTAACAATATATATAAGACTCTACTAAACTAGGATATAATGCTTGTGGAATGGATGTTTACAGATTTTCTGGAAAATTAAGACCTGAAAAATTCCAAAAAATTTATAAGTAGCTCAGAAAACGAGAAAAAGTAATAAGTTGTTTCTACTCCTCCTGACGCCGTCAGGTTGCGATCCTGACGCCGTCAGGTTATCCTGACAGAAACTGGTCCGCGATTTTTTGGAAAAAATTCTGAAAAATTTACATCTTTAGAATCTGGAAAAATTTCCTGCAAAACATCCATTATGACTCGATACAAGCATTTGACTCGAACAAACACACATGTATATCTTTTAATTAATTGTAATTCTCATGTTCACGTTTCTTTTGAAAACGTGTGTAATCCTCCCTACACTTATCCCTTAGGTAAAATACCTTTATATGTAATTAAGACGAGGTTAAAGACAAAATAAAGCATTTTTACAAATTTGAACATGAGAATAAACAATAAATAAAAGATGCACAACACACAAACAAGCAAACAATTAAGCATGGGTTGCCTCCCACGAAGCGCTTTTCTTTATTTATGAGTCTTGTAGCTAGACTCGAAGTCGTGCCCCTACGTGGTCTCTTGCACGCTTACGTGCCCATACCTAAGCCATTCCAATGTTCTCTCAGTCTTTTTGTAATCATCTCCTAACTCTAGGCATTTTTCGTAATACCTCTTAGTTTTCTCATATGGGTACCTAAGTCCACTTTGCTTATCCCTTTCACTAAACAATGGAATAGGAGTCATTCTATTACACGCCTTAATATCCTTGTGTTTAAACCTAGGATGAGCACGTGGCATTTGGTAGACAAAGTCTTCAACTTCATCAGAGAATGTAATTAGACCATCAATCATCCGTTCATTCAACCTAGTCATTCTCTTGAAAGGTTTTCCAAAAATTACTTGAGTGAGGTCCTTATCAATAAATTCTCCTAAGTTTTCTAAGACCATGAACTCTACCAAATAAGCAAAACTTCCAACAAACACATGCAAATGAGTGACTGCTTCAACAACATTGTTCCCTTGATAAGTTAATTCATTGACCTTGATTTTATTGTATAGGTTTCTTGAGATTAATTTTAAAGGCAAGAACGAATTCAAGTAAGCATCGAATCCTTCTAATCCTATTTTGCAAGTGTAACAATTCGCATTTTCGGGTCACTATTCATTTTTACTATTCACCGTTACTATTCATTTTTACTATTCATCACCAAATTTTTTTATTTCATATTCTTGTAAGTTAACCTATTTTAGTAATAATCCGATAATTTGACACTAATCGGGTCACTTCTGCAAATTTCACGAAACCGTGTCTGAGATTTACGTTTAGGTTTAAACGACCTTTAGGCATCCAGGTATGTCCGAAAACATTACAAACAAGAGAAATATAAGTTTTTCACCTTCCGTGACATTTTCATAAGTTTTGGAATTTTACGTTTTCCAGTTTTGCGTTTTATGCGATTTGCGCGTTTTAGACCCGCGTTTCCAGTTTTAGCAGCGTTTAAGAAACCCGATAGAACTTATCACTCATTTAATATGATTATATGGAGTATATTAACAAGTTTTAACATATTTACAAGTTTCATATTTTTAGTATACCCGGTTTTAAGTTTCGTGACTTTACGACTTACAGTTAGCGATTAACGGGACCAAAACTCACTCCGTAAACAAGATAATACCAAGCAACTCATATCTAGTCATTCTAGATAGGCCATGAACGAAATATTAAGCCACATGGGGCGTTTTTATTGATGACTAAGTTAAGCTATGAAGCTTACATAGGAAGCTTTAACATGTGTAAGGTTTACTTAGTCTTTAACACTTAAACTTAAGAACTAAGTCTAAGAAATATCCTACACCTTTAACCTCCTCATCTTACTATAAATAGCAAGATCATTCTCTTCCTTTTCTGATCACCATTAACGAGACACACTTAAATCACACAACCCTTCATCTTTGATTTCCAAGTTCCAAGTTACACATAAGAGTTGAAGGCTTAGTTGTTCTCTACATGAATCTTAAGTTTATTTGGTGACTCCATGGTTGAATTAGGAGCTACACAAGGGTACTAGGTCTGGATTCATAAGGTTTTCACAAGGGTTATATCAAGGCTAGCAAAGGTTTGCAAGAATTGTATTGAAGGATTGGAAGCTAGGGTTTTGGTTCAAAGGGTTTAGAATTTAGTGTCCTAGTTCTTGGTTCTTGATTTGTTTCATCACAAGGATTGTAAGCAAACTTTTATGTTATCATTTGATTTCTGTAAATACTTGTATTTCATGTATGTAATATGTTTTATATGCTTATTATGGTTGATTGTGCTTGGATAAATGGACTAAACCACTAGAAATCGTCAAAAGGACTAGTATTGCAAAACAGAAACTGGACAGGGGCTGTAAACGTAATTACTGGGTAAAATTCGTGGACTGAAAAACTTAGGTAATAACATAGGATTATAGATCTATGTATTGTGGTCATTTTTCCGGGTGGCTCGTGCCGTAACTCATCCCGATGAATAAACTAGAGCCAAAACGGCTAAACGTGTCCAAATCTGAGTAACAGATTTCAAACGAGTAAAGCTCATAAAACTTGCATATAACCAACTGTTGGTCAAAGAATAAAAGTTGTAGCTAACACCCTAACTTGAACGTGGCCACTGGCCGTGCATTAAACGGAGTTGTAGAACTCGACTTATGACCAAAACCGTGAGACAGTTTGCTGCTGATTGAAATAACTAGTACATCCAAGGGTAAATTGGTAATTTCATGTTAGTTAAATAATTTCTGGGGAAGTAGGGCCCACTAATCTGTTTAGTACATTCAATTACCTTTCCGAGGACATAAAAATCGAGTCATGATCATTTACGGTTTAGAAGTAACGGGTAGATCTAGACGGGGAAAACTTAAATATAAGAAACGTAAACACTTATACAACTTCACAAATGTTAAGTATCCAAGCATAATTGATGTAATAACTATATAAGGCATGTTTATACATTCACATCGTTATTTTAGAACCTAAGACACAACACATATTCTAGGTTGTGCGTAGAGATTTCTCGGCTTATACATCGATTCGTTATACATTGGATATCACATTTTTTAAGGTGAGTCATAGCCCCTACTCTTTTAATACTTGTTTTACAAACTCTTTGGGGGAGATACATGCTCAACTATTTCTTTTACTTTTACAAATACTCAAAACATTATACTTGATTGCATTATACGTGATTGCATTATACTTGATCGCATTATACTTGGTTGCATTATACTTGATTACGTTACACTTGATTTCGTTTTACATGCTTGGAAATACTTGCCTAAATACATGAATTGTATTTACAAACGTGCGACAATACTCTATGCTGTCAGAGAGGTATTGATAATACTATAAGTCGGGTATATGCCCCCGCCCATGGTACCCGATTCATGACCATGGGATTAATATAGTACTATTTGGGAAGGTGCCCCCGCCCATGGTACCCGATTCATGACCTTGGGTGAATATAATCCGGTGTATTGTGCAAACTATATTTTGGCAGTGGGTTGTGAACACACAGGTTGCAAGTTCTTTTTGGCGGAACTTGGAACTGAGTGGATTTACAATGCCTTTGCTGTGTAAACATTCTTTTAAGGCTTTTCAACTTATTTAAAACAAACTCTATGAACTCACCAACCATTGTGTTGACACTTTAGCATGTTTATCTCAGGACATAAGACGATAGTTGTTGCATGGAACTTAGAGTCGCACGACATATTTTGAAGACTTATGCTTTTATCATTTACCATTTGAAACATTTATGTATTATACTTTGGGACCTCATTGTTTGTAACTCTGATTTCATTAATCGAATGGTAACTTTTCAAAACGTCTCATTTAGAGGTCGTTTTCTATAACTTGTACTTTGTATTATGAAGTAGCACCCCAATGACACAATCTTCCGCTGCGGTATTTTGGGGGTGTTACAGCAAGGGAATTGCATGTTAAAGGGACCATCTTTCTCAATTCTACACCTAGGGTCAAAACATTGGGAGGGGTCTTCTTCCATTTCAAAACTAACTTCATCAATGACCTCCCCGTTGTCAAGTGCTTCACCATAATCAAATTCCTCATCGGAATCTGAGTCACAGAAAGGACTTTGTTGTTGCCAATTAATTTCATTATGCCCTATGTGATTTCCAAAGTGGTGAACGGGTGAAGGGTTTTGTGGGATTGCGTTCTCAATTTCGGGATTGGGAGGAGGATTGGGGGCGGGTAGTGTGAAGAATCTTCAATGGAAGACACGTATCATGGTGAGTGATAGGTTTTACGAACAAAGGTCACGAAGAAGGGGGATAGACTATGAGGAAGCTAAAAATGGGAAAAAAGCTTACTTGATAGGAATCAAGCAAGGAAACATAAACGAGGTGGACTCCTAACTAGCTATTCTATTCCCCGGCAGCGGCGCCAAAAACTTGATACGCTTACACAGCGTGTTCGGGGTCAAAGGAACTTCCTTTTCGTCGAGCAAGTTTTTCAACACCCTAGGCAGTGAACCTAATCGTTGTAGTGTAGTATTAGGGTAAGTCACGGGAATTGATATCGTTCTCTAGGGGAATAAGAATGCTAGTGAGAAGTTACTACGCTGAGGTTGGGGTTGAGGAAGATTATTTTTTATCTTTTTATATTTTTTTAGGAAATGGAAAGGTACGAATCTCGGGGTTTGAATTTAGGGGTTGGTATTTCTACCGATTACTTCTACTATTTAATTATCTAATTAACTAAGGTGAGTGTAGTCTATGTCTATTGTTGTGTGCTCGTATGATGATTAAAAATGTACTTGCTTAGGCTTTATTACTCCCTAGTTATCTCCTATTGATGGTTGAATTGTCACGTCCTTATTCTTAATCGCGTTGTGTCTCTAAGGTCGTAGGGTATGCGTTTATCCCTAACTCTTTGAAGCTACCAAAGGTTAATGACTACAAAATCTCTAGGATTTATAAACTTTAACTCTAAGGTATTCTTTGGATGTATAGCCTTTGCCTACAATTACTCTAGGTGATTATAAACTAAGGTTCAACAAAGATTAATCAAGCATTAACAACACAACGAATGACCTATCGCAATACTAGGTCAATCACAATTAAGATAAGAGACAACCAATCAATATTCAATAACTAAGTTTCATATTACCTAAGCAAACACACAAGTAAATTAGCCGGACATGGGGAACATGCAAGCATACACACAATCAATTGAAGACATAATTAAATTAATGAAGTAAAACACTTATCTTGATGTAAGATAGGGTATGGAACCCTAAAATATTGTACAAGACAACCTTTGTTCGGTTTAGGTTTTTACTCTACAAAACTACACACTGAAAACTAAAAAATCTGGTTTCTATATATAAGGTTACAACTGCGACGGCGTCACCCTTAAGTTTGTGACGCCGTTGGGTCGCCGTCATTAGGGCGTCTTGGCCACGTTAGCATTGCGAAGGCGTCACCTTATGCCTGTGACGCTGTCTCCTTCAGTCTCTGACGTCGTCTGGATCAAATCTAGGCCGTCTGAGCTGCGACGCCCTACTCTTTTAACACCTGATGCCGTCATTTGAAAATTATCAATTTGGCTACTGAGTCATCACAAAACTTGTTCCGACGGCGTCACAAGTATAACCTGACGCCTTCCCCTTCAGTTTCAGCAGCTTGAGTGTCTCGATTCTTGACTTTGGCCATTTTTTTCGTATATTCGCGCCTTTTCGTCCGAATAAGTGTCATTCCAGCAATTTGCCTTCAAGAGACCTAAAAAGTGAAAAGGAACGATATTAAGTAATAACGGATATAAAAGTGATCAAATAAGGGCTTAAATGACCCCTCAAAAAGGTACATTTTAAAACCTTATCAACTCACAAAGTCATCATGTCTACCACCTCAATTGAGTCATCAACCAAGTCAAAGATTCACCTTGATACCTTTCATCACCTCTACCACAACTTCCATACCTCTAAGTCATAATGATGATTTCTATCATTATCACCGTGTCCAAAGGTCTAGTTCATGAACTACGTGATGAAGTATGTCTCATGTTCTACCACATTCTATTTGTGTCAACCACATCCTACAAGTGTCTCACTACCACTACAATTCATGGTCGCTCAACTATCCTTCACAAACATCTATGTTGTCAATAGCCAAGTGAATTTCGTAATGAAATGCGTCTCATCCCTAAGCACATTTTTTTTACCTTTAACAAACCTTACAACCTCTAAACCAACCATGATGATGCAAGTAGTAGGATTATTCTCTTTTTGACACTAATCCTTTCTTTGTAGGTTCATATATATACACTTTGATGTGTATGGGATTCTCGTCTATTTTTGGACGAAGTTTTACACCAATTTTTTTTGTAGGTTCTTCTTGACGCCCTCGAGCTAGGGGAGCTTCCGTCGAGCATTTATAAAGTGCATCATATGACTTACTCGTCTAAGGATGAATATAATTTTGCACTAACTTTTTGTTTTGTAGATTTTCAAAACACACTAGGAGAACTTGACGCTCTCAATAAAGGGGAGTTTTTTCGTCAAAGCAAAAACATTGCAAATTTTGCAATAA
Source organism: Chrysanthemum seticuspe (assembly GCA_019973895.1). Classification (NCBI taxonomy): domain Eukaryota; kingdom Viridiplantae; phylum Streptophyta; class Magnoliopsida; order Asterales; family Asteraceae; genus Chrysanthemum; species Chrysanthemum seticuspe. Next base: position 18,605,928 of record BPTQ01000004.1, on the reverse strand, counting down.
TTGCGTCTTAGCCTTCCTCAAATACTTGACGCCTTTAACAAGGGGGAGCAACCGTCAAGGGGGAGCATGCACACATTCATTCTTCAAAATTCCTTTATGTTTCAACAAAAGGGAGATTTCTTTCTCATCATATATTTTTTCTTTTTTCTTTTCTTCTTAACACTAACCTTGATGTAGGTTAAGCCTCAAAAATTTGATCCATTGAGCCGTTGGCAATAATAGTTATAATTCAAAGGATCTTTCTATTTTTTTTGTGTGATTCTCTAGGTTCCTCTTAAAGGCGAGATCACCACCTTTTGAAGACGTGCAAGCTCAAGGTCATGAGTTGCTAAGCTTCGTCATTAGTTTTTCGTGTTGAAGGTATTGGCGTGGTGTGCCAATTGGAGCAATAAGGTGTTTTAATTTTAACTTCACTAGGGATGATGCAAACTCGCCATTCTTGGGAGAAATTAAGTTTAAAGGACACACCCTTTTTGTTTCGACAAAAGAGGGAGAAGAGTGTAAACGAAGAAGGTAATGTATAGGAAGTACGAACACAAGTAACTTTGACATTTTACCTATCTATTACATTTACATATATTTTGTCATCATCAAAAAGGGGGAGATTATTAGTGCAAATATTACGATATTTAATCTATACATTCTCATTTGTTTTGTTGATGACAAACATGTAACTTGTAATACATAACGTAAAATGTATAAGTTACTTGTAATTATATTTTGTCTCAACATACTCTCAACACCTCTCGACGACTCAAGTCCTTGTATGCTACAACACAGGTTCGTACATGTTTGTTATGTTGCGTTATGATCAAACCCCTAACAAACCATTAAACATGTTTAATTAAATAGTTTATAAAACACTTAAGTAAACATAAGTAAATGTGTTGGGTAAAACCCATGACCCCAAGACCCATACTCATTTGACTAGATGCATTGCATCTATTAGATACATTGTATCTAATGAAATACCCATGGACCAACCCATAACCCATGACCCATGACCCAAAACCCATGGGCAAAAGGGAGCGTCCTACGGATCCCTCAAAGTGCCCACGGATCCCTGGAATTACAAGGGCCGGATCCCTCCAGAAGGGATCCTTGGGGCAGAACATGGTTTTGGTTTTTTTGCCTATAAATAGCAAGCCACTTCTTACCATTTCTTCACACCTTCACACATAGTTTCTCTCCACCATTTCTAGGATATTTAGATCATTAGGAAACATGTAAACCACCCTCATCTCATATGATCATAATGCTTCTAACTCTCATTTGTTGTAAGCATACTCCCGAAGTGATCCTCCAAAGCAAGCTTAGAGATCTTGCTTCCTTACCTACTGAAGTGATCACCCATCACAAGATACAAGCACATGAAGATCTTATACAACAAGCTTGGGAAACTTTTCATCTTCATTCATAGAAGACTAACTACATCATGCTTTGTGTTCTTGATGTTTAGTTTAGGATTTCATATCCATTAGATACATTATTATGGATATTGTCTAGTATCATATTCTTGTATCTATGACTAGACTAGATGGTTTATGTGTTTGTGCCATAAAACACAAGGTTTGTTATGTTGGGCCACAAAACATAACGGGTATCATAGATGTTTTATATATCTATGACTAGACTAGATGGTTTATGTGTTTGTGCCATAAAACACAAGGTTTGTTATGTTGGGCCACAAACACAACGGGTGTCATAGATGTGTCAAAGTCATTAGTGAAGAATGCTGATCACTTCCAAAACAGTCAAGAAATATTGACAAAAGGTTTTAGTCAACAACAGTCAACTATTATGGACTCAATACAAATTTCCCTTGGAATATAGTGGATTCCCAGGTCGTTAAGTCCCACGGAGGTTGAATGGTGTTCGAAAACGTTCAGATATAGAATGATCACTAAGGATAATGATCTGTAAGGATTTTGGTTTATAATTACACTACTGATTAATTGGAATTGTATTTGGATACAGAACTATAAAGCACAATAATCAGATTAAACAAACGTAAATGCGTACGTTTACTAAATTTTACGTAAACGTACAAAATAAAACGTAAATTTAAAAGAATAAAACACCTATGGATATGAAAATGATATTTTTACAATCCTAATAATAAAAGAAAATTATTGGAAAATTAAAATTATTTTTATAACTATTTATTTAATTATTATTAATTAAAAACTATTTTTGACTATTTAATAATACTCTAAAATATAATAAAATATGAAATAAAGCTAGAAAAATGAAATTATGACTTAGAAAAATCTAAAATATTAGAAAACTTATTTTAAAACTGAAAATATATTTTTTACACTTTTTATCTATTTATTATTAATTATTTAATACTTTTTAACTATTTTAAATTCTAATAAATACTAAACAAACTAAGAAAATTCTGAATTTTTTTAGATAATTATCCTATGGTGATCGAAAGCTAAGAAAATTATAAAAACAGAAAGTGCTTAATAATAAGCTGAAAAAGAAAATTAAAAAGCTAATTTTTATTAAATAAACGCTATCACTATTTTAAAATGATGTTTTTTTTTTGTGATTTTTCTTTTTTAAACCTATTTAACTACTGATAATAAGCAATTTTAATAAAGAGAAAAATTTTGGAACTTGAAAATAAGCAGTTTGAGAGCTTAAGAGCTTAACAGTTTAACTTTTGGCTTTCAAAAGGATTTTTAAGCTCAAACAAGCTTGAAATAAGCTTCACAGTTGGAACCAAAGGTAAAATAAGATGCAAATAAGCTAAAAGTACTTAAATTAAGCTAAAAGGCGCAAAGAACCACACTGATAAGCTTAAAATAAGCAAATAAGCTCTTGGCTTCTTTATGTTCTAAGACAGTTATGGGACAGAGTTTAAAGGACAAAACAAGTGGGGTCCACAGAGCTTAAGCTCTCAAACTTGGCTGAATCAGATAGCCAGCTGGGTTGTGAGCTTAAAGGAACCAAGAACAACCCCTAGGGTCCACTGATGAGCTTTTGAAGAGCTTATGAAAAAGGCACCATTTCACTGATTACTCAGTGTAAGCTGAGTCAGTGAATGCTGAGAAATGGACAAAACTAAAAGCTGATTGCAGCCCTATCAAATAAGCTAGAAAATGGAAAATAAGCACTGGACTAAAGAGACAGCTAGGTGGGCTTTCCAAAACACCAAAATTTACAAGCTAAAGCTAACTAATGAACATGATACAAGCTATTGAAATATGCTTACTCAACTGTGCACAGGGCACTTTTTTAGAAAAGTGTTTAAAAGAAGCTAAGAAATAAGCAGTTTAACAAGCTAACTGAAAATTATAAAAATTACTGTGATAAAGATGAGCAGCTAAATATTATAAACCTAAAAGCTCAAATCTTGAAAGCTAATATTAAGTCCTATAAAAAATTATCTAGTTTATTCAAAAACTGCAAATAAGAAAATTTGACTTTTTAATGAAATGAGCTAAGTTGACTTTTATGAACTTTGATTCAAATCTACTTACTGATTATGTTGTAATAAGCTAAGTTAAGATGAAATTAAGCTAGCTTACCAAGTTATAAGCAACTATGATGAATTTTACACTATAAATCCTAACAGTTAACTAGTAAAGTGAGATTAAAAGAGATTTTGACTATTTCTCAAACAAGGACTGTATTTTATGGTTGCAATGAGTTATTAGATCCTATTGTGACATAAGACAACAACAAGCAACAACATAAACAACCTATAATACAGATAACACAGTGAATCCAAACAACCTTTTAGACAACTGATTTTGTGATTTCCAAAGGGTTTCACAGATTAAGACCATGCAACTGATTAAAAACCTTATATTATCATATAATGAGGCTAAATAAGCATTAAACAATAACAATAACAACATAAAACTAAGGTATGACAATTATGCTATAATAACTGTTAAACTAAGATTTTTAGTAGCTACAAATTTTAAAGAACAGGCAAACTGTTTTAAGGTTTAATTTTACTTAACTACAACTAAGAAACATAAAAACACAAAGCTTTAAGCTAATAAAGGGCTTAAACAGTGAAATGCTAAAATGGAGTAAAAAGCTTACAAGATGGAATCCAAATGAAAACTGAGAACCAAGGCCCAAGAACACTTCCTATAGCTTCCCAAGAAGCATCTAAACCCAAGGCAATCCAGTATTCACCCTGCTCCAGCTGTGATCATCTTCTCTATTGGATTTTTTATTTTTCTATATTTTTATGTGATTTTTGGTAATTTTTCTTTTTGATACTAAACAAAGTTTTAAGGTTTCTAATATCTTTATTAAGCTATCTAGGAGCTTATATGAGCTTATTCAGTCCATACTAACAACTACAAACAACATTAAGCTAATATGAGATTTTGAACTTGAAAATTGCATAAACTGAAATTGAAACTGAAACTTGAAATTGATGACTGAAAAAGATTCACATACACTGAAATCACTTAAACAAAGTACTTGAAAGCTAAATTTTACACTGTAAATTGAAATTATTCTAAAACGACATAAGCTAATTAAATTTACTCTAGATATCTTCCACATTGCTTCTTTCCTTCTTTATAAAGATCTTTTTGAGCTTTGTCGACATCTCTGAGACTTTCCCACTTCATCTTGACCATTGAATCCTTCAAATTCATCATAATCATGCACTTGGCATTTTTGGCGCCAAAAGTCTTGAGCAGGTTTTTTGCAATTAAGGAATTTTGGGAGATTGTAGAGGTGGAAGGGAGTGGTTAAACAACTGGGAGACAGGTGGAAAGGTGGTAGGAGCAAGTGGCGAGAAACCATGGTGGTTTCTGGTTTTGGCGGGACTGTGAGGGAGAAGAACAGTGAAGGTGGGTTTGACTTTTGTTGACCCCGTTTTATTAATAAGGCAGGGGGTTCAAAATGGGTATATTGGCAGGGTCAAGGGTTTTGGACTGGCTCAAGGGTCAAGGTATTTTGGGTTTGGGCTTGTGACTGCATTGGGCCAGCTGGGATTGGGTTTGGGTTAATAACAAAAAAAGGGTCCGGTTTGGTTTTGTAGCTAATACACAAGGACCATTGTTGTAATTTGGCAAACTTGAGGGACCAAAACTGTAGTTTTTCCAAAGTTAACACAAGGACCAATTATGCCATTTATGAATAGTACAAGGTTTACTTTTGATTATTTTCACTTTTTAAATTCACCAAGGACTATTTTTGACAATTTTTAAACTTTAGGGACTAAAGTTGTCATTTTGTAATTTTTAAACTTTGAAGGGTTTGTTTTGACAACTTTTGAATCCTATGGACCTTAAATGATATTTTGCTATATTTTGATTTACCAGGGACTACTTTTGACAACTTTTAAAACTTAGGGGACTAAAACTGCCAATTATGCAAACTTGATACGCTTTTCACCTGATTTTGGTATTTTTGCATTTAAAACACATAAAACACTTATTTGTGATATTTTTATCATTTTGATGCATTTCTGAGTGTTTTCAGATGTTTTTGGCAGTCTAAAAAGTACAAAAATGATGAGTATTTACATACTCATCAATCCCCCACACTAAACTATTGCTAGTCCCTAGCAATCTTTTTGAAACTTTAATGGATTTCATCTCTTTACCAAAAGCCATTACTTCTGAAGTAGCCAATTGTTTTAGTTCAAGTAAGAACCTTGGTACAATGATAACCAAATGATTTTGAGCAAATCACCAACTTTCAACGGTTTTGATTTGTCTTTACCAGAAGCCGTTTGCTTCTGGACTAGCCAACTCTTAGATAAAATATCTTTGGTGAGTCGATTACCAATTATGGTTTTCCAACTGCCTTTACCACAAGCCATAAACTTGCGGGCTAGCCAACTCTTCACTAATTAAAGATATGGTGAGCTGAACACCATACAATTTTGGGCAAATTGCAAGCCGTCAACGGATTTGAGATATCTTTACCAAGAGCCGTTTGCTCCTGGATTAGCCAATCCTTTTGTTTATTAGACATGGCGGACTGATAACCGTAAGCTGAGTAAGTGCAAAACACTTACTCTAAAAAAAATTTTTGGCCAAAAATGGGGGAATTGGGTGGTATAATTATATGATAAAATTGGTGAGAATTCCCCCCCACACTAGAAATGAATATTGCCCTCAATATTCAAAGTACCGCGCGGTTATGCCGAAACATAGAACGTAAAAGGGAAATACTACGGCCATTATTTTATTTTTGATATATACACATTTTATATATATATATATATATATATATATATATATATATATATATATATACTAGTGTCAAAACCCGTCCGATGGACGGGTATGACTTGTGGTTTTTATTTTTAGGATTTAGTAGAATAAATATATATTAAAAAGTAATTAAAAGATAAATGAGACGGTTAAGATCTTTAATTGATGTTACCATAATTCATAAAACGGCTAAAAACATGTAAGTATTTTGAATTTTTGGTTTTTATTTTTAGGATTTAGTTGAACAACCAACTATCTACTCAGAAGCTTAGTTGTCATGTCAACGCATTTATTTGGACCAATCTCATCAGTATCTATATTTCAATAAACTTTCAATATGCTTACGATAGTTATAGAAAAAAGCTATTTCAAAGTTTTAATAAGTAGCAGTCTGTCAAGGTTAGCTAATTTTACATAATGTATCAAGTTACAAATAAAGAGATAATGAAGGAAATGCTAAATTGATATATTGTGTCATATGATATGAATGAAGATTACTAACTTGAGGCTTCTTCACCATGGCCCCCTGGTCATCAACGTAAAAACTCAAACCTGAGGAAAAACACTTTCTTAAAATTCCGAAATTTACGTATATATAAAATATTATCTCACATAGAGAAGATCCCACCAGGAACTGGTGTAGATTTTTGAAGTTCATCAACAAAGTAGTATTATATCGACACTTCTTTCTCTATAAGTTTATCGAAGTTAAGTCCAAATGACCTTACCATCTTGACCGGTGAAAACTCCATGATAGATGACGCATGAATCACCAATCGTGCAAATAAAAGTGCAACATTATACCCGATTAAATGCCGCAGTCAAATCATAAAATACCAAAGTATAAAATAAATGGTCAGTCTTAGTAGCATATGTATAGAAGTATAATTTGAATAGTAACATGCATTAAGAAGCAGATAACATTGTTCAGTATTCATGGCCTTTTATTTCATATCACCAGAAAATAACTTTTTCAAGATGGGCGAATGAGCATATATACCCTATCTTCGTCGATTGACCAATTGTCATGTTTGGGCAAACAACGGCTCCTTCTGATCCTACATGAACATTTTCACGCACAAGAGACACTAAGTGGACTACCGCAACAAATTCTATGAAAGCCGTGGGATCAATAGTTGCTGATTTTTTTAAAACATCCATCCTCCTTTGTGCCACTTCAGGTTCTAGACATGAACTCAGTGAAGTGTATTAATATAGAATATTGTGAGTTTGAATGAATGAATAAATTACATAAATAGTCTTTGTGGTTTGGCGAAAATTGCATCTACCGTCCGTGATAGTTTAAAGTTGCGGTCTTGGTCCTTATCTTTGCAAAGAACAACACCAATAATCCTTCACTGACACCGATAGTCCTTGTAGTTTGCCGAAAATTGTATCTACCGTCCCTGATAGTTTGAAAGACTATCGGTGCTATTCTTTGCAAAGATAAAGGCCAAGAATGCACCTTTAAACTATCACGGACGGTAGACAATTTTCACCAAAGACTATTTATGTAATTTTCTCTAAATGAAATTACATAAGATTTTTTATACTACGTACATAATTATTATTAATATTTATTTTGTTCACGTTATTGTTTACAACAAATTACATATGTTTAAAGTGAAAGGGTGTTTGGATGATATGAACAAAACCCGCTTATTTGGTGTGGCATGATCTCTTAGACAACTTTTCGGTGAGTCCAATCACGCTGCAGATAAAAGAAAATAATTATTTTGAGCGTTTCACCACAAATTTCAAGTAAGCTGGTTAATGGGGGTAAGATGAGACATTAGTATTATATTTTTTTTCTATCTATGACATAACAAAATCTCTAATTTCGTCTTTATTAGCAAAATGCAAAAACTTTTCGCTTAATAAGAGCCATAGCTACTCAAAATTAAGAGTAAAGAATTTGCTATTTAAACATAATTCAAATATTACATAAACTTGCAAATTAAAAACTACTAAAGGAATAATGAGAAAAATTCATCATGAGAAAGATGAGTATTGATCATTCCAGCTTTATGACCAATTTCTCTTAGAAGCTAATGGTTGAACATTTGGAGGCTCACTATCAGACCTTCCATTCTCTTCGACAGGAGAAGCCTTATATCGATATGTATCTTTAGGATAATAGTTCCTTGGACATATACACTCCATACATTGCATAAAACGTGACTCGAAAAAGTTAAACTTACTTCAACGCATAATGATAATTGCATCCTCCCCTCTATCCCAATACTATTATCCCTCTTTTTTTTAAGATGTCTTAAAATAATTGTCTAGTAGTTGTAATTGACTAATTGTCATAGCAATCTTAGTCAAAATTAACAAAATAAAAAAATAAAAATAAATAAATATTAATTAATTATCAAAACGTAAAACTGCTGAATAAATTTTTATATCAGAATCTAAAAGAATTTGAGTAGTTTTTACTCAAAAAATCAGGTCATTTATAATAAACCAAAATGGTTTCCTAATCTTCCGAGACTTGAGCTTGAACTAATCACAATACCAGAATGTGCTTTGGCAGGAAAGGCAAGTCACTGATCAATTCGCCATCGTAGATGGTCAGTTTCTTTGTGTCACATTTGGTCACGTTCTTTCAAAATGTTCTTAATTTAAATACATGGAGCTTGTTGATGGGAACTTAATTTTTTTTCATGATCATTGCAAGTAGTTGCAGATTGTCTGTACCCCATAATAATCACGGTACATGTTCAATGTCACTCGCATTAAAAGAATACAACGGAAAACATCTACTAATAAAAAAGCTATACATACAAATAGTGAAAGTTCACATTTTGTGAGTCCCATTAAAATTATGCTGAGTAACAATGTAATTGTAGTCCCAATTATATAAAAAAAAAAAACAGGATTAGGCAACTTCATACAAAAATGTCGCACGACTCACTCATAAATGTGAGAAAAGAACCTCATAGCAAAGCATGAACTCAAATTGTTACTTCAAACACTTCATAAGAAGCGTCACTTAAAGAAGACCGTGTAAAATCATGAACATGGATTTTGACATTTTGTTAAGGGTCGCTAATTAAGAACGGGTAGATTTGGGTTTTTATTATCTCTAACGGGCCAAATGGTTTAAAACTTTATATGAACATAATAAGCTAAAAAATAAACATCTCCAACGGATCACAATCTTGCTTAAATAATTATTACATCTAGAAATTGCTCATCAATATTAACATCAATTGACATCTTGCCTTCCTTTTTAACACTACCAAGATGAACAGAAGGTGTTTCAATTTTTGTACATGAATGGCCCCCCCCTGACACATTTACTTTAATTAACGACTAACCCCATTCTTGATTACTTTGTTTTCTAAAAATGTATATTAGTAAGCATTCTTAAATCGAAAATCATCTTTCTAGTGTATACCATTATATACAATTTCAATTGGCTGATAAGTGAAAATGCTTTTATAAAGAGGTTGGAATATGTAAATGAATATGTATTATCATTGCCACAGATACTACTTTCTTAAAGCAAATAAGGAAAAAAAAATTACCTAAGCATGTGACAAAATTTCTCCCAAAGCAATACATTCCAAAAGCTTCATAGCAATCACGAAGAATCTTGATACTAACACTAACTGAAGGATTCAGCAGCGAGATGAACTGCAAAATACATTTATAGTTATAATGTGTACAGAAATAGCTCCCAATTAATAATTTATTTTGCTTTCATTCAATGCGAGCTTGAGTTATTATGAGACAAAAGGCATATATGAATTTCTAAAAATAAGGTACCATTGATCAGCAAATCAATTTCTGGGTCTCAAAAAAACTCCTATGTTCAGTGGCTTTCAGGGCACCGCATTGCAATTCAATCCAAAGTATGTGGTACATGAATTTTAAACATATATGCATACTAACTAAGATGATACCCCCGAAAAACACCATTTACAACTAATTTCCAATATCCGTAGTATAGCCAAGTTAACACTATCTGTTCACGGCACTCTTATCTTAAGCAATCGTGGAACATGCTTTATCAATTATCCACCGGATGTCAACTTTAAGTATCATAAAACATTTATATACAGTGTGATCATATAAACCCATCCAAGAAGACCACCCACCACGGCAACTAATATCTTTCCAATCATTGTTGTATATAAAGAAAAAACTAATGTTACAGGGTGCCAAATATGTATGCAGAATGATGAGAATCAACATGTTTAATAGTAGCAATGGATATATAGTTATATGATCTTAACACACATAGTGTACACATTATATTATATAAGCTACGATATTACCTATAGTGGGGTGTGTGGGATTTCTTATTTTCAGCTTATGCTTGTGGAAAACCCACCACCATTGTTACTTATACTTAGAAAACTAATTTTAGCAAAAGATGAACATTTAAGCAAATAAGCACAAGATGATCATGCATCCAAACACTTAAAACTGCTTATAGCAGTTTAAAACAGATGCAAACCCAAACACCCTCTAATGATCTTAATCTTATTAGTGAGAAATTGT